>NW_010582021.1:172625-193137 GCF_000705375.1 Tinamus guttatus
CCGCTGCGGTGCCCCAACTGGCCTCAGCTAGCCCTGGTTTCTCCCTTGGGACCTGCTTTTGAAATATATATTTCTGTGCGTTTTTCCAAGCTGCGGGGGTTGTGTGGACGCTGTGTTTAGGGCAGGATGCAGCCCAAGCGCAAGGATGGGGTGTGCACTGCGGACTCTGTGCGAGTGTCTCCGTGCTGCAGGGAGAAGCAGAACCACCCTCGTTCCAAGCACGGTGGTTAAAAATAATAATTTAGCAAGATAAAAAGGTAGCCAGGCTTTCAATATTAAGCACGCACAAGAGACAAGTCCATGCAGTATAAAGCATGGCAGGATACTCAAAACATAAAACTTTGTCATCTTTGGATGAATTCTGTTACAATAATTTCGAAAATTATTTGGATTTTGGGTCATCTTTTTTTTGTATCGAGGCTTTAGCTTAGTTCTTGTGGAAAAATCCAGCTAAATTCTTGCACATGATTGAATTCTACCTTTCAGGTATTGTTTAGTCTACTGTGTTAAGAACTTCCCAGGATTGTGGTTAATGTAGTGGCTTTTTCAGATGTGTATGCACTGGTTGAATTGGACAGAAGATAGGGTACTGAAAATGTGCTACAGCCCTTTACTAGTTTGTCCGTCAGATAGGCTGGGAAATTAGCATACTACTTTTCAGTTCGGCGTAGCCAGAAAACAGCATTTCACTTCCCTGTTGGAATTACTGTTAAGTAAGAATTACAGTTTGCTTTAAATCAGATAGACTTTTTCTTAAGGCAGTTTCATCGTTAAGGTGTGAAGAATTGCATGTTTTGCTCCATATATTTATTTTCAGAATATGTTAGACTGAAACCCATCTAAGTACCTGTGTTTCAGAAGCGTGGCATCTGTAGATCTAACCTCAGATATTAAAAACAATATTGTGAGTCAGTTCCCCAAGACCATGTAACTGGTCTAAAAGTCTTAAGACTAGGAAAAAAAGCACCCGAACTTCATTCTTTGGTTTCCATCTGACTTCTGAGACTTCAGATTCACTGGCGTCACATTTTCTTTTCTTCATGCGTGGGCAAGATTAGAAAGTTTTTTTTTGTTTTGTCTTGTTTTTTTTTTTGGCTTTTTTTTTTTTTTTTTGTGTGTGTGTGTGTGTGAAAGCTGAGTTTTTGTGTGAAATCACCTAAGTATGGGAGTAGGTTTCTGGAAAAATATAGGATATGTAGTGGAGTTTTAGGATAACCATTTGTTGTTTTCTCACTAATCTAAATCTAATCCTGATCTGTCCTGAGTCCGGATCAGTTGTGTGCTGAGCAAGTAACAGAATTGAATTGCAGGGGGTTTTCTGGTGATTGACCTGGTGTTACGTATTGCTTGTGTGCTTTGAAGCCGGTGTCCTATTTTATTTCTCTGTCGCTGGTTTTGTGTTTCTCTTGCTGTAGTGACTCAGTTGTATCTGTGCGTGCACTCTTCATTGCTTCTTTGCAGCACTATGAGCACAAGTGGACTTGCAGGAGCAGGACCCTTTGTGTTTATCTGTTTAAGGACTCTCCTTTCTTTTTAATCTTGGCGAAGTTTCATCTTGAGCTTCCTATCAGGAAGCATGGGGATGCTGAGAAGGCACTGTAATCCATAGGCACTTCCCTGTAGTTTCAAAGCCTGTTAGTTGAGTTGGGTGGGTAAAGACCAGTGCTACTAAGGCTGCCCTTTGGTATCCTCATGACTGAAGAACATCACTCTGGGTGCATTCTGTTCATGGCAGACTGCGTTCATACTTTTGCTACATGTAGCCCACCAAGTCCCTTGCTTGACCTACTGGTCCGAGTGCTTGCTGTGCCCTGGCAGCAAGTCCGGACATCTGTGCCTTCTGAGCGGTGAGCCAGCTAAGCAGTGTTGCAGAGGGCAGGGGCTGTGCAGAAACACTGCAGGGTATGAAAGGTGGCATGGCGTGACGTACCAGGGATGAGCTGGGAATAGTTCAGACTTACAGACAGAGGTGCAGGTTTATGATTAAATAATAAAATTCTTAAAGATTTAACCACAGATTTGGCATCTTTGTGTTAAAGTGTAAAATATGTGACTGTTGGAGAACGTTTTATCTGTTAAGTGCTGAGTTTTATTAAACAGTGTATTGCACAGTGTTTCATTATCTTTTACTCTTTTTTTCTGAGTGAGGCTTGTTAATTTTTGCCTCCGTAGTCATAAACAACTTGGCCTCTGCTTGTCTCATGGTGTCCTACGTGCTGAGATTACCTGAGGGAGGGAAGAAAGAGAGCAGTAAACTGCACTAGCATGCTTGACTTGTGCAGTCCCAGGGTTAAGCAAGAGGAAGCTGGAAGAAGGGGAGACTTGGTAAAGAGTCTCCTGTTAAGCTGTAGGCAGGTTCGGTAACATTCAGATCATGCCCTCAGGCTTGGGATTTTTTTTTTTCCTCTTGTTTCCTCTTTATAAAATTTGAATAAATAAGAGGGTGTGGTGAGAGAGCCTGAATTCCATAAGTGATCAAATTCCTTTTTCTCTGTGCATGATCTTTATCGTTCTCTGCAATTAGCAAAGAATTACCCGTGTGATTTTTGAGTTAGGTGGCATGAAATGCAAAAATTACGCTGTTTGTGTTTGGATCATATGCAAGCTTTTTCTGTCTAGCTGCATTTTTTTGAAAACTTCCCTTCGTCTGCTGCTAATACTAATATTTGAATGGATTTTGAGGGTGTCTGCTGATTAAAAAAGATGGGCAGATTTTACTGTAGGAAATTTGTAAGTATTTAAAACAACAAAAGAAATGAACATAATGTTAAAAAATGATGACCTGAAATTTAAGGTGAATTTTAAGCAACTCATTCCATGCACATAAATTTGGATTTTATTTGAATTGATGTATTCTCCGAAAACGCCCTCAAAAAGCAAAAGTCAGTCTGGTGCCTAGGCTAACCAAGTGGCATTTGCAGTTTTGTATTAGTGTTTGGGGCAAAAACTCTGGAGTAATTACAGATCAGTGAGGTACCAATCTTAATAAAAAACAAAAAACCTGAAGTGATGATTCTTTTTCTAAGATCAAAACACAGGCCTAGCAGTGTTTGATTTAAATGGCTGTTGGGGGCCGAGCTCCAATAAAGCTATGCTTTTTTTCTGGGAGTTGTGCTAAGTTCCTTCTGCTATGCTACCTTGGCCTGCCTTTTATTCTGCCCAGGTCAGCTAGCTGTGGAGCAATAGGCCAAAATTAGGTTTAGTTACCCTGCCGAGATGTATTTGGGGCCAGGACAAAGCTGTGCTGCTTTTCCTGGGTCTCAGACATGTGTTGAATGAATAGATGGTGTTTTCCACTGTTTTCTGGAGCAGCTTCTGTTACTGCAATGCTGAGAAACATTTGAGATACTTCTAAAAGTAAAATAAATGGTTCAGTTAGTAATAAATACAGTAACTGACTTTAACCTCTTGTACCAAAGCTAGATTTAAGGTCATATGTGGATATGAGTGCAAATAGCTGATCTGAATGCAGGGAAGGTGGATGAGCAGCTCAGTGGTGCTTTATTGCTGAACTGCAATATTTACTTACAGCATTTTAACTGTTAGATTACTCGTCATTTAAATATTGTTTAACACTAAGTTTATTACGGCAGTGTATTTAAATTTAAAATAGTCTCGTTAGCAGATTTTGCCAGTGATTTAGAAAACAGTGGCAGACAATTGTAACAAATGGTTTCAGAAGTCAATTATTTTCAAAGTAGTACAGCTAAGGATGGTGTCCCATTCCTTCCCCCTCCCCCTTCCCTTGCGAATTTGTCTCGCGTCTTTGTCCCCTTTCCTCGAAGTCACCAGTTCCTCTTTCTTGTGCGCCCTTCTCTGATGGGGCAAAAAGCTCTGCAAAATGTGTTTCAGGTGAAGGTGTGCGTGAGCAGTTCTGCCCACTAGTACTGAAGTGCTCACTGACCCATCGGAAGGCCAAACATCGCAGGTAGCTGTTGGACTTCTGCTGTAATCTTTCCTTCGGGCACAGCACTGATTTGTGCCTGCCTTTCCCATACACTGAATATTTTTTTGTGAAACTGATAGGTTTTGAAGGTTTTTGCATTTTGAGCCTTTTTCACCTTACTGGAATTCATTGTGAATTCACACAGAATTATTAGGAGGCACTGACAATAGGAAATCATAAGCCTTGCTTGCTAAGAAAACTAATCTAAAAGTAATACTAAAGGAACTTTCAGCTATTGCAAACTTGTGACTTACAAAATATTTCTCTAAAAGATATTTTGTCTCTGTGTAATAGGTGAGCGATTCTTCTCTAAGTCCTAAAACTACTAGCAATCTGAGAGAAGTTTTACCATTATGAACATTTTTATGAAGAAATTTTGTCAGGTCTGTTCATTTTATAGAATGAAATGAGACAGAGTGAAACTAGAAGGTCCAATGACGGGACACTTAAACTTGGCAAATGCAAAGTCTAAGCTTATCTTTATTTGAGCTCCTTGGAAATGGAGGCCTGCTTAGCCTTTATTTTTTATTTATTTTTTATTTTTTTTATGATTTTGTTTGGGTGGGTGTGCTTTGTCTTAAAGAAGAACTTGGTTCTTTAAAGGTCTGTATATTGTCCTTATTTGATCGTAGCTTTTAAACTTGTGGATTTACAGCAGAATCATTTTCCAGGCTGATTTGGCAGAAACCCATGAGTTATTAGAATGACAGTTAGGAAGGCAGAAGGGAAATCTGAAATGTGCTCAGGAAGGCAGGTGGTTCTAATACCTTTGTATCGTGTATCTATGTGACCGAGTTCCTCAGGCCACTTGCTACATAGTCTCACTTGTTCCCATCCAGGAAGTCAAGATGATTCGTTAGCACTTGTGCAAGGTGGTTATGTCCTCTTTTTTTTTTTTTTTTTTGGTGGGTGTGGGATATTAATGGGTCACAGTGCGCAATTGGCTGTGCAGGTGACTGCCTGGGATCCCAGCGTTCTGCTGAACATAACATTAACAGTGTTTCTGACTGCAGTTATTGTTACTGTAATTTTGCTTTCAAATTGCAAAATAAAATCCTTGCTTATATAATGATTGTGTTGAGGCTGTTCTGGCACTGAAGAAAGTAGCTTTTGATGGGAAGACAAAATAGCCTAGATATCTTCCAAGGCTAATATATTTTTTGTCCTGTACTAAAGAAGTTAGTTAAAATAACTGAGTGGTTAACGTGAGGTCTCTTTGTGAACTAGAAGAAAAGAGCTTGGTCTTGTGAGCAGCAAGTTTCAAGTAAACTCCATAGAATTTGAGAAGTACTACTCAGTTTAGGGCATAAGTGGCAGTATTTGTGTTACTGGCATCCACACTGATATTTCTGCAGTTCGTTAGTGAAGTTTGTGATGCTATTAAGACTTGTAACTTTTGTGTTTGGAGTATAATAGTGGGCAATTTCAGGGAATTTCCTAGGCATGAGTGGAAAGAACTGTGCCTTTTTTTTTTTTTTTCACTTTCCATTTAAGTTAGAGTGGAACTTATATGAAGCCTTAACATTTGTTTGACAAAGATGTGTCATGCATTTCTGGAGTTGCTCATGAATCAAACTAACTTTTATTTATATATTTTTTTCAATTAAAGTATTTTCCAGCAGCCACTCCTTTTACTCAGGTGTACACATCTTTCCAATAGCTTCAATATGTAATCACAATAATAATTATTATTCAGTACTGTTAGTTTGGAGCATAGTGGTGGGGAAAGGGGCAGTGTGTGAGGGCAGCACAGAAGACAGCAATATGGGGTCACCCCTGCTGAAAAAAGTCACAGGCAACGTGTTATCAGGTAGAAAAGTGGGGACATGACATAGAAAGGAACAGACAGAGCCCTTGAGATGGGAATAGGCAATTCTGGGACGAAGGAAAGATGAGATATAGCTGGAAACCTTCTGGCGTGCTTGGGAATGAGCCATGCCTAGTAGCCTGGGAAAAAGTGACAGCTTATGAGCAAAGTGGAAAATTAGTCCCTGTCAGAAAGAAGCTAAGTAATCCGTAGGATTACTTAGGAATCCCCATGCAGGGAATCCTTGAAATAAGTGGGAAATCTCCGGCTAACTTGTGCATGTGGGGGGAAACAGAAGAGAGTAACGAACTTCTTTGTGCGAACAGGGAGTTTCTTTCCAGACTCCCTGTTGCTTCCAAAAAAAAAAAAAAAAAAGTGCCGTGACTTGCAGAAAAACAAAACTGGCCATTTTGGAAGATTGTTCAGGATAATTGAACTGTTTTGTTTTGTCATCTGTGTAACTAGGGCCTTTTTATAGCTTTGTATGCCTGATGTCTAGAGTTGTTCACGTTTAGAATGAGAGCATGTTCAAATAAATTTGGTTTAGAAGAATAGGTATAAATATTACCTTATTATTATACTTGCAAGTATAATAAAAATAAAACCTAATTAAAATAAATGTGCACCCTCTAACTGAAGATATTAATACGTTTGTTGTTTTTCTCCCCTCTTCATGGTACTAAAATACAAAAGTAGTGACCTGGAATTTGTTTTTCCAAGTCTAATTTTCCTGTCCATACAGTTCTGTTTAGGGTTTAAGATCTCAAGTGATCTTTGCTTAAACTTCTAGTCGCTGAAGGCATGAGGCTACTTAAGGCAAATGTGAAGATATTTGGTATAAAAGCAAAATATTTAATAGAGTCTTGAAAATAAAGTATTGTCACCATGATACATGGTATAACATGGTCTTACACAAATAAGTTGAGGATATTTGAATTCGGAGACTTAAAAAAAGATTACTGGCATGGGTAATGTTAGCCTTTATGAAATATACTTTGCCTATATAGGAATGTAACATGACCTCCATTTATTGTTAATCTTGTTCAACGTACATTGTTCAGGATAGTTTCTTGTACTAAAATGATACTCTTGTACCATTTGCCCTGTAAAATTGCAGCTAAGTCCTAAGTTTGATATTGCAGATTATTGTCCTGTAATCATAATTCAGATGCTTGCTAGTAAGTGTAGAAAAGATTTCAAATGTAAGTAGTCTTAAAAGCACAGAGAAAATACTTTGTATATATAGCAAGTAGATTTTTTTTTCTTTTGAAATAAAACTGCTTTTGGAATGTCTAGTAGATTTCCTTAGCTTGACTTGAATGTCAAGCTGTATATTGGATAATTTCTAGAAGAAGTGGTTAATATAGTGTTTAGCAGAATGAGAAGCAGACCCTAATTACTGCCTTTTTATTAGGAACTGAGTCCATTAGTGTAGTTTTATGTTACTGGTTTCTCTGCATTTGATGCCTCATTGATACTCAAAGTAACAACTGTGCACTGAAGTATGAACAGGCAAAGTTCATAGAATGCTCTCCTGTGTTGCTTGTGTCTATTTCTGAAGTCAAACCTAATGTGACAGTAACTGAAATTGGAGCATTTGGGTGGTCTCCTTTGTGTACAGTTTCTTTTGCCTTTTTTTTTTTTTTTTTTAAGGTTTCACATTTAGTATGGAGAAGACATGTCTTGGGGCCAGGACAGTGGGACAACAATGTTGGCAGCTGGCAGAATTTGCTTGACATTGTGCCTGAGTATTTTTGACTTCCGTTGCTGACTAGAATTCAAATTGGTTATGATTTTCAGAATGAAAAGCACACTAAAAATGTAAAATGTGGCACTTCCTGAGCTATAGAAGGCTTTTTTTTTCTTTTTTTTTTTTGCCTTAGTTAAGCTGTATTTGTAAAGGACATTGCTTTATAAGCAGACATTTAAAATTATGAACCACTTGTTGCTGTTCCCTAACTTTCCAAGGAGATAAATGAGGTTGAAAATAATATGGTTCCCAGAAATGAAAGACAGTTTTATTTATATCTGCAAGGCAGAGTCACTTACAGTTTCTTGATTTGTGTAATACTTTTGCATATGTGGTCTTTCTTGCTGTCCTGTCACAAGACCTGGACATTTAACTCGCTGTACTCCTTGACTGTTCTTCTGTTATTTGGCATTCTACCTTTCTTTATCATATTATTGATCTCTGTGTGCTACAAACTGGGAGATAACCTGGTTTTGTGTTATGTAAATCTGTGAGCTGAAGCATTCTAGGGCTAACAACCTAGATAATCCAATAGGTAATTTGGGAGAGTGGAAACAGCTACAGAGAGGCGGTGATTCAGAACATGCTTTCTCGGTCTTGTTTTGTTTCCTGTGCATGTTTGTTATTTTAAGTTCCTTTGATTTCTCTCTTTTGAAGAGCTTTTCTAACTTCTTCCACTTTTATATCATCAAACTGAAGTGTCTGTAGTGTTGCTCTGTTTTTCAAGGTATTTCTACCTAATCTAGAAATAGCTTATGTTAAAATAAGCTGCTGACTCAAAAGAAAATTCTAAACAACTCTTTAATGTTGTATGTCATGTTGTATGAAATTCTCTCTCCATGATTTCTTTAATTTTAATGTTGATTTCTTAGTAGCTGTATAACTGCATAGGTTTTTAATAAGGAGTTTTGCTTGCTTGTTTTTAAGATTGATTTTGGATAATTTCTTGAGTCTTGTTCATTTCGGGAAGCTTTTGTTAGTATAACTTAATTTAAAAAAAAAAAAAAGCACAGGTGGAATTTCCAAAAAATGCCAGATAAATGCTGTTCAGAAGCAGAAGTGCTTTTAAGAGAATTGATGCCCATGCATTTCTCTAAATCCTGCCCTTTTTTCTTTCTCTGTAAGTTGACCTATAATCAACATGCTTTTTTACCTATTTAAAGGCATCAGGAGCATGAAAGCTTTTCTAGAAAATGCTGTAACTAACACCAAGCTTCCACTCCTATTTTCCTTTTTTCTTTCTTTTTTTTTGATTGCTTTTTTAACTCTTCTTATAACATACGTCATCATTGCTTGTTTAATTTTTCTTCATTTTATTTTTTTACAAAGCAGCTTTGTTGACATCTGGAGTTTTTACCTGTTCTACTTTTTACTCCGTTGCCTTTGGAGAGCACTGAGTGAGTTGGGGTGGTCACTATAAGCAGCCTCTATCAGGGGCTGCAGGAGGAGATGTGGTTAGAATGTGCTGCCTTCAGGATGTAGTGGTGGATTTTACTTCGTATAATTCAGGGCTGTTGAATTGGCCTTGTTACCTTTTTTTTCTTCTTTTAGACATTGCGTATTTTGGAGTCCGTTTCTTGTTTTAATGGTGGTTTATATGCATTTGTTGAATTTTTCTTACTGGTGGTAGATTTTCCTGAGTTCAGAAACATGATTATCTAAGTCATTATATGATTTTAGATAAAGCCTATTAAATTAAAAACAAAGGGTTTTCCTAGGAAAAATAGCTAATGAGCTGATGAGGAATTTAGGTAGCTGACGTTATTTTCTTTCTCCTGTGAAGATTCTGGATTACTTGCTAGATAAGTGGAAAAAAAAAGCCCTCTAGAAACTCCAAAACTTTATGGCATTTCTATGCCAGAGTCAGACTATGTGTATTAAAATAAGGGGAACTCTTTCTCTTGCAGAACAGAAATATTTCTGACTTGGGGAATTACTTGGTTATCATGGAAACTGAAGAGTAGAAGTATATATGTTACTAATATGGAAATAATACATCATAAAACACAACTGACCAGGTGTAGGGAGTGGAACAAGAAAGATCAGAGAAGTGTTAAAATTTTCCACTCTGTTGCTGGCTCGTTTTTTGTGTGCTCTCCGTTTTTCTTCAGATCTGTTTTAATCTCATTTTCAAATTGGCGTCATGGTCATTTGAAGAGCATAAGGCAAAGATTAATTTAAATCTGCTTCGGCAACTGTGAATCGTTGCCTTGAGCACTGCATTTTGTTGTATTTTGGTATGCTGTTGTTGAGGTTCGGATAGCAACATCATAAAGATGTTGGCATTAACATTTGCTTAATATTCATTGAAGGCCAGTGATGGTACAAAAATATATGAATTTATTCTTTCTCAGGATTTGTTTGGGAGCCAATTTAGTAATTTTTGGTGTCAGGTTAACTTTTGTCGAAGTCAGTTATAAAAAGTTTATTTGTTCCATTGAAATTGTTAGCTCTTAAAAACAATGTTAGTCCTGCTGTAGTGCTTAAAAGCTTTGGTCTGCACTTCTTATTCTTGAGTGGAACATAAAGTAGTAAATCAGATGATGCTTTTTGGAGAACATATAGTCACTTGCATGTTTGCAAGTGATGGAGATTTTTATCTAAAAAAGAAAGAAGTGATTTATTTCCTAGGAGAGATGAAGGAGCTTCATATCACATGTGGAGATCAGGCTTGATAATTTTCAAGCATCCTAAGGATATTTGTTGTTTGATCATTGATGGTAAAAGCAATCTATAGGAAGTAGTTAGTGTAAATCACTTTGAACTTGAGATCCTCAAAAGCCCTAAAATTGTTAGATATTCTATTATTTTGGAGCTCGTCCACAGGCCCTTATACTCCAGAATTCTGCTTCTCATCTTGAAAAGGAAGAGAATAATGGGAAACTTGTGAGGTTGAGATTCCTTTATATTCATAATAATGTATGTGTGTTCTATATGTATTCTTTATTCTTGACTTTTTCTAGCTAATTGGAAGTGCTTAAGTGCCCAGACTTGTCACTGAATGGATCCCTGGGCCTCTCCTTCCGCACAAACACCTCCTCCCCTCCCTTCACCTTTTAATTTTTGTTTTGTTTTTACTTGGCACCTGTTATTTAAATCACTGGGATTTGTGTTTTTTTGTGGGCTAGTGAAAACTATTAAAGAAAGAAAAGGTTAGTGTTTTTTTATCATTAAACTATTCACATATTTTCAGTGAGGTTCATCGCATTTGGATTCTTAAATGTTAATTATGCCTTTCATCTCGTCAGAGGCAATCTTCCATTTTATTTGATGTTTTATGACTTGATTTTTATTGTGTTTTACATGAAACTGTTCTTGAAGATTCTTCTATTGCCTTTAGCATATTCAGCATGCAGCTTCGTGGCTACTCACTCATGTTGGATTTAACAACCCCGTTCCCTGAAAACTCTGCTGGTTTTTAATTTGTTGCATTCTAAGATGAGGTTATTTATTATCAGGTCTGTCAAAAATCATTTCCCTTGGTGTTAGCTGAAGTCAGCTGAGTCTCTTCCCACCTCCTGACCATGCGGGGACTGGAAGCTGAGCGTTCTTAGTGGAGGTGCCGCAGCTCTGAGATGAGCTCCTGTTGATCAGGCTGAGCCAGTGCTTGCTGACCCTCAAGGGCACAGCGAAAGGCCCATCTGTTAGCTCTGGCTTTGCCTGAGGGAAGGTTACTTCAGTTAAAGTCTAGAGGGAGTGTGTTTAGCAGACATGAAAAATACAGTAGTAAATTGACTGGGCTTTTGTGTTTTGTATGGCGCCTGGCTCTGTTATTGCTTTCAAGTGGGCAGTTGCTAATGGGGGTTCATGGAAAGTTAAGAAATTGCACTGTTCTTTTGTATTTTTTTGTTGTTGCTGTTTCTTCTAGACTCCTACTGTCTTCAGTTATGAAAAATTAAAAGGAAAAAAGATTTTGGGGAGGTCATCCCATTCATTAAATTGAATAGAAGGGATTACTCGAAGTAAAGAGGAAATCGATCTCCTTGGAGAGCTAAGTATGTGTCAGGAATGATGTGCAATACTCCATTTTCTTCAGTGCATTAAATCACAGGCTCATTATGTTTTCATTTGCATTTAACTGTACACAGCAATTAGTGACAAATGTGCATGTGGTAAGTTATGTGGTTTGGAATTTGTACGTTGTAAATTGGAAAGAATTTGGAATTTTTTTTATTTTATTCTCAGAGAACATTTTCATGTTTACATCATTCCAACAATGACTTAATTTTGTTCAGATTATTAAAGGAAGAAAAAAATCCAGGGTTGACAATGCTTGAAGAACTTTTGTTCTTTATAAAATGAAAATAATGGTTTAGGAAGTGAAAATAATGGCTTATAACCACTGGTGACTTTTCAGCTGTTATCACTGATGTCTATCGGTTTTAAGATTATTTTTAAATACTGTTTGGACTGGATTCAACCAGCTAGATTGATCTGATTCAAGTGCACGTACAGATTGTGCAGATGCTAACCTTTAACATGCAAGTGATATTAAAAAAGATCTTAATCCCTCTGATTATGGAGATTTATTGTTTTATCTATGGGTAGAACGTAAAAAATCCTACCTCAAGCAGTGCTTTTGGGGTAGTGGTTCCTCTGTTTAAGCTTACATGAATTGTACTGCCTAATGAACAGGCTTTAAATGTCAGTACCATTTCCAAGCCTGTTCATCTTAGCAAAGGAAAAGCTAGAGGAGGAGGGAAAAAGGTCGGACTCCTGTGAGGAGATTCAGTGTTTCCAGTTCTACTTTGCTGCGTTTGGAGGACTCAGGGAAACGAGGTGTGTGCCTGTGATAAGGCATTTTATAGATTTGTGTCCTTCCTTTTGGCACAGTGATTTTTACTTCAGGCTGATGCTGGTGCTCAGATCAGGATGAAAATGGGGATAGTTGTAAGCTTGAAGTCTCTGTTGTGCTTGCTGCAACAGTTTTAAATTTTAGTAATTAGTCAGTCTTTTGAATGGGGATTTTTAAAAACAGCGATTGTGTGAGCAGGCTCTCTCCAGCAGTGACTGTTTTTGATGCTCTATTGTTTGGGATGACCCCTGAGCTGAACCCTCCGAAACTTCAGTGTCTAGTGTTCTCCATCAGGCCATGGTCTATAGATCCGTTACAATGGCACCGGAGCCCGCTTGCGGCTTGGGAGCAAACCGGCCTGCCTGTCACCCGCGCCACGGGAAAGCCACAAGCGCTCACGGTGTGCTGGCCTCAGCCTGCCTCCAGAGGGGCAGGCAGGGCTTAGACACATCTCTGTGCAGGGGGAAAGCCCTTTCCTTTCCTTTTAAGGAGGAGAAATGCATTTTAGTTGACCTAACTAAAAATTTTGTGTTCATGTCAGTAGTTTTCCGGAACTTTGTTCCTTTTCCTCTCCTTTCATATGTATTACTAGTTTCTGTTTCACAGGCTTTGTGGATTGTGGGTGAGAAAAGGAAACAAAAGCACAATGATGTGCTTTCCATTACTACCTTTCCTTTGTTAAGGACCTTTTCCCTCTCTTTGATCATCCCAGGTAGATACCAAGTCAGATTTGACTGAAAAGTCCCGTTTAGAGGCAAAAGGTATGTGAACAGTGCCTGAGTACTCCCACGGGTTCACTTCCATTCTTTTGGTCAGGAAAAGATTCTAGTGGTTTAAAAAAACAGTGGAATGTGTGGACATATCTTGCCTCCGTATGTATCCTGCCTCATGCCCTTTTTGAAAACCCAAAGAACAAAAACGAAGTGGATGATTCAGCAGATCTAACGAACAGTGTTGCAAATAAGTCTTCACAGGGTTCGGCAGCAGCCACAGCTCTGACTGTAGAACTTGCCATCATCTTTCAGCTACATCTTGAAATGGCAGTTTAGTGGCAAGTGGCCTTCCAAGTCTCTGATGCTGTGTAGGCTATAAACTTATCTCCCCAGAGCTTCCTGATTTCTTTTGTCAGTGCATAGAATACTGGCAGAGAAAATGTGTACATGCTTGAGCTGTATAAAATGTTATGGTACAGATGAAAGATGTTTTCTGGTCTCACAGGGATTCTTTTCACAGCTCTCTCTTTCTGGATGTGCCAAAAGGCATTGGGTCTGAAAGACAGAAGATAATCATGGGTCGTCTTAGTGCTGCTTAGATCCTCGACCGCCTAAAATACATGGCTGCTAGATGCACAGGGCATGGTCTTGGGCGCAGGTTGTATTAGCTGATCCTGAGCTAGCAGGAGTTTGGACCAGATGATCAGCAGAGATCCTTTCCAACCTCAGCTCTTCAGGGATTCTGTGAAAATCACAAATTTAATTTTGCGTTTTTCTTTAAGGGATTGTTTCTAGTGAAGTACTGTGCCAGAGCAGCGCTTTGGGGGAAGTTACCAAGAGAAACAATTAGAAAATTGCACTCTGTTGTGTGAGTGCTGCCATTTTGCTTTAGAAGCATTTTAGCTCTGTCTTTATTAGGTCATCTGATAACAATATTGATCTGTTTTCTTCATATTTTACACAGTTGTTCAAACAAGGAGAAAGGAGGAGTTCCCTGTTAAATAAATAAATAACTCGCCTATGTAAACTCAGCCAGATTTGACGCTTACATAGGGTTCATCCTGATTGAATGGATCAGGGAACCACGGCAAGGTGTAGCACTTTGTGCTCAGCTTCCAAGAAACATCATGTGCTTTTTTTTGTTGTTGTTTTAAGTGGTATGGCCTACTCTTTCTGTTCCTGTTTCTCTAACATTAAGTTTTTGTATAATGCATGAAACTCTAATCTGTCAGCCCTTATCAAACATTTAGACTCTTAGCACCAATTTGAGCAAACATTTCAACTATTAGAAACAAATCAAGCAGTCATTTAAACTATCGCAGCCAAATGAACTTTGTAAGTGTTACTGGTTTCTCAAGTCATTAATAAATTTATGCCTTTATATATCCATCTATAGTTAGAAATATGTCCTTTCTTGCACTGGCGTTACTATTTTCATCTCTTCCATATTTTCTTTTCCTGAAAACAATTTTTTTTCTGTGAGTGGACTAGCATATGGAGAATGTCTGACCACTTGTTTCTCAGACTATAAAATATTATTGACCTGTGACTTTGTACCCTAAAGTGATCAGGGTATGTTGCATTTGCTGTATGGAATAAACACTCATTTGCTACAGGTTGGTTGATTTTTAGGTTTTTAATCTTTGTTTAGAGAAATTAGTCATATCTCATGACTGTAAACTGAAGAAACACACACACATCCTTCACAAAACTTGTACTTGGTTATGGTTTCTAATTATCTTTTCACTTAAGACTAGGCCTTAAGAGAAGGGCACCCTTGAAAAGTTGGCTTATATTAAGCCTTATATATATATATAGCTTAAAAACCACTCTTAGTCTGTACTTATGGTTTAGAGCTCTATGCCTTTTATTTGAAAGTTGCCTTTTTCTCTTCTGAGGGCTCTTCTGAGAATGCTACCAGTGCTGTCAATGGCTATAGAAATAGGGACTGACAGTCAGTTGCTTGGATGTTTGAGTTCCTAATTAAAAAAAAAAAACCTTTTGGTATTTCTCAACCCTAAGAAAGTTGGGATTATTTCTCCATTTGAAGTGAGCCGAGGCAGGGTCTGCAGGGCTTTGCTATTCTTGGTTATGCACCTTCCTGTCAGTACTGCTGAGCTGTATAACATTAATATGTTCAACACAAATGATGAGATTATGGGCCACATTGTATTTATACAAGAATGTACAATAAATACGATATTGTATTTATCGTAGTTCATTTAAAGCTTCTCTTCAACATAGATTTTGAGAAATGTTATCTTTTGATAAATCTGGTATGTGAGGTCAAATTAAATTATTTCTTCAGTTCCTCTTTTTCATCCTGTTGGTTGCCTTTGCGTTCATAACACAATTTTAAGTATGTTTCTTTCAGGAATGATTTTTGACTTGGGCATCACCTGAGAAATTGAGGGGTTGACAGGCCCCTAGCACCTCTGTTGTAGGCCTGGCTCCATGGAAAAATTGATATTGCTTGCGTTGTATTTTAGACTTAAAGCTATGTCTAGAAAATGCTAGAGGGATCTTAAACTTCTTTTAAAGTAGTATGCAACTAGTAACTCTCTTGGGACTAGTAGCTTCAGCTCAGTGCTGGCTGCATTTTTTAGAAGTTTCTAATGAACACTGAAAACAGTCTTGGGGAAAGAAAGCAGTATTGAGCAAACTCACACTAGATCTACATACTGCTGTTGGGCACCTTTGCTTTATTTGGTAGTCACAGTTGGTGACTTTACATGTCAAGAAAGGAACAGAAATTACTTCCTGGAGGGGGAGAAAGGAGGGGAGGAGAGAGAAAGGGTGATGGAAAGATTAATAATATTCAGGGTATAGAAGAGGGAAGAAATTTAAAATGTGGACACATGGAAAAACATTGTAAAGCAGGAAAAAGCCATTGTGACTTTTGCAGGGAGAAGTCTTGCCTTGCAAATGGTAGGATTTATATATATATATATACATATATATATTTAGTAGAAAAATAGGATATGGTACTTGCATGACATTTTAAAAGTTTGAATTTGATGTACTTAAAAGTAAAATGTTGTCAAGGATTCTGAAACTAACAGGTATGAAGGAGAAAGATTATTTTTTGGATCAATCTTGAAAACAAAAGCCTAAGAATAATTGCTCAATTTTAATAATAGCAGGAGACAAGTTGATCAGAAGGGGATTTCAAAGGGATCAGATTTTGGAATATGATAGTTGGCATTTTCATAATGTTACCTTACTGGTAGCTCTCCCTCTTTCCGATCAGACTTCACTAATGATACCAACTTACCTGGAGCAGCCAAAGCTAAAACTTAACATGCAGAGTATCTCAGAGGGAATCTGCTATTGTGACTAAACCGTGAAATTTGATATTGATAAATCCAGAGGAATGTAGATAGCAGGTAAGGAAAACATTAAACAAGGCAAATGAGCAAAGAGATCCTGAAATCATCATAGATGTAAGGAAAAAAAATGATGGTTCAGTAGTGATTAAACAAAACAAGTAGTGTGAGAAATTTGTAGTAAAATCTTTGAAAAGAAAAAACATACTAATAGTATCACATTTTGGGTAGCGATACACTTTTTGTTTCATCCACCTCAAAAGCTAGTAGAAAGAAGAATGGGTACATAACAAGCTTTCAGTCATGGTCAGAAGGCAGAATAGCACCCATCCCTGTAAAAGCAGGATAAGTTGGCACAGAAAAGAGATGCAAGAGACATGGAAAGAAAAAGGGCTGTTACTAAAGTATAAAATCATAAATGTTATGTGGAAGCGAATGGGACATTATTATTTTTTATTTCTCTAAAGTAATTTCATTGAGTATTCTTTGCGGTTTGCCCAGAATAATATTTAGAGAGAGCTATGTAAAAATTACTACCATGTACAGGCCTGTATTAGCAGAAGTGTAACAATCAAGTGAGTAGAAGGGATTCTTCCCCCTTGTACGCTTGCATCTGGATAACTGTGCCCAGTTTGAGCAGTTTGCCTCCCTCTCAAGAAAAGCCACCAGAAAAAACCGAAGTTCCAAGACCCCCTGAAAGTGGGAGAACTTAGGAGAAATATGGGAGTGCCTTAAGTCTTCTGAGAACATTTTCTGCTGTGTCCTTTTTAAGGATTTGGCATTAATGGTGGATACTGGGCTAGATGCATCTCTAATCTGACCTGGTGTCAGATCCATAATTTGTGTGTTACTGGAGAATGAAAACAATGAATGGCTGCTTGATATTGTTTAAAAATGATTGTTAATTGCAGGATAATTAATCTTATGGTAAACCAATGATGAAGAGAATTTTCCAGCTCTCCCTTTTGTTGGTTGTGTCCAGAATAAGTTATACTGCAGAGTTACAATAACTATTTCCTTACTGTAAATTTGTTGTAGTTCAGGCAATGAAACACTGAAAATAATGCTACATTTGCCTAGGATATTCTTTTTAACATGTCTGAATACATCTGAAGGAGAAACTGTGCGCCAGATATGAACTTTCTCTCTTTGTGTTACAGCATAAGCAGCACTATTATGGATGTAGACAGCACAATTTCCAGTGGGCGTTCAACTCCAGTTATGATGAACGGACAAGGAGCTCCTACCTCCTCTACAAAAAGCATCGCCTATAACTGTTGTTGGGACCACTGCCATGCTTGCTTCAGCTCCAGCCCGGATTTGGCAGATCACATTCGCTCCATACATGTGGATGGTCAGCGAGGAGGGGTTGGTGTTGTTTTCTTTATCTTCTTTCTTCTTCCTTCCTTCCCAATACTCCATTCTGCAATGACAGGCACAATTTTTGAAGTATCAGCACCTTATCTAGTTGGATTTTCAGCTGTTGTGTTTTATGTTGGCCTTTTGATTTGCTACCATGTGTTTTTTGGATTGAATGACTAAATCAGGCATGCAATGATTTCTTTTTAGTAAGTCATTTGAAGCTCTGATATTGTTAGAGGTGATAATCTCTCAGCATCCTGAAACTGTTGGCATATCTGTAGGTGCTTATACTCGGCATTAATTTTCTTAAAATTGTTAGCATGCACGTTGCTGCATGTAAACTGAGAAAAAGTCACATCTTGATAATATTTCAAATGGAATCTCATTAGGGATAATATATATGTATAAACATAAATATCTAATAGGGCAGAGGTAAGATTGGTTATCTTGGGAGTTCAGACTGAAACAGCTCTGTTTGTAGCTCTTATGGAAGGTGTTTGAAAGTCAGACCTTCAACATACATTGCATCTGGTGTTTTTCTGAAGCATACATGATTGTGTATTTTAAGTTTTAATCTTCTCCCAGGTCAAGTGGTGCAGTTTCTGTTGGTTTCACAATATTAATGCTTCAAAACAGCTCCCAGTGATGTGGTTTCAGCTCTGTACTTGAACAAAAACAATCTCCCTGTGAAAGCCACCCAAATTCCCTTTGTCTAGAATATTTTTGAAGTAAACCAGCTTTGCAGTCTAACTTCATATTGAGCATTCAGTATCATAACACTGCATCCCTTTAATTTACTGGAGAGGTAATGTCAAATCTAGGGTAGTTATCTTGGACTTTTTGTCCTGCCACTTCCTTAGAAGTGAAGTGTTAGACCATTAACTTTTATGTGGAGTGTACAAGAGAACTAAGCAAAACATGCTTAATAAAATAGTGCAGGTCTCATTTTGTCACTGAGACAGGCATGACTCAGTGCTTGTATTAGGTAATGTTTTTTAGTGTGATGGAACTTCCAGCTTTGATGACTTTTTGTTTTTAGTCTAAGCTTTGAGCAGAATCATCCAGCCAGTAAATCAACTTTTTTGTTTATCTGTGAGATCATTTTTTTTGTGGTTTTATTCATATATTTGTAAAAATACTAATAGGATTCTGGATGAAAGAATTAAGTAGATGAGGTGTATCACATCCTCTTTTCAAAGGAGACAGTTGCTGGAAGCACCAAGCACCTCCTAGTTTCATATCACACGTATTTTATGTGTCCTGGTGGAGGTTTTTTTTATTATTAATGCTGCTTTGTTTGTTCGTGTGTCAAAGTTCTTCAAATCGGTGCTTGGGAAGGGTTCTGACACTGGCTGTTTTATTTCAAGGACTTGTCTGCCACCTGCTGACGAGGCCTTTAAGTGGCGAGTTAGAAATACGGTGATTTTGGCTGGATTTCAGATGCTGCTCCTTTCTATTGCCTCTGTATTCAACGCAGTGTAGAATAACTGCTTATTGAGAACTTAAAAGCAGCAAGAGAAGCATCCTTGTATAGTAAAACTGATGTATACTTTTCAAGATACTGTTGAGATAACAGCTTGTACCAAACCAGAAAGCCTAGGAAAGAGTTAGAGATTAAGGGTTAAAAAGATTAAAGAGTTGATGTTTTCTGCTGTATCTACAGTCAGTCCTGAGTGTGTTTATCTGGAGGAGCATCTGAATTTTCATATTTTGTACCAATGCCTTCCCCCCCTGCCCTTTGGTATTAGAAATGTTTAAAAGTCAATGGTTGTTGCCTCAAAATGTTTTGAATTACATCGTATTATGAAAACAAACCTTTTTTTTAACCTGATCCTGAACAACTTTTTGCTATTCCATTATTTCTAAGCTAATCATGTTTTTACTAGGTGTTTGTTTGCTTATGGAAAGGTTGCAAAGTCTATAATACACCTTCAACAAGTCAAAGTTGGTTGCAGAGACATATGCTGACGCACAGTGGGGACAAACCTTTCAAGGTAAGGTTCATTATAAACTATGTCATCCTTTATTTTAAAAACGATAGCCCTTTTTTTCTTCCTCTATTAACTATAATGCCAATGCAGGAGGATCTAGTAGAAGTTTCAAATGAGCTCAGCTTTGCTCTAGCAGTGGTAGTGTCCACAGAGCCTTTTTTTGTTGTCTTACAAACAGCTGAAGGTCCTGTGGCTGCTCCTCCCTGTTCCGTTTACATTACAAATGGTAGAGCAGCCTGAGAGAACTTCAGGCAGTGTTACTTCTGTATTTCTAGTTGAGCTGTTACATTGCAGCAATAAGATAGTTTGCCTTATGCTTTACATGTCCGTGTTAAAGGTGCACATTCTGTGCGTGGGTAAAAGCGATTTTGGTTAACAAGCCTCAGCCGAAACGGTGGCTGTGACTGTTTATGGTTAACCTCTGAAAATAATTGGGAAGTCAGGAATGCAGGACCGTTGAGCTGACTGTATTTCCTGCATAGTATTTCTAACTTTCTCTTTCTTTCTCCCCCTACTCTGTACCTGAAATTCTAGGTATAGTAGTGTTTATCATTCCCATATCCACCAATCCGTTACTAATGAGTTGCTTCATGCTCTTATGGAGACAATTGGGGCAGTTCATAGCTGTCAGTCCTGGATCACTTGATGGTAAGTCCCACCCATGCTACTTCAGACTGAAGTTCTCCTTCCATATAGGATTTGACAATCAATTAGGGGTTTTCTTAAATTTAGGTAGCATTTCATTCCTTTTCTTTTTCTTTTTCTTTTTCTTTTTTTTTTTTTTTTTTTTTTTTTTTCCTTTCCTTCCCCTAAAAAAAAAAA
>NW_010582021.1:193177-222225 GCF_000705375.1 Tinamus guttatus
TGCGTCTTCTCCCCTTTTCTCTCTCTTTTTTTTTTTTTTCTCCCCCCCCCCACCCCTTTTTTTTTGTCCCCCCTCAGGTAACATGTCCTGTTTTTTCTGTTTTTCTATTTTAAAGAAGTTTAATTACTAGAAACATTTTTTTCTGATATAGTAACCTCTTCCAGGATTTAAGTCTTCTGCACAACTTGTCAGCTATGACAGAAAACAAAACTATGCCAAAAGGAGATTTATAAACACTGCTGTGCAAGTGAAACTTTTTTTCCCAGTGATGATTATACTATATTTTTCCATGCTTTTTTTTTCTTCCCATTCCAAATTGCATAGTTTAGTCTGAAAATGTGTGTCAAGGGAAGACACTCTGCAGGTTCTCCTAGTGTTTGTTCACAAGCATGTGCTTCACATGCTCTTAGAAGCATAGCATAAGCATCAGAGATCCCTGAAAGCTGGAGAAATTGATTGTTACAGTAACTGATCTTATTGCATAGGGTAATCCCTGAATCAAATTAAAAAAATGAGTCATCGGAGGAACTTGTCCCTTGTCTCCTCTTTGAATTGAACATTCTTTGTTCCTTAAAATGCAATGCTAAACTTATTTATTTATCAGATAAATCTTCCAGTAGTTTAGGCTGTAGGTTTGTAGGCTCATGTTCTTCTGGCTCAAAGTTGGTGATTCTTAATTGCTGCTTAAATGTCTGTTATTGGAGCGTTGCTCTGTTCAAATGAAGCATTTACCATGCCACAAATTTGAAGCCAATAGGCAAACTGCCAAAAGATGTGACTGTTCGGGCTACAGGGTTGTTCTAAAGAAAAGAAATATAACCTGTGAAAGAACAGGTGAGAAGCAGTTACAGGTTCAACTGCAGCAACAGTGCTTTGAAAGAAGAGGGCATAGCCCAGAAATAGCTCTAATACTTCTGAGTGCCAGAGTTCCCTAGGAAACTCGGCAAAAGCCGATATCCTGATCTTTTGGACTAGGCAGAGACCTAAAATTTCAAACCACTTCATCTAAAAGTAAGCATCTTGTATTAAATGTGCTTATTTTATCAGCCGACTTCCTGCAGTTTCCAGTGGTGGAAAGAATATATCACAGGCTAGGACTGCAGTATTTGAACATCATGACTCAATGTGTGTCACTTCAGCCTTTATTTCTACTGTCTTCAGGTCTCTGTTTTTATTTCTGTATTAATCTGGTTTGGGGGATTTTGAGGCTTTCTATTCTGTTCAAGATATTTTTAGGAAAGGCAAAGAATATTAGTTTGTAAAGGTATAAGAAAGCTGGGATTGTTGAATGTAGAAATTAATAAATATGCGGGAGGTTCTTGTATTCTTAAACCTCTTTATTAAAACTGAGGCACAAAGATATTTTATTAAACTGATAGTAAATAGGGGACTGTCTGAGGCTCAAAGCTCTTTCACAGCAAAATTAATCTGAAGGAGGTCTCCCTGTCCTGCCTCCCTCTACTCATAAATTGATCCATTTCTGTGGAGCTGCCCCTTTTGGGCTATGCTGTATTTTTGAAGCACGTGATACCTTTTGATTTTAAACTGTGTCTTGTTGTGCATAAGCAACTGTGCTTTCCCACTGAAAGGTCTTCGTGGGTATAGCTGTCCTTTTCACGCATGCATGTACGTTTCATAACTGTATAGTTCACTTGCCACTGGAATTAACCCATTTCTAAGTTACAAAGGCAATTGCTTCCTGTTTTCACAAGTTTTCCTGTGCTCTCTCTTTGGGTGATTTAGGGACCCCCTCAAGGTTAATAATTTTTCTGTGCCACAGAAAAGGTGAATTTGCTTATGAATACTTATTTCTGAGCCCATTGATATGTTAGCTCTGTTTTTATATGGACCCATTTCCTAGTAGCGAGCCCAGCTCTTGTAAGAAGGAAACATTCCATAACTGATTCATCTGCTGATCCAAGGAATAAAAGGAGAGTCTAGATCTTTGAGCAGAGTTTAGGAGCCAGATTTCCCCTTAGCTGTTGTCACATTGCCCTTCCACTTGTGCCCTCCTACCGTTAAGTCTTGAGTACTAATGGCCTTGGACTTCAGGGAGCACAAATGGATAGTACAGTCAGTTGATGTTTATTTGTTGTTGTTTTGAGGCCATCATCGCTAAGTTTAGATAGCTTAGAAAGCAGCTTTTCCTAGAGTTTCTAGCAATCTGTCCAAAAACAGGATTAAACAAGTTCATTCAGATAGAGTTCTCTGTAGTCAGAAATGATTCCTGCAAAGCAGTGTGCTTTTCTGGTCGCATTGTTTTTTTTAAGCACTGCTGCTTAGGTTTGGTTTTGTTGTCAAGCAGGGGAGGAAGAAGGAGAAAAAAAAAAAAGCTATTGCAGAACATGAGTTTACTCATGTTCATTTGCTTGCAGTTATGTATTTTTGAAGTTTTGCTTCTCCTTTTAGTACCTAAAGTTTGTGCTGTGGGCAGTCTTCTCTTTCTTTGTAGCAGTTTGGTTCTAGCTATCCTTTATTTATTTATTTATTTATTTTGGCCATTCTAGGCATTGGTTTAACATAAGGACTTTGTAATTATCTAAAGACACACTAAAGACATTTAGTATGTTTGCATATGATCTTTGCATCTAGAGTTGAGAGTTACAGAAACTTCTACTTTTCTCGATCTCTTATACAATTAATTTTGTACCTTTTTAGAAACTGGTGAAACGCTGTGAAGTGTCATCAGCATTTAGCAGTGGTCCTTTCTAGAGTTCCACAACTTAAAACGCTTCAGGTTTTGGACAATACAGGATGCAACTAGAGGAATAACTTGTTGAGCTAGAAAACTGATAGTTGGCCCCTTGAGCAAGAATTTCTCCTTCCTTCATTTAAGCATTTTTATTGTCCTAGACTGGCCTGTCATGAATAATAAATAGTTGAATAGTTAGTGTGCTCTGACACACCGCGTTTTTCAGCATGGTTCCTGGTATTCAGAAAGGTCTGAAGTCCTCTTAGCTGTGCCTCATGCCGAGACACCAAATAAACTCTTAAATATAGCCTGGTTAGCCAAATACAAACTGTTTTCCACAATGAAAGGGCAAATACTAAAGCAGAGTTGACTCAGAACTGAGGAAGATTTTCTGCAAGATAGCTTCGTATAAAAGATTTCTCCAAGTAGAAGATTCCATCTGCGCATGCTACCAGTTGCTATCATACAGTGAGTCCAGTGGGTATGTGCTTAATGCTTGAGATCAGTTTGAGATCAGGTTTACTCTGTGGGTTTTCTGAAACATTGGATGACAGTGTATAGATTTATCAGAGGTTTTATCCTTTGTTTAAAAAAAAAGTAGCAATAAAAATGAAATTTGTCACTCATTTTACTCTTCGTAACTGCCAGAATTCACTAAGGGAGAAGTGAACTTCACATGATTCTCAGTAGAGTAACATTTGTTGAAACCTAGAAAACAGCCAAGCAAATTCAGTCCTCGTTCAGTTCATATCAATTACTATTTTGGCAGAATAGTTTCTATCCATTAGAGCATTGCAGGTGCAGGTAGAAAAAGTAAAGGAATTCTGCGCCTGGACAGTCAGAACTGGAGTCAATAAGAAGGCTTATTCAGATGTCCAACATATTACTGTTGGACATTTATTAATAGAAAAATTACACATTGAATATTCTAAAAAGGATATTTGATTATTTTTAATAGGAAAAAAAAACCCTGTATTGCTAAATGATTTTTATATCCTGTTTGTTAAATTTGCTGGTCATTGCTGCCCTTTAATAATGGTGGGTATGGGTACACTGGAGAAATTAAACTTCTTACATGTTAACTTATTTTCTCTTGAAGTAACATATCCACCAATCCGGACCCAAACTATCATACTTAAAAAAAAAAAAAATAAATGCAAAATTTTGAAATTTTGAGTTTTGGGGAAAAACAAAGAGATTGGTTTGAAGTTGTGCACTTGAGTTGAGTTTGATTCATTAGAAGTCCTCTAGATCTGCATAATTATCTGGTGGGAAGCTGATTTGGTGTGACTTGCCGTCCCAAGATCCTGAAGTGACAGCCTGAACTGCTCCTTTATCTTTGGAGAGAAGAGACTTAACCCATTAGTAACGGATTGCTGGATATATTATTTTAGAGAAAAAATACAGAAAAACAGGTAAGATTTTTCTCCTCTTCTACTATTTCCTGTCCACTACAAAGGTATTCTCTATCTTCTTTAGTATGTCATGTGTTGATTATTTGACGATGTGACCAGGTGGTCTCAAACTACACAGTATCTGAATGCAAATGGGCTTTGCAAATATTTTATACTTTGCCTGCTTACTGTGAATAGGCTTCCTGGATAATTTCTGTTTGCAAGTTGTATCTATCAAGGATTTAAGAATACTGGTTTAGTACTTTTTGAAGAAAATTTGAGTAGAGCAGGAGAAGTAAGTACTAGCTATGGTAGAGGATCTATGGAGTATGTGGCTGTGGCTTCTCTGTAAATGCCTAGGATAAAGTAGTTATAACACTGTGAGTCAAGCCACAAATCATATTATAAAATCATTTTTTTTCCCATCTAACAAGAAATACTGGAAACTAGAAACTGAAGGTTTTACATGTTTTTAGAGGTGTGCTTGACAACATTCATGTACTACTGCTTTTTGACATTATACTTGAATAACATTTTAATATTGTAGTTCAGGTCCTATACAAAGACTTTATTATTTTTTATTTCTGGCAGACATTGGCAAAACTGAAACTTAAATTTCATAGTGAGCTTGGTTGAACTTCAGGGTAATATTTTTCTTTGTGCTCAAACTTTTTTTTTTGGTCTGTGCTCATAGGATTGGAAAGAGCTAGAAATTTAAGCCAGTGTCACCTTAGTGAAAGTTAACTTTTTGATTAAGTTTCGATTTAATTGCTTAGTTTAGTTTCAAGGAACTGTTTATTCTAAGACAGCTGGTTCAGGGACTTCAGACCTGGAGAATAAGAAATTGCTTAAGCAAAACGGGCAGCCATGTGTGTTTTATCTTTATCTGTGTTGATTGTGAGTGTGATTATATCTTTAGTAGAACAAAGTGTAAGCCTTGAACTTCTGTATGAGTTTAATATTGCATTGAAGTTACCGTAAACTAAATGAAATTGTGATTTTGAGTGTTGTTTTCAACTTGATAGATTTGATTTTGTAATTGATTTCATTATAAGTGTACAGTATTGCGATTTTTGAACTTGGGGAATTGCAGATCAAGATAGGTTTTCATTGAAATCTTCACAGCTCCTAGCATGCTTCACTGCTGCTGGCAAAGGAAGCTGGGGAGGAACAAGTACACAGTATATGGCAGGAACAACGTGCACTATGAGAAATCCTAAAGCTTTTTATAGACGATTGTGCCTTTCTAGTCAGATAAGTGCTTAGAAAACTTCCTTGAAGCTTACTGAAAAAATAAGAAAATGCAAATAAAAATGCTTAAAATGTCCTTCTGCTTTTAGCTTTTATTTTCTTGAAATCTATTTATTTCTAGTCGTAAAGCAAATACTATGTTCCGAGGGATGACACAGGATTGCTGTTACGGGCATTATATTCCCATGTTGTACGATCAGGCAAACCATTTAGTGGCTTTGAGGCAGAAATGGGCTGTTGGGCCCTTCTGCAGCTGCAGTGGAAAATAGCGCAGTTGTGTAGCAGAGACAAAACGCGCTGAGTGGTGTTTCCCTGCTGCTTTCCTGCCTCTCAGTCAAACGTGCAGACCTGGGGTAAGCTTAAAATTTTTCCTTAGTCTGCAGAGAAAACTTAATGTTATGGACATAGTTGCAGCATTAGTTATTCCCAAAGTCATGCAGCAGCTGCTTGGTCATTGTGCTGTGAAGGGGGTGCTGGAGAGGAGCAACACAGATAAAAGCTGGGAAAGAGGGAAAGGAGGGATGAGCAGCACAGAGCTGGAGGAAGGAGAACTTCCAGATGGTTCAGAGTGGTGCTGGTGGCTTTGCAACTGTCTAGTCTTGCCTACTGCGAAGAAAAAGGAGTCACTTGCATACACAATTTGTTGCAGTCTGTGGGGGACCAAATATCTTTTTATCGGTCTTAAAAATTCAGAGCAGAGCACAGGAGAAGAGTTTTGCCTCCCTCTCAAACTGTCATTTAAATTCTCATTCTCTAAATTAGATAATTGTAAATATAAACCAAATGCCGCTAAAAATATCAATAGTTACTGTAGTCGGTACTAACTTAGGGACATGTATCTTATCTTGAGATTTCTGTATTTCCAACAAGATGATATTGCGTCTCTTTCTGTTTGAAAGAAAGAGGCTGTTCTCAAGAATAAAACATTTGCAAAGTAATAGTGTTGCAAAATAAACTTACAACTGTGAGTAAGATTTGAACATCAATGACTTTAAAAGATTATCTTGAGATTCTTTTACTAACTTTTTAGCACATTTACAGAAAGCATTAAATTCAAAATTTTACGAATTTCATGTGGGTAAGGAGGTGTTTCTAATGGAGAAGTTTGCTTCTACTTTGTCACAAGAAGAGGAAGAGGGTAGGGAATGTTACTGTTATCAGATGCAGAAGGCTGGAGTGCTGCTCAGAAGTACAGAGTAACAAGTGCAATGTTTCCAAAGGCAAGGAGGTGAAGTTGGTGAGGAGGAGGAGGAGAAAATTCTTGAGTTGGATTCGTTTTCTGTGAAGAATGCTATATTTCATGCTATACAGTGTTATACAGCATAGTTGGAGATGATTACACTGCTGGATAATGGTCATGAGGTAATACAAATTCGGATAGAAGTTTATTTGGGGTAATATTTCTGTATATCTTTTTTTAGAATTCTTTAGTCATTAAGAACTTACCTTCCTTTTAATGTGTTGGAGGTGAAGCAGGAAAAGGCAAGCTGAAAGATGTGACAAACTTATGTGAATTAGTGCCCCAAAACACAGTGGCACCATTTTTATTTATTCTTTTTCTCCTTAGTGTGTTGTTGGTGGGTGCAACGCCAGCTTTGCATCTCAGGGAGGACTTGCCCGTCACGTGCCCACACACTTCAGCCAGCAGAACTCTTCAAAAGTTACCAGCCAGCCAAAGGCCAAAGAGGAATCTCCATCTAAAGCTGGAATGAATAAAAGAAGAAAGCTAAAGAACAAAAGGCGACGATCATTACGTAAGTGTTCCCAGAAGCAGAATGTCTTCTAAGTTCTGTGGTGCTAGAACCTGCAAAACTTTTTATCATCTATATTCTGAGGTGTTGTTTTTGTTTTGTTTTACAATTTTCTTTGACCATGATATCTTTCCTCAAGCTGCCTGCACTTGGTAAGTTTTCACAGGAAAATGAGTTATTTTTGAAAAATATTTTCCAAGGAACAGAAGAATATACACATTTAAATACATAGGTTAAATATTTTTATAAGGTAATTGTTGTTCTTTTGAGCTTAAAGAGCTAGTTGAGAACTATTTATTAATTAATAAAATAAAGGTGTTTCTTTCATTGTGGTTGTTCTGTGGATGGAAAACCTTGTTTTTCTCCATGGATCCGGTGAGGTTTGCAGTCTGTAGCAGTACAGCACTGGTGTCCGCTGTGATGGGAATAAAACAACTCCAGATTCTGTGGCTGTTCCTTTTACAGGGCAAAGCACCTATGTGTTCAGTAAAAAAAAAAAAAAAAAAACGGGTTGGGTTTCTGTGAGCAGCAGCTCCAGTTTGGGCTTTAATGTTTCTTTTCACTTTAGGCATGAACTTTTGTATGGTCATTGGAGAATGTGCTGTTTAGCAATCATGACATCTGAACTTCAGTGCAGTGGAAAAGGAATGTGGGTTCACGGAAATTAGAGATAATAGAAGCGCCTTGAGAATCACAACAATTCATTAGCTTTAATGACAGTTTTATCAGCATAGCCAAGATCTAATTTAAGACGGATTGGATTTGTTATTTTTAATCTTTCTCTGCACAATTGAAGTTCATTTGATTTTCCTTTTTTTTTTTTTTTTTTTTTCTTTTTTTAACCGTGCTGAAGTATGATTTACTATTTAAAGTGAGGGTGGTTATCTCTCGTAAGCATGCTGTCAACAGTCGTAGTCATTTATTATATACCTTTTTATTCCACTTTGATACCTTTCTTTTTTTTTTTTTGATTCCTGTATTTTCCTAACATCAAGCTAATAAATGTGTCAAATTCATTTAGACATTTTTAGGTAAATAGTTAAAAATAATGGTTAGAAAACAAACTAGACAAGTGGTAGCAAATTCTTATGTTAGTTTGATAATTATTGATATAGATACAACCTTTGAGTAGTGAAGTGGTTATTTTCTGATTTTAAGCTGTTCTTGTGACATTTACATTTTACAGCACGGAGGTGTAAAAATCCCTTTTTTTTTTTTTTTCCAACATTTCAGTAGTTTAAGAAAGACTTTTTTTATTATTTACCTGCGACCTGTGATAATGTCAACATTATAGTATTGAATTGGGAAATGCATTTTTGTGTAAATATATATATAAAGTTATTAAATGAGCTCCAAGGCCCTTTATAGCCTGTCCTATCTACAGAAATGGAGGTGTGTTCATAGGAAGGCAATTGTTGAAGTCTCATCTCCTGACTGGTGCCAGGATTTTAGTGACTCTATTCTCCAGTTATTTCATGGCAGTCCTTCTTACACCTTTCCCGGGGCAGAACTAAGCTTAAGGATAGGGAGCTGTGTTTCTCCTTCAGTGAAGAAATATAGTGACATATTATCCAGATGATACTGCCGCATTGGCTGTGTGTGCCAGTGGTCTTAACTGTTTATTCTAAATCACATGATTGCAATGCTTCTTATTTTAATACCTCACCTTAATTGTGTTTTAGCATTTGAACCGTATGAAGCAGTGGTCGATTTTCCACCTTGAACTCAATCAGGAAGTTTGGAAAGTTACAGTGTCTCCTAAAACTTGTTTATTTCATATTCCTCTCTCTTCCTAATGACATGGCCACTGGTCAGTTCAGTGCAGAAAGAGCTAGTTAAAGGCGTTAACTTCAGGCTTGCAATTTTTTTTTCCTCTTTAAAATGATTAGATATTCTTAAATATATATGTGCATACAGAATGTAAGTAAATATTCTTAAAAAATATTAAGCACATCTCAAGTGTAAACCTAAAGGTGCCCTCTAATTTTGACATTGATTTAATACTTAAAAGCAAGTAGACAGCTCTTCTTTTCTGGAGTTGGACTTTGAGTGGGCATTCCTTTTCACTCTAGCAGTATAAACTAGGCAGGTGCAAGAAGAGGCTAATCAGGAGATAACTGTGTAGTAGCCTTTTAATTCATCTTAGCCATGATGAGAAAGACTTACCTTGAAGTAGTTGCATGATTCAGTAGCATTTCAGACTGGCATTTTACTTATAATTGTTAACCTTATTGACTTACAAGTTTTGGATTGGAGTTTCAAACTTAAAACTTCAAATTATCTGCTTAAGATGCTCTAGTGGTAATACAAATATACCGTAGAATTTCTTCTGCAGATATGCACACAACCATCTTCATAGGGCAAGGGGAAAAATAGATGAAGAATTCTTGAATGAACCTTGAAATGACAGAAAATATAAAAATTAAATATTATGGAAATGCTGGAGACCTAAGTCCAGCACTTGCATGGTCTGCTGGCTTCATCAAGTGTTGAATAGAAAGGAAAATGAGAGCTGCTTGGCCTTTTTTTTTTTTTCTTTTCTTTTCTTTTCTTTGGTGGTCTTGCCTCGTGAGACCTGTCTTTAGTTTTGCCTTATGGCAAAAATCATCTCTAACTGATCTGGGAACTGACTACTATAGTGTATTTCTCCAGAGGGTATGTGACCCAGAAATGTATCCATTTGGTGTCTTCAGAAAATGCTAAATACTGATAGCTTTTCTTTTAAAACTGTGTGGATTGCTACTTGATTAGGTAAAGTTGGGAAAGGGCTGATGTGACTTTTTTTCTGTTTCTTGGTTTAGATTTTTACTATTGCTTATGTAAGTGTGTGAGTGTATAGATATGTACCTTTACAAGAAGAGGAGAGAGTAAGGGACCTTACCTAAGAAGGTAAAGTAACAGAATAACAACATTTTGACTCTAGAGCACATGAAGTTATGAACACAGATTAATACTTAGATTTTTAAAAAGCACCCAGGATGAGAGTTGTTTGGCTTATATTAACAACAGAACTTACCCTCTGTGACATGTCACACAAAAATGAGTTATGATAAGTAGTATCTTGCATCTAGCATCTATTTAATACTGAATGTGCAATCTGCCTAGGTCATTCAGAAAAATCACTTGGCAAAAAATTAAAATTTTGCCATAGGAAATTATTTTTATTCTGAAATTTTTTATTCTTTCTACATGCTCATAGTTGGATTTGACTGTATCTTTCTTTTCAAGTCACAAATGGCTTACTAAACATTTTTTTTGGCAGCCGTTTGTTAATACCTGCTACAACTGAAGTATCCTTATCTCTATAGTCTTAAAAGGTTTAAATTCAGCAAATTAATGAAGTTAATGTAGACTGTGTAGACTGATGTTTTCTATCTAAATGTTAACATTGTTTTGAGTAACAATATAAATACATAAATAAAAAAGGAAATAGTACTGGCTGTATGTGACAAGAACATGATCTTTTAACTTAAGCTATAAAGCAAATTCATATAGATTATTTTTTTTTCCGCTTTGTTAACACTTTGCTTTCTTAAATTGTCTTGCATTTCTTTCTTCCTGTCAGTAAACACTATGTGTGGTTTTATGCTTGGAAATTGGTACTTTTACGATAAATGAATATTTTGCTAGAGACATCCTCACGACTGGCCACATTAGAGGTGTTATTGAGACTATGACTGATTTGTCAAATACGTTTTGATGTTACAGAATAATTCAGGATAACAGTAAGTAGCTTGCTTTCTCTTATGGACAGCCTCAAGTGCATTCTCTGTTCTATATAGTCTGGCATTTAGAGTTATAGAGCCAAACATCAAAGTGCATGTTTATATAATGGGCTGTGGTGTTGTTTCCTTTGAGGTAGCTTCAGAATTTTTGCAGGAACTAGAATTATATTTAAGTGTTGTCACTTGCTTTTCCCATTGCAAAGATGACTCTATGATTAACAGCCATGTTAATTAAATTTACTGTGCATATAAGACACCAAAAAGCTTGCCGTTCATGGAACTTATTAAGAAGGTACTAATTACACAAGACTTGGCATTTTATTTAGCAGGCTACTAGTCAGAATGTACTTTATTTATATAAATGGAAGTTGCATTAAGCAGGAAGGGAGACACCTTGCTCCAAAATTAATTTTGAGGGAGTGGATTTAAAATGCACAGAAAGAAGATAGAAGGTTAACACTGCATAAGGAGTAAGAAGTGCTGTTTGCACCCTTTAACTTCCTGTGCTGTTTCTTTTGCCTCTGTCAAGTGATACGTAATGGTGAATCCTGTCCAGATTTACTCTGTGAAGACAAAGGTGTAATTTGGGGGACTGCCTGTTCATATGTATAAAAGTATTGTATAGGCATCGGAGCAGGGCTCCACCCATGATCCTGATGATGCAACAAAATAGAGAAAAAACTAAATCAGCATTTAGATTATTTGAGTGGTGAACTACAGAATTTTACATCAACGGAAATGATGAGATTAGATAACAGCTTCTTGAGAGTGAGTAGAGATGGAAAGATACCTGTTGGAAGACACTGGGTTTTGGAAGTTTCATGCCTCGTGTCTGTTACTGATCAGGCTTTTAAGGTGATAAAACACGGATGTGTTTGTCTTGGTGTATTACTGCTTACAAGCAAGTCCCTCTTTCCCACACTTTCTCCCCCAGTTTTTTTTAACTGCCTATGAAAAAAGAAAACTGGTAAGCCACATACCAAAACCCATAACCATACCCCTATCCTCATCCATAGATTAGGAATTTCAGTGTAAGGATGCTTGCATCCATGACCTTCTGCAGCGTGAGCTGTGTTTTGAGTTACCACGTACAGCCAGGCAACATTTCAGTGAGCTGATTGCCTAATTGGCAGTATCCAACTGGGAGAGAATAAGGACAGAGCGTAATGTACAGATGAAGGCTTAACAATAATTAGTCTCAGGAGTGTAGCAAATATTAGCTTTAAGTGGAACTTTGTAGGGTTTTTTGTAATAATAGATAGATAACTGTGGTACAAGGGCATGTAGAAGCTGTTTTTAATAAGGACAAAGCAATTCTGACTCACCTTTTCAGGTTATATGATAACATAATTGGTAATGTTGGAGATTCCTTTTTATTCTATCGTATACAGAATTACTGTCCTCATATAAAAAAAAATAAAAACCAAAACAATAGTTTCATTCATGCACTTGTGTAATTCAGACTATGGCGTATTTAAAATTTCAGTGTTAAGTATTTCTAACAGAAGTATGTGATTGATAGACCTTTGTTGTTCTCCAATTCAGATTTTAGTAATATTTATATTGTTCATAAAATGCTTAACTATTCAAGTCTCTTTCTGAAAAGAAAAGAACTTAGTACGTGGTGTTTACTGCTATCAGAGGGATATTAATTGCACTTTACTGAAACTTACAAATTAAAATGTAGCATCTGACTCGGTGCTTCTTGGCTAGTAATTTAACTAAAAAAAAGGGAATTGAGTGCCTGTATTTTTTAAAAAGTCTTTTTTTCTGTTTTTTCATTCTGTTTTTTTTTTTTTATTCGATGATTCTTCATTACCCTTCGGGGATTGAAAACTTATAGATGGGTCGCTATTTTCCATATGCTCATAATACTGATGACTTATATAATCCTTTGCTTTGTATTCCACTGCTGCAGCAAGCAATTTTGGTTCAGTGTCATTCAGATATCACTGTAGCATCCCAATATATACTTGAAACAGATTTTTTTTTTCTTTTTCTTTATTTTAGTGATTATGGTTTATAGAAGGGCAGATTGTTTTTCAACACAGTTCACATACAAGCTTTTGGTATAATTCTGCTTTTAACATTTTGGAAGTATACAGTGAATGTTTTAAAGTTCCTCATTATTTTCCCAAAGTTACAGCAGTAGCATACGGACTGTTGATTGTGCTCGTAAGGTTGACTTGACTAGTTAGGTTGAGAAATTTATGGGAACCTTCCTGGGCTTTTTTTTTTTTTTTTTTTTTTAAACAGAATTCCCACTTGTTGTAAAGTTCTAGTTTTCTTGGTACTAAGAATTTTTAATGAAGTGGTTGTAATGGATGTTCCCAGAGGTATGCCGCAAAAATAATAAATTATTGACATTGAAGGTTATTTAAAAAAGAAAAAAAAAGGCAAAAGAAATTCACTTGAAATTTCAAGGGAGACATTGAATTGTATTCTGTTTGGAGACAGTCCTTCCTGTCAGTTTAATTAATGTCTATAACTCTTTGCCAAGATAGTCTTACTGTCATAATGATAAATGACTTGCTAATGACGCTTCAGACTTATGTGTAAGTGCTTGAAGGTGTTTGAATGCTTTCAATGTGTTCAGCACTAAGGATCTTTTCTTCTTCTAGCAAGACCACACGACTTCTTTGATGCACAAACACTGGATGCTATAAGACATCGAGCCATCTGCTTTAACCTCTCAGCACACATAGAAAGTTTAGGAAAAGGCCACAGTGTTGTATTTCATAGTACTGTGAGTATTACAATATGCGTTCTGTTTGTTACCTATGTGTCTTAACAAGCTAATCCTTCAAGTAGATTCCTGGTTTTTTTTTCTTACCAATGTAGATATTTAATCAGGAAAATTGTAATAATAGGTTCCTTTACATTGTTGTTTCACCTATTTCTAGTAATAAGCTGACTTTTTGAAAGTAGTGTTAGTAGTTCAAACACTTGAACTAAATAGCTTCACACATTTTTTGTCTGATACGTGTGGGATGTGTAGATACAGTTGTATCTTCTAAATAACAGTGCAATTCATTTGACATTTTTATTGCTGAGTCAACAGTGAGTCACTGCTAATTTATCACAGGGAATACTTTGAGAGTAATAGAATAATTGAACATTTTAAGAAGTTGATTTGAAATTTGGGTTTGTACTTTCAGTTTAAAAGATGGAAGCCTGAATAAATGCGTTGTTGCTTTTGTTTTGTTTTGTTTTTTCTTTTTTTTTCTTTCCTCCTTTCTTTTTTAACCACCAAAATAATAGCGAATTGATAGGAGACAAGTACCAGGCGGAAAACAGATCACTGGTTTTGTTTCGATATCCATTTTTATTTAATTTAATTTTAGGTTAGATCTTTCACAAAATACCTTTGAATACGGAACTATTCTTTAGTATCTTAGATTTACAAATTTCAGCTTACCAGTTCTGTGTTTGGAATCTTAAAACTTTGCAACTCAGTAACTAGATAGTGAGAAGCCTACTAATTTCGTAGCGTGAAATATTTTGATTTCCCAGAAGAGGTCACTAGAATTCTACTTTGGATGTCTAAGGCAACTATGAGATGCATGCTTTTTGCACATAGCGAAATTCAAGTCTTTTTTTTCTAGAAACAGTGCATGTTACTTGAAGTTAAGGACCTGGCATTGTTCTACAGTATCTAGACAAATTTGAACAGGCTTTTCTATCAAAGATTGCTGGAAGAAATGTTTTTTTATTGCTGGGTAGTTGCAGGAGTCTATCATGACATCCTAGTGCAGCTTTCCTTCAGTTATCTTGGATAGCCTGATACGAAAAACAGATTTTGTCCCCTTGCCTTTCAGGACTGTCTCCCTGTGATTCATGAACATAGGTTAAAAGACAGATCCTAAAGCTGTGGTTGAGATTATAATCCTTCCTGTACACAAGCTGCCCCTTACTATACTTGGTTGTTTTATCCTTATTAGGCTCTTTCTATATCTCATGAGAACTTGGTTTAAAAGCTTTTGGTGAGGGGCTTCCAATTTTTTTTTTAAATTCAGTATCTCAGACACGTACTTCAGCCCTGATCATCTGAGCTACATCTTGGCAACTCAGAGATCACAAATCTATCAGGCCTGAATAGTTTTCTATATGTATTGGTAATCTGACTGTTAAGTCTATGGACACTTCTGTCAGTTTATTTTTTGTTGGAGAGGTAAGGTAGTTGTAGATGCTCAAAGGACTGGAACATCTCTTGTATGAGGAAAAGCTGAGAGAGCTGGGCCTGTTTAGCCTGGAGAGGAGGAGGCTGAGGAGGATCTTGTCAGTGTGTGTAGGCACCTGAAGGGGAGGTGTGAAGAGGTTGAGACTCTTCTCAGGAGGGGCAACAGGCACAAGCTTAAACATAGGATGGTGCCTCTGAACATGAGAAAGAACATGACTGAGGGTGGCAGATCACTGGCACGGGTCTGCTGGTCTCCTGACCAGATCTGACACTTGACATGCCGTTCGTGTCACGACACTATAAGCAGGTGTACTCTTTGCAGTTTTAACTAGGGTGTCTGATTAAACAACCTTTGTGAGCCTCCAGGTTCTTCCAAGTACCTTTTGCCGCCTTGAGTGCTTTGGTTGAAGATGTTGAAAGGGAGTGAGTAGTGGTTACTTAGGAAGTTATACATGTGATGTTTCCAAATGTCAAAGTGTTTGTGAGACAAGATTTTCTTCTTCTGTCATATGGGAATTAAATGATTAACAGTCCCTGTGAAACAGCATGAATGTATTTTTTGTAGAGGGCGTTTGTGAACTTTGTTCAAGAATGTTTGCACTTCCAAGTTTTTAGAGTAACTACTCATAAAAGTTTTTGAAAGAATAAATATTTCATTCAGAATGTTTGCAAATTTTTCCAGGAGCCATTTAGTGGACAAATATTAAAGGACAATTTAAATGAAAACATTAAAACTTGCTAAGAATGATTTAGTATTATATATATTCTGTCGATGTATATAATTAATACAATTTTCAAGAGAGAACAATTTTTATTTTCTGGGTTTCCAGTTGAACATTAAGAACAACCATTATTTGATGGGGAAAAATGTGCAGATTTGGTTTTAATTACAATTTCTGTAATTCTTATCAGGTAATAGCTAAAAGAAAAGAAGATTCTGGAAAAATTAAACTCTTACTTCATTGGACACCAGAGGACATGTGAGTATATTGCTAGCGATATCATATAGCATTTAAATGGGGAAGAATTTACAGCGGGGTAAATGTGCTATCCCTAAATTGGTATGTGTTCCTTTTAATGTTTAAGTTTAATAGCTTTTTTAGTGGTTTAGAAATTTAAAAAAAAAAAAAAAGTAACCGTTTCCTACTTTCATTTGATTTTACTTTGGCTGCCAAGTCTGTAAACTCTTTCACTACCTGTTCAGGTAAACTTTAACCTGTATCTTGGCTGCATTTTGTCACTGTGGGTGTTAATAGCAAGATCTTCTAGTTACTGAATGGCGAATTCAGGTTGGTTTTGCTTGCCATATACATAAGGAAATCTATCACCCTTCCCTCCCTCTCCTAACTCCTCCCTCTCCTCCCTCCCGCCCTGATTCATCATGATTCTGAAATATTTTAGGCACTGAGCTGTTAATGAACAGTATTTTAATCAAACCAGAAGAAACTTGACATAGGTGCCACTGTCCGAAAACTCCCACAGCTAGAGCTTTATAATTAGTGTCTGTCTCTTATTGCTGCCTCTTTAGCTCTCCCACTGATTCTCTTCCATCATGTGTGATTGCTTTAGCCTTGTTTTATCCAAGTTCTGCCCTGTCCCCAAAAGAATAGCTCTGTATGTACTGCAAGCTGAAGGTGTTGGCTTGGGACTTAGGCAGTAGTGAGTGTCAAATGCTTCCAAAATAAGTGATTTACTTCACTGAGTATAGCTGAGATCTTGCTTCTCTCTGACTCCTGAATAAGAAAAGAGTTTATATGCAAATAATAAGATCTTAATTATGTGGAAATTAGAATAAATTTTTGGTTTCCGCTTTGTTCTAACATTATTAGGAGAGCCAGTAGGAGAGTAGTTTAGCAAGTGTTGTGTGATCCATGTTTTCCACAAGTTTTAAGGGAATTAACTACTTTTTCTTCTAAAGGTAAGTAGAATTATAATAGATATTAATTTGGGGGTCTATGCTCAGCCACTAAAATAAACAGCTACATAACTAGGAGATTCTAATTTGGTAGAACTCATAAGATATCTAAGGATATGTAAGTTTCAAGGAAAAAACACAGGATTTTTCTGCACAGAGAATAATTGCGCAAGATAATTATTTCATGGTTTGTTCAGTTATCCTTTAAAACTAGAGGAACTTTTGGATTCAGTGTTACCTTTTAAGTGATTGAGTGGGAAGGTGATACAAAGCCTTAGTGTAATAGAACTCTGATACCTTTTGCTCAGGTGAAGTGGCCTAAATCAGTAAGTTTTGTAGTGTCTTAAACTAGTCACGTGCAGTAGTGTGAACTCAGCGGTGTGAATCTATTGTAACATCCATCTGCAGAGGACCGAGGTGGCTGGTAAGTTATTGGCAGCAATGTTCAGCTTTTTGGTGAACTTTTAAAGTTACTTACTGCAAATTTTTAGTATTCTCTGAAAGTTTTTTAGTAAAAGATGCTGGGTTTTGCTGCCTTTTAGGATAGTTGCTAATAATGTGCAGAATTATTTTGAGATTATTCTTACTAATATATTACAGACTGTTAATTGCATCTTAAAAGGCTTAAGCGAGAAACACTCTGGAAACACCAGAAGTAAATTGAACATGTCAAAGTACAATTTTTTTCCTAATATGAAGTCAGCTCAGTATTTTACTCATGCACATGATTGATGTAGGTCTGAATTGCTGCGTATTCGGTAGATTCCTTTTCTCGTCTTTTTTCATCCTTTTCATTCCTTTTTCATCATCATTGGAGCTAAAATCAGCAGCTCTGCTGCAGCTCTCCTGCATCGTGACTCATGTCGTCCATCCCTCTTGGGGTGAGGGTGCTCGCACTTCAGGAGAGTTGAATGCCCTCGTGATGGTTATTTTCCATTGTGCTGAGCTGTTCATTGCTCTTTCAGACGGAGTGATAGTGATTCAGTTTTTTCTATTTCGAGTCATTTTGAGAAACTGTTAAACTACTGCAAGTCTTTTGTAGATTAAATGCTTTAGGAAAAGAAGATACCAATGCAGAGAACAACTTCCTTCATATGAGGGCAAGAAATAACTTTTTAAAGTGTTCTGGAGCAGATTTTTTTTTTCCAAGTACTGAATTGTTGTTTTTCTGTGAAGGATTTTCTGCTTTGTTGTTTGTTTTTGCATCTTCAACATGTAACTCCACTTATTCCAAATTATTTTCAAAATTTTGTGCCTAATATAATTTCTGAAAAAGATGATTTCCACATTAAGAAAACTCTTATGGATAATTTTTTGACTTTTAATAATTCATATCAAACTTCAGTGAAATCATAGATTGTCTGCATTTTTGTTTGTTTGTTTTGTTTTTTGGGTGGTGGTTTTTTAAACCTCATCCACGCTTGCATTAAAAGGAGAAATAATACTCTTGGAGAAGTTTCCTTTTCTCTTTCATTACATTTTTGGGGAGGCTTAACCAAAAATTCGAATTTGAGCTGCAGCTGACTTTTGTTGTTGAAGAATAGACTGTGTCAGGTTTTTTTTTAACTTTAAAAAATTGCAGATTGCTTTGTTCAGAAAATACTGCCTCATTTAGACAATTTTAGAAAAAATTTAGAAAAATTTTAGATACCTCAATACCTCAATTTGAAACTTGTTTCAAAAAATGATCCCTTTAAACTACAAATTAAAACCTTTTTTTCTTTTTCTTTTTTTTTCTTTTTTCCTCCTACTTGGAAGTTTTTGGCTTGTAGGTCATTTTATAAGGTCAAAATCACACTTGTTTTTCCATTAGTGGAAAGGAAAATGGATCATATGTTTTCTTTGCACAGCCTTGATCAGTGCCTGCCCTTGGAAAGAGGGAAGCAGCAGCTTCTCGTAAAGGCTTTCACCACCTCTGCCCAGTGCCCTTTTAACAGTGTGTCACTAGTGTCAAGGTGTTAACCATCAGAGAACCGTAAAAAAAGTAAATGATTTTCGTAGAAGCGGTAGCGGTGAGATAGGCCGCTCTGAAGTAGACGTTACTTCAGGTGTTTAAGAACTGTGGGCTGGTGGGCAGTAGTGCTAGCCCTGCTCTCCAGGCCCCACTGCAAGTGGTGCCAAAATGGCCTTTCTCTTTAATGGGGAACGGCAGAGTTTCATTCAGCCTCACAATGAGAAGTGGCGCGTAACCAAAACGCTGTCATTCATGGGAGTTTCCACAGGCAGTGACTGAGCAATTAACTTCAGCAAAGTCGGATCATTCTGACACTGAGCACGTAAAACTTTGGATGTACAGAGCAAGCAGATTATTGCAGCCTAATGTTCAGGGCAGGGGCATTACAGCCTTCACTCACCTCTTCTTCGGCACTTCGATAGCATCAAACAATTTTGCGGCCAGTTTTTCAAAGATGTATTTCTTCCTACTGCTCGTTCTCACATTAAGCCGTTAAAATTGAGAATGTAATGCAATTAGCACTGTATTTTTGGTTTAGTACTTTCTGGGATAACTTTAATTCTGTTTAGTATCTCTTTCTCACTGTGAACTTGAAAGGCTTTGAAGTATAAATGTGTAAAGATTGGCTGTCCCTTTCCTCGCTCCTGTGAAGATGCTTTTTAACCATGAAATGTGGAGATTGTGTTTAAAAACTTCGTATGTACTAGTTTGCCACGTTATTTTATGGTAAGAAAAAGGGTTGATCTTTTTTGAATATTTTTATTTTATTTATTTATTCATAGTCTGCCTGATGTGTGGGTAAATGAAAGTGAGCGACATCAATTAAAAACTAAAGTAGTTCATTTATCAAAACTACCAAAAGATACTGCCTTGCTTCTGGACCCAAACATATACAGGTAACATGCTAATTTTGAAACTTTCTTTATTTAAATCCAGGCTTAAGCCTCACTTAACTTTTTGACGTTGGAAAATCAGGATTGTTAATACATTATACATCACAACAGGGAGCCTTGATTCTGTCAGCGTCCAGTAGTTAAGTTCTGAGGTCTTAAGTCATTTCAGAGTTACTTAACTTCTTGAACTGAACTCTAGTTGCTGAGAAACGGGGAATGTGTGTATTTACCAAGTGTATTTTACTTTTTTGTGCTTGGTGTACAGAAATTCTAGTAAAGGAGGTACATACAGTGGAATCCTGAAAGATCACTTCTGTTAAGATCACATACTGGTTTGTATACCAATTTTTTTAAAGTCCAAATTATCTTTACATATTTTGTATTCAGCTGTAATACATGCAGTATTACTTTGAAATCTGTACTTGTATACAAGTACTGTGATTTTTTTAATACAAGATTCGGTAGCGGGGGGACAGAAGGGGACAGCACATGTCACATGTCTTTACATGCCTTCACATTCGTGTTTTTAGGATTTCAGATTGGCTTCTAATCCATCTCGTTTCTAGTAATCTCCTGATTTTTTTTCCTGCCTCTGTATTAGTGTTCTCAAGTAATTGTCAGTACCCACAGTTTTGTGTGTGTACAGATCTTAAAGGTAATCTGAAATGCTTCCTTCAATTTAATTTTTTGAAGGTCTGAAGATGTTAACAGAATGCAATTATAGACTTATTTTTAATTGCGCAAAAATTGAGGGGGATTTATTTTTTTTTTCTTTTTGCCATGACTCTGTGTCATGTATTTCTTCCTAGCATCTGATGACCTAGTGTCACAGAATACTAATTTGAGGTCTTGGTATGCAATAAGCCTTTCAGGTCACCTTTTAATATCCAGTGTATTTCACTAAATTAATAATAAAAAATGTTTTAAAATATGAAAATAAATCATTATGCTAAATGTGCTGCTGTCTTTATAAATGCAAGTGTTTCAAACACTTACGTTAGCATGAATCATTGATGTGAACAGTAATTCATTAAAAGATTGCAAGGAAATTGGATCATGTAATTTTAACACTGTTTAAACACGGTGGCTAATTTAAAACCTAATTTGTAGATATTAATTGTCTTTATATTGATTATCTTTGCAGATTTTGCTCAATCGCTTTTATTTGAAAATGATAAAATAATCTTTTTTTAAATAAAAATATAATGATTTGGGGGATGAAATCATTGGGGAAATATGAGCGAACCCTCCTTCCTCTACAAATAAAATTATCTTCACCTGAATTGATGATTCACATAGTTGATTAAGATTTTTAGAAGTATAGATCAGTTTGTGATGAAAAAGTTCTAGAATCAGCTGTACATGAGGTCAAAGAAAAAAAGGTGAACACCAAAACTTGCTTTAGTGAAAAAGTGGCTAAGGGAATTCAGATACAACTCTTGATGTTACGATAAAACGATGACTGCAGTAGAAAGTCTGAAAGAACTAGTTATTGTCTGTAGTGTATGCTGATTTGGGATCACCTGAAATGGCTTTCCATTTTAATTAAATCAGATTGTGTATAATCGTGATTTCATAAGAGTTTAGCTGACCCATGTGTTTGTTTCGGGGTCTTTATGGAAAACTGTTCTTTCTTCTTTTACAGAACAATGCCCCAGAAGAGATTGAAGAGGTAAAAACCAAGCAAGTGGGGACACCTGCAGTCTTAGTCACTGACAATGGATTTAGAAACAAAGTTGCACATTAGTCAAATCCCATCCTTTTTTCTTTTTTCTTTTTTTTTTAATTTCTTCTTAGATAAATATTTATGCTTAGTGTAAACATTCTGTGAATGAAGTTGATGCTTCCGTGGAATATATTAATATATTACTGTATATCCACATTTTCATGGAATGGTACAGTGGGAGACTGAGCAAACACTCTTCTGGCAACTTAGTGGAACAACTAAAAGGCTTTGCATGCTTGCTTCTTTAAGCTGCTTTTTTCTTTAGTGAATACAATAGGTTATATTTGATGAAAAGAAAAAGTAACCATCACCATTTACTCCCAATTCCCACAAGAACTGTTAAGAAGCTATTAGGTTTCTTGTCAATGTTACCGAACTCTAACACGTGGCAGACAGCAGAACAGCTACCAAGGGGATTATCTTGCTGCCCTTTCAGTATGGTGGATAGTAATCATTTGTCATTTGTAACCTCGTGTCCTTTTGCAAATCTCTAAGATATGTTGAATTATAATGTTGAAACAAATGTTGATGGAATGCTTGTCTTTTCCAGTCAACTATGAATACATATAGTACGGTTTAAAGATGTTAAGAGTGTTGCAGTATGTCTGACCCCTATTTCAGCAGTAGTATAGTATGTTAATGCGATCTACTTTGTGTGATCTGTATCAATGGATGGTTTTTGAAAAACCTCTACTTAAGCAGTTAGTGTTATTGGTGTTTTATTTTACTTTTTTTGACCCTCTAGAGTCCCCATTCACTTGTAAAGTATACTTTTTTTATTTGGTCTAATGTTTTCTAGATGTAAAGAAAATGGTATTTTTTAAAAAAAAAAGATCTAGAAATTCAATCCTTTATGCACCAAAGTTGGCTTTGAAAAGGAAAGTAAAATCACTTTCTTGCTTAATAAGCAAGAAGCCATGGATTTTTTTAACTGACAAATAGAGATGCGTCTAACCTGTTAGTCTTTGTATGGAGACAAAAATGTTGCATATAGATAATAGGACATCGCTTGTAAATATTTCAGCAGATTTGTAATATATTTTTATATCATGAAATGTACTGTAGATGTTTTTCTAGAGCATGAAAGTTAAAATGTATATATTATGGTAGAAATAATATTGAAGGATATTGTAATTCACTAGTGCTGCCAGAAGAATTGTTTAAAAAAGCACCTTCCTTAACAATAAAAAACCTTCTTTTACATACCTAAGGGACTATATACTACTGTTAATATCTGTTGTAAGAACAAAAATGCATTGAACATCCTTCCCAGAAATCTTAGAGGGATGAATAGTACCCATAATTAATTCATGGCACTCCTTTCTAATAGTGAACATTAGTTTTTTCCTTGATCTTGGAAGGAACTAATATGTAAAATTTGTATGGATATATGCAGTCAAACTGCAGAATTAGTCCTCCTTATTGGGGAGGAATTTACTACAGTGAATCTAATAACCAGCAGTTTTTACACTAAATTTTTATTAAATAGAATAAAACTTAGAAGTAACCCTTTGGTTGCAGAAGTGAGCATATCCTAATATAATACAAATGCGTTCTGCATTGGTACTGACACGAGAGCTTTGCTTAGCTCCAATGGGTTAAAATGTTACTTATATACAAGGAAAAAAAAATCTTATCAAACGAAATGAAGTGCAGATTAAAAGCACCACTAATATAAGATGTTCTGGAATGGTTGTTTAATAAGGGTATTATTCATAAAATATGTAGTGATGTGACTTTATTTTTGAAAAAAAAATGCAGTGTTTTTTGTTTTGTTTTGTTTTTTGCTTGAGCACTTCACCTACTGCTTTTTCTGTACCTATAAAGTAATCCGCAATCTTTGTTTCTTTTTTGAATTTGTTATAAAATTGCCAAATAGAAGTGTTTCAGATATAGTTTGTATTTGTATTTTTTTAATTTTATTGCTTCATGAGTTTCTTGTAAGTCATTTATAATTGACAGATGATTGTAGACCTTGCCTGAGTATTTTTTCTAATAAAACAAAGCAAACAACCTCCTATTAGCTTCAAAATTGTAAGATTTCAATTAAGTGTTCAAAAGCAAATATTAAAAAAGCCACTATCTCTTTATTTCCTCTGCCTATAATGAAATGCTTACCTTTCTATAATTGGGAGTCCATGGATTCAAGACATACATCGTTCATGCAAACTGTGCCATTTTTTTCCCTTGGGTTTGAAAAAAAAAATACTGTGTTCTCATGATACAACCTCTGCCTTGGAAGGAAAAATCAATTTAAAATCAAATCACTTGGGAACAGATGGATAAATTAGAATTCAATTAAGTTTTCACTAGCAGTCAAAAGGTAATTTTTTTTTTTCTTTTAGTTTGAAGGAAGTTATCCAAGTGAATATCATTTATGCGTAGGTTGTTTGTATTGTAGGTATTAGGCAAAGCTATCAAGTAATTATGTTTCAAGTGACAATCATTTATCACTGAAGTTATGCTGTGATTATTTTGAGGGAATTTTTGTGTGAATTCCAATTTCGATAGAAAACTGAATGTATACAATTGGCATAGAATTCCAGGAAGTTTGTCACTTTTGTCTGACTTTTTTTCCCCCTTTTTTCCTTATTGTTACTGTTAAAAAGTGGTCTGAGGTTACTGTTTTTCCAAGTTTGGGATAGCTTTAGGTTCTCCCTTTCTGGATTTACATACATTATATGGCAGAGAAGTTTGTATCTGTATTTCTTAATAAGTTATTCTGAAGTGTCTTTTCCAAATATCCACAGAGTGGATTCCCTCCTACCTGGATTTTTTTACAAAATGCTACCACAATAAATCTACTGTTACGTTACTCTTCCTTACAGGCTAGTTACAAAATAGCTTAATAAATAACTGTATAAACATCAGAAAATACAGAATCTCTGAGTGAAAAAATACGAAGTATGGAGTAATGAGAAGGTCCTGAAACAACCTGAATTGGAATCATCTTTTTAACGTTGTCAAACTCAGTTTAAATATGTACTGAAGTGTTCTTAACAAAAGGAAAGGAAGAGAGGCAAATGTGGAAGCAAAACGAAGGCCAAAAGAAAAGGCAGTGCTGCTAAAACACGTCAGGGAATTAGTGCCCTGCCCAACTTGTTCCTCCCATCTCCTTGCAGACGCCTTTCGGGAGGGGATGGACTAGGCCCGAGCGCAGTGGCCGGTGGGCGGTTACAGGCTGGGCCGCTGGCGCCGGGCCCGCTGGGGGGGGGGCCCAGGCAGCCCCGCACGGAGAGGAGAGAGTTTCCCCTGCGGGGCAGTCGTTAGGCCACCTCTAGAAGAGGGCTTCTGGTTTGGGAGCCCCCAGGACAAGGAAGGGTCTTCCAAACTTGAGTGAATCCAGCAGCAGGCCGCTAAGGGGGTCAGGGGACTGGAGTCTGCGGTCTGTGAGGAGAGGCTGAGGCAGCTGGTGAAGTTCAGCCTGGGAGACCTCGCAGCTTCCTTCCAGGACCGAAGGTACTTTCAGGAGGGTAGAGCCAGGCTCCTTGGAGTCACGAAGCTGGAAGGTAAAAATCAGTGGACAACATGAAGCGGGAGATTTTTTTCCTTTGTGAGGACAGTCAGGTGTTGCAAGAGATTCCTCCAGGAGGTGGTGACATCCCTGGCTTGGGAGGTTTTCCAGGCCCGGGCAAAGCCTTGCGCAAGCTGGTCCATTTGATTGTTTGCATTGCAAACTGAGGTCCTTGCTGACTGAATTACTCAGTTCTGATGTGATTCTGAACCCAGTTGGGTTTCTCTCCCAGCCCGCCTTAGCCAGACAGTTTAGGTTATTATAGCAAGTTGTTCATAGTGATGATGGGTGCACTTGTTTGAATACTTAACAGCTGTGGCAGCAGTTTGGACCTGGGGTTTTAGTCTGCATTTGTCTTGCCATACAATATGCTTAAACTGCTCTGGCTGAGCCTGAGCCTGGTAAGCTGAACCTCTGTACTCGCACACTGCCGTGTGCCGCTTTGCTGGACTTGCTTTCCTTTGGTCAAAGCGGCTGAGCCTGAGCCTGGTAAGCTGAACTGAATCTCTGTACTCGCACACTGTCGTGTGCCACTTTGCTGGACTTGCTTTCCTTTGGTCAAAGCAGGGCAATCCATAACGTCGGGAGGCCCGCAGCAAGCGGAAGATGGGAGCTAATCCTTTGTGCTGGGGATAGAGCTTCTGCTTGTAATACATTTGCCCTCTCCCTGATGTTTTTTGGGGTTGTAATCTGGGTTTGAGGGACATATGTTTGAACTTGCAGCAGTGGGAAAAGAAATTATTCTAGGTGAACTATGTCCTTAGTTCCTCAATCATGGCATTTATAACTTACCCAAATATTTGCTAAACATATGGGTTCTAATTTACTGATGTTCCTTCTCTTTTCAAGGTAGACGCTGATGCTTTCAGAAGGTGGGTCAGAAAAGTGCATGAAATGTCTTCTCGTTAACCCTTAGGTAACAGCAGTTTCAGAAGTTTCAAGTGTTGTGTCTTTATCTTTTGAGACACTTTTAAAAAGCAAGCACTGAATCTACCTCTTGGAAAGTTACTCAGATACCAGTACCCAAAATCACTAGTCTTTTTGGAGTAGTTTGCCCTGAGTGTCACCATTTTCTGAGGCTGAGTAACAGGGTTTTTCATGAGGGGCTTCTGGGCAATGAAGGACATCTCTGCCTTTTCTTAACGGTATGGAAATTCTGTTCTGGGACCAGTTGTTGTCCTTTGGGCACAGCCTACAGCTGACTGAGACTGCATCTTGTTCTGTCTAATAAGCTTCAAAGACAAAGCATAAACACATGGGTTATTTTCTAATATGTACATTACATATAGGTACTTTCTCTCAAGTTGCTATGACTCTCACTTTGGCCCAGTTTTGGTATACAGTTGACAGTTTACCCTGTCTAATGAAAATGACGCAGCCTCACTCCAACCGGGGGATACGGGAACTTCATCGCTTTGTGATCTAGGATAGAGTCCCAAAAGGGATTTGTGGAGTGTCTGGTTATTAGTAACACACCTGGATTGTATGGACAAAAATGAATCTGGTCATTGCACTAGGTATTTATGGCATCCACTACACACTATTTTCATTTGCCTCAATGTCATTGCCAAGCCAGGCCTTTAATGTGTCTTTTCCATCCATGTTATGTCTAAGCTTACTCAGCTCAGACAATTTACCAAGTATGGCTAGTGCCTTATTAACTTTAGAAGGATTTTATTACGGATATTTTTCTTGTCTCAGTTAAAGTCTGAAACTCAGGTTGTGAAATCAGGGAGTGGGGCAGGATGTTGCTTATAATTCGTTTAAGGCAAACTGTCCAATGTAGGCACTGAAAATAAGTAGCTCAGTATGTTTTATTTACATACTTATATTTATAAAATATTTACATATTTTGAAGGCCAAAAATCAGTAAATGTGCTGCTTTTGGTCAAAATATTGGAATGTAGAATTAAAGATTACCCTTAAGAAATAGAAGACATCTTAGATGCTTAATTTTAAACACCACTTTGCGTAGTGAATATGAGGCACTTGTGGGCGCTCCTTATTTTTTCTTCCTTGGTGTCATACTCTCTCCTAGAGCATGGAGAATACATCAGTTACCTTAAAGCAGTGTTTATTGCAGAGCAGACGTGTGCACAGAGCCAGTGCAGTCGGAAGCCCAAGTACTTGCCTGGCAGTTGCCTGCAGCTGGATTCTTCCTTTTCAAAGGACAGATGTGGAAGCACGAAAGGGCGGCGGGGAGGCCCCGCTGCCAGCGAGCGGGCGACCGTGCGGGTCCTTGCCAGAACCGCTCCTCGCGGCGCTGGGCGCCACTGCTCCACGTGCCGCCCCGGCGGCGCCGGCCACACGCACTCGCTGCCCGACACCGGTCTCTGGCTGGATTTTACAGCACCGAAAGGCCAATAAGAGGCACAAGGATTTGTAATGGTCTTGTGCTCAGGTATTGGAAGTATTTTCTATGGGAGCACTGGTCCCGAAACATGGTGCTGCTGTATGTGGAGGAAACAAACCAGAATTTTACTTTCCACCCTCTTGTAGATAGATGAACATCCACTGCAATTCCTCATCCATGGGTGCTGTTGGATTCTGCTGTGATTCAGACTAAGCGTGGGCCTGCTGTGTGCTGCTGCCTTCAGGAGCAGCCCTCTCCATGGGATTTCATTAGATCTTTTGGAAGTACAGTGAGGATCTGGTCATTCACCACATACTGCAGGAAGGATGTTCCTAGAAGCCTGAACAAGTATATATATATATATTTTTCTCATTGACTAGCTAGCGATAGCCTTTAAAATTCTGCCCTCAGCTACTCGTTTTATGTATGCTGTAAAAATTTCTAAGGCTTGGTTTGGGAGTGGATTCCTTCGTTTGGTAGTTGCAATTGTTGCTCAGAAGTGAGTAACTGCAGGCAAGAGTGCAAACCAAAAGCTGTAACTCTGCTAATGCTGTATCTGAGCAATCCCTGACAGACTCTACAAAACTGCCCGCTGTAGTTTCCAATGCGTGTGTTTTCACATGCATTTATCTCCTTGAAGTCTTGCCCTGGTGGTGGTTTTGGTGGTTGGTGACTGTATTTGTTACCGTTCTGGGAATGGATCTTGTAATTTAACTACTGCCACATGCATTAGCAGTCAGCAGTAGTAGCTGATTTCAGTGATAGGTAGATTCGTGGTTTTACAAAGATATTTTAAGCTGAAAAAATGGTAAGTAGTTGTCAGGAAATGCAACCATACGCCGTGCTGTCTGCATAAAATACAAATGAAGCTTCTGTCCCGCCCTGCTGTCCTCCCAGATCCTAGGACCACACATGTTACAGAACGTGATTACCTTGGGTGTGAAATTTTGATAAAAGCTTCAAACATTTCATAGCTTTCTATAACCAAAAGGTGGCAGCAACCTACTATGCTAAAAGGGTGCACATCTAATGTATGGCACTTAGTAGTGCTATTGCTTGGGGTGCTTGCTTGCTTTTCTGAGCCAGCTTCCTTCCATGTCATTTATTGTCTTGATTCCGGAGGGATCCTACCCGACTTCTACCTTTGTCTTACTGATTGGTTTGTGTCTTGCATATTGCAGATGAGGGTAAGAACCCTCCTTCCCTCCAGTGGAGCTGAAAGTGAAGTGGAAGTGAAAATACTTTAAAGGAATGTGTCATTTTATCAAAACAAAACAACAACAAACAAACAAAAAACAAGCATTATCAAGTTCTTTAAAATTGGCTGATTATGGTAATTAACTTTCGTACTCATTACATTTTCTTTCCCAGTAATGCCTAAAACTGCCCTTTAAACTGTGATCGTATTCCTAAAAGGACATAACAGGAAGAGCATTTATAAATTCTCTATTTATTGCAGTATGTTGCATATCAAATATATTTGTTTAGCCAATCAGATCAGTAGTTCCCCTCAAGTAAAAATTGGTATTTTCAGCATGGATTTGGAGAGAGAGAGAAAAAAGCTTTATGAAATTTCTTGCAAAACTTCATATTGGAATTAACCTTAGGAAATTAGATAACAGTGCTGGTAAAATGCAATATACAGCAGAATCAGGGCATTTTTTCTGTGTTTGAACAGTCTTTTCAAAAGAGGGGGAAAA
>NW_010582026.1:9065-34673 GCF_000705375.1 Tinamus guttatus
AGCGGCTCGGGCGCTGCGGGGCAGGTTTACCGCAAATGAGTGCATGAGTGAAAAAAGGAGGAAACACATGTTAGACAATTAGATTAATACAGCGTGAGGCAGCGCTGCTGTGTTCCAGTTCAAAGGCTTTGAACCGGCTTCACCTCTGAAAGAAGCGTGTCTCTTCCCTTGGGGTAAATACTCGTAGGCACAGACAGCAAATCAGCTTGGGAGGTGGGTTGGGGTGGTGAAGTTGGTCAATTTTTGTCATTCTGTTTTGCTGAGCCCACTTGTTAACTAGGTTCAACAGGCAGCTCTTTAGGGAATGGGCAGGAAGGGCCTTCTGAGACCCCTTCTGAGGAAGGGGCAGCAGGAGGGAGGCAGCATTTCTGCTTTGACCAATATAGCCGGTATTGTAGAAATGCTGAGGAAAAAAAATGTATGTGGCCTTTCTTTCGTGGTGCCAAGGGAGCTATTCAAGCCCCAGTTCTCATAGATGTTTATTTATCTGGAATTTTTGAACTAATGAGGAGACAGAATTTGAAACCCAGATATCAGCTTTTTTGGTTTTATTTTGTTTAAAGTCGTAGACTAACTCCTCAACTATAATGTTGTAGAAAAGAGCAGGAGTGGTCAGGGTTTTCCCAGTGTTGCCGGGCTTTGCTACCTGATAAGCCACCTGATAAATGAAATGCTCAGCAGAAGCCGGGAAGCAGATGTTTGTGGTACCGCAGAGGAGAATAAAAAGAAAAGGCGGTAACCCTGCTATTCTGGGTATCCCAGACAGCATTGTGAGGTTTTCCCTGACATCCCCTCCAACAGGCAGTTGGAAACCGTTAACTGCACAATTATTAATGGGCTGTATCTACAAACGCTGTTTCCATCCATTCTTCAGTTGCCCTCTGTCATCCCTGCTTCCCCCCAAGCACCTGCGTGTGACAGAGGTGTATCAAGAGTAAGGAGGAATTCCTCCTTGGATTATGTGACACTAAAGCATCTTGACCAGAGTGTGAAAACTTCTTAGTTGTAGGTAGTGCTGTGAGAGTTTCTTGAATTTCCTTTTCTTATGTAGTACTTGATTTCTTCTAAAATGCAATGTTTATGTTAACTGGAGGGGAGGTTCATGTCACTCTGCAGTGGTAGCAAATCTACTATTGACATTCTGTCGTGATTATATAGCATATAGCTTTTGGTCAACAATATCTGCTTTCTATTGAAAATAAACAACCTCACCTCAAATTGCTTGACGTTTTGTTGGCCTTGTGGAGGTTACAGGAGATTACTGAGCCTTTTAAAACTTTTTTTTTTTAACTTTTGAAGAACTCAAATGTGAATTTAATCATGAATGTGAATTCATCAGAGAAGACATATAATAAAACATTAAGTGAAAGTAATATGAACTATATTTCAAAATAAGCTGGGAAAACTAACCACAAATAAATACTAATTCTCTATAGCATTCTTTTACAGCAACAATATCAAAGTGCCCTATTCTGGGCAGACAAAGTAGCTTCGCTGTCTCATGGTAAGTAGGTGGTTTTTACTTTATCTTTTGTTAATGGAGCTGAAACATATTTCTGTTACTGTTATCCTGTTCTTTTAAAGCTTCTAGACTATTGTAGAAGCTTTGTGAATTTCTTTGTATAAGGGCTTTTCTGGGATCTCTGGGATGCTGCCTATTCAGTTAGTGCAGGGCCACCTTCCTTCCCTTTGTATAAAAATTACTGTCTGCCCCAGCCTATAAAGTGCAGACCTTAAGAGACAGGGTGTGATAGATCTATCACACGCTTGTGATAGATGGAGGTATATGGATATGTATGTATCTTGTGTGATAGATATAATCCAGGTTTGCAGAATGGCCCCATGTTGTTAGCCTGTTTCTGCTTACAGCTGTAGTCTGTCCACGTCTCTTAACATGATTTAAGTGGCTTGATCCTGCAACCTGTACTGATAATGTAAGACAGTGCCAAGCTCTGCTCCTTATAACTCCAAGTTGCAGAAGTCTCATGTTTTCACACTCACTACTGTTAGGTTTCTGCAGATTTTCTAGAGAGACAGTTCTATTTTTTTGTTTGTTTGTTTTACTGTCCAGGTTATGTCCAGGGCAGGATAGCTACTAGTGCAATATACTGTCTTTGTGTATGTTGCTCCTATCAGCCTCTGTCTCATGACACGCCTGCTTATGTGAGATTGAGATTCTTTGCCCAGTGTATTATCTGATATATTTTTAGTTCAAATCTGACCTTTTTTTTCTTTTTAATTTCTGAGAATTTCTTTTTTAACTTTGTGACTTAATAGTAGACTAGAAGGGAAGATGCATGCTTACTTTCTAGTGAGTTAGAAGTAAATATTCTGCATGAAAGTGTTTAAAGATATCCTGTAAATTAATGATTTACAATTTGCTCTGATTTTTTTAAGAGGAACCTCAAGATATCTATTGGTTGGCCCAGTGTCTTTACCTAACAGCTCAGTATCATAGGGCAGCACATGCTCTTCGATCACGGAAATTGGACAAGGTAAGTCATTTAATGCTGTCATTCCATTTCTTAAACTTTATTGCTAACCACAGTGACCTCTTCAACATCAGAGACTAAGGTCTTAGGGGAGATTGATTATGAAACCTGCATAATGCAGTTAATTTAAATCAAATAGTGCTACATGTTCACTTAGACAAATGAAATTATTGGTTCTGGGTGGAGTCACAGAGAAGAGAAGGGGTCCAAGTCTGGAACTGGAGCAGGTCAGTGCTATGGGATGGTGAGGGCATTACTGCAACTGTAATTGTCCTCAACTCTGCTGATGAGAGGTGAGAGCAAGAGTAAAGAGTGTCCTTTGAATGGAGAGTTTAAGAGTAAAGCATATTACAAGCTGAATTATGTGATTCTGAGTTATTTTGGTAAGGAAAACTTTTCTCACATGAAAGGTATGGAAAAAAAAACTATAACAGTTAAAGAACAGATGGGAGTATAGAAGAGTGAAAGAATTACATGCTTTCTGTTAATAACTAACACAACATATATGAAACTTCTCTTTTAGTTGTATGAAGCATGTCGATACCTTGCAGCTAGATGTCATGTGAGTACCTGTTTTGGTCTCTACTGGAAACAAACCAAACTAAATAAAAGATGCACATCTGAGAAGACTAGGTATTTAAAGGTGTTGCAGATGTCTGAGTGTTCATTGAAATAACAGGTTTATATTTTGTGATGGTTGTTGACTTCATCCTTTGGCTTTCAGTGATGTTATTGGTGTGTTTACCATGGTGCTTTTCTGAAGAAGTTCAGTTGATATTTTGCTAGGAAACAAAGCACTTCTCTGTAATATTTTATGGGACAAGCATCTGGATGATTTTTCTTCCATTCATATTTGCATAATTACATTTTTTAATTGATTGTTGTTCATTGAGAGGTTGTGTGCTTTATATGTAAATATAGTTAATAGCTTTATCACTCTTTTTAAAGTGTGACATAGAAAAATGCAGTGCTATCACAGACAAATAGAATCAGCTGGTAGATGGAGGCAAGTGTAAAATAGAACATGTGTTTAATAGAATAATACTTATTATGGAATATTTAAAGAATTTTATTAAAAACTGTGTTAATTATTTCGGAAGCATATATGTTTCCATCTTTGCATAATGCTGAATAATAGGTATTTCTGCTGGTGTTAAGTTCTAGGTATTACAGGTAGGTATTACAGATAACTAATGAAATAGCTGATTCTGATGATAAAGAGATATATATCTGAATAAGAATTTGCATGAGTGAAAATACCGCTGTTAGGCACTAGTTGCTGTAATTCTTGCCTTTGATTTATGACACTATATTTATTGGTGCTTTATGTACAGATATTTCAACCCCCAACCTTGTTTTTTACATGCACGTGTTTGTGGCTAGTATGCTGCAAAAGAACATCAGCAGGCCCTGGATATTCTTGACATGGAAGAACCAATCAATAAAAGACTTTTTGAAAAGTACTTGAAAGATGAAAGTGGATTGAAAGACTCTTCCACAGACTGGGAGATGTCACAGTCCTCCGTAAGTGACAACTTTGAAACAAATGTTTTTATAACAGAGAAAAAAAGTGTGTGTGATGTCAGCAAGTGATTTTTAGAGTTGTTTTAATTTGAAATTCTACACATGCTTAACCTTTCTTCTTTAGGTAACATGAACTTCAAAAATGCAACCAGAAATTAGCTGTTATCCTGTCTGAGCAAAAGTAATTTTGTTTGGCAATATGGGAAGTTGTTGCAAAGAATTCTTCATAAGTTACTTATAGAGGCTTTGCACAAAGTTTTTGGCCTAGCATTGTTTTTGAAAATGCTAGATCTTTGCTATAATTGAGTTTGATAATGAAAACTGTCATTCCTTTCAATTGGACTGCAGGTTCTGAGATCATAAAGTAACCTTTCTTTCCCATCAGACACTTTAATAAGAGATTTCTTGATTGCTCAAGTGTTTACTTGAAAATTCACACTTGAATTATGTGGGACTAAGTGAAATGTGTGAAGCACAGTGGAAAAATCTTCTGTATGGCCATATGGTTGTGAGTGATGTTTGCCATGCCTAGGCTGAGCCATGTGAACTGATTCCCTGTGGAGTCTTGGCTTACCACATTGTGAAATGATGCTCACTAGCTGAAACTGTGGTGTAGGTCATTGACAAACAGAATTTTTCCTGTAAAAGTGAGCAACCAAAATGGAATAACTTATCAATGCGAACCTATTTCCTAATGCTGGTATTAATGGGCTTAATGCAGAGGTTAATTAGATTGAGTTATTGCAGTGTACCTTAATAAGTATATTTAAGGTGGCACTGCTAGCAAATAAAATAGTATTTGGCTTTTGACTGTTCACTAATGCTCCTTCCCTTCTTCTCCCTGTTCCATGGTGTGCTGGTCCAAGAGCCTGTGTGGCTGGTCGCTCACCTAATTGGGAGACTACTTTGACTGGAAAGTAACCTAGCCAAAAAAAAAATCAGCTTAGTAAGTTCTGATTATCAGGAACGCTTGTGATAACTTAGTTGCCAAAGCAGGGAACTGCTGAAGTTGGTACTGCTGTGAGAAATTGTTAATCAAAATAAATAAGCAAGTAAATAAAAAAAGCATGACTCCTTTACCAGCCTTTAGGGTGTGTTAGTTGTTAATGCAGCTCTGCAGTTTCTCATACTCGCATTACTGACTGAGAGTTAGCCTGATAAAATACATTGTACTGCTTGAGTTAGTTGAGTCCATTGATTTTTATTATTATTATTATTATTGCCTTGCATGAAATGTGTTTTAATTAAAATCTAGAGTAAAACCACAAAGCTATATTCAAGGGGTTTTATTCAGAAATGGTATTTATATTTACTGATCTTCTTACTATTTAACAGCTTGTCTGAAATACTGTTTGTTAAGATAAAGCCTATCCAATTTAATTTAAGATTTAAAAAAAAAAAGAAAAAAAATTAAATCTACTTCCAATGCCGTGCTGTCTTTAACAGTCCACAGAGAAGTGCACTTTGGAAGTGTCCATTCCCTCTGCCTATGAAGGGAACCTGGTTTAGATAGTTTAGAACTCTGTATCAGAAAGTAGGATGCCTACAGTAGGAAAAATAAACTTTGTTCTTTCCTCTTCTTCTAGTGTGCTTGGCCGTAAATAACCTGGGACAATATGCACTTGATTTCTAAGCTACTAGAGGAAAAAAGAAATCAAGACAGCACTAGAAAAATGAGATTTCATCATACATTAAACACTTTTTACTTTTCAGGGAGCCCATTTGATTTGTGCTCAAAACCAAATTACAAACATTGATTCAGTCTTTGACCTCCAGCCCTGCTTTTCCACCAGATCAAGAGCTCTATCTGCCTTTTGCGGGGGAAGATCTACGATGCTTTGGATAACAGAACCCTAGCAACGTACAGCTACAAAGAGGCCTTGAAGCTTGATGTTTACTGCTTTGAAGCATTTGATCTCTTAACTTCGCACCATATGCTGACGGCACAAGAAGGTCTGACAAGCAGTGTTTGCTTCTGTAATACAGTGACATTTAGCTGCTTTCTCCATTCCTGGCCTTTTACTGGGCAAAAGTTAAAGCAGTGCCACAATTAGCAGACTTCAAAATGTTTTGAAAGACCCTGATTTCACCCAGATACCTATGAAGTGTTAGGTGATAGTTGTATATTAGAAGGGCAGAAGTAATCTTATTAAATGAGTGAAAATCTTAATCTCAAAATTACATTGAAACTTTAGATTTTAATCTTGTAATGCTAAAAATTAATTAAATCATTCTTTTTTTCTTAATTGGCAGTATTATCTGTTTTTATCTGTTTTAGTGTATTTCTACTGTTATCTTCCTTGTGGTGTTAGGATGAGCTTCACTAAAATTTTGCATATCAAAATTCTATGGGTGTCTCATCTGACCATTTCTGCTCTATTTCAAAAAAAATTATTCACACAGAAAAAGAACTTCTTGAATCTCTACCTCTTAGTAAACAATGTACAGAAGAAGAACAGGAATTGCTGCACTTTCTATTTGAGAATAAATTGAAAAAGGTAAGAACAAACTGACTAAAAGTTGAAAAGATGTATAGAATTCTGGACTTTAGATGTAAATTTTCTATGATTCTGTTTATTCTGTGTTAGCAATACAGAAGATCCTTACAGTATTGGTTATTTTAAAACGTATGATATAGGTGTCATTTTATCTGTGGTAGAATTATAGCTTTGTGTAAATCCATTTTCTGGAGTTTTATGGTTTTGCCTGTTGGTAACTTGAAATTGATTTTTTTTTTCAGCTTTATTTCATGAGAAACTTATAGGTGGGAAAAGAGAACAAGGAATGTTCTTATTGATCCAGATAAAATGTCAGTTACCTGTCAATAATGGGCTCTGACAAGATTATTACAAAATTCTTTTGCTGAAGATAAGGTGATGGCTTCAAAAGTCAGTGGTGTCATTCAAACGCTCTTTTCTAGAGCCTGAACTTCAATTAGTGTCAGACAAATATTTTTCACACTGTGAAAAGAATTTTTGAAGTATATAAAGATTAATTTTACCAAATAATGGAGTTTATGGACTTATAGTTTAAAACTAAGAATTTTTGAGAAGCTTAATGTAGGTACAGTCTTTTAGAACTGAAATTAAACACTAATATTTATATGTTCTCATTTTAAGTTGGACTCGCGTGTTTTGAGTGTTTGTTTGTTTATATTTCAGTATAATAAACCCAGTGAAACAGTGATTCCTGAGTCTGTAGATGGTCTCCAGGAAAATCTGGATGTAGTTGTATCCCTAGCTGAAAGACATTATTATAACTGTGACTTCAAAATGTGCTACAAACTTACTTCAGTGTAAGTACATAAAGCAACCTGGAGGTTGGTTGGTTTGTTTTTAGAATAAAGAATAAGAATAAAAATTATGCCTGGACTTAGAAATTTCATTACCAAGTGCAATGACATGCATAAAAGCTGATAGCCAAAGCAAAGCTCCATGTCGTGAACACTGTGCTGCACATCTATCCATCCTCTCCCTTCCTCTGCTGCCTTCAGCTTCACAGGTTCTCTAGTTGCCTCTGATTTGGCCTTCAGAGTGAGCAGGTTTGAGTCTGGTGGTCATTTGGGAAGTGTGATTTGCCTTGATTTCCTAAGTATGATTCCCATGGCTGTTGAGTTGTTCTGTGCAGCCCTGATATACTTTCTTTTTTTATAGGAAAACTATGTGTTTCTGTGTACTGCATAGTCTCAAGACACTGTAGTGTAAAATAAATATTCGACTTTATAGTTTGTAATGCAGCTTTTTCTTGGCACAAGGAAACCATAGCCATGTAGAATATTCCCTAGAGGCCCGTTCTGGCAAGAGTTTGGCAATGCTCTAGAGAATACTCCCTGCTGATGAAAATGTAAATATCTGAGTAAAATCATGTTCCCATTGGAGTTAAGGACTTCACTGAAGTCAATAAAATTATGTTACCACATTTTTATATGATTTATCTAGTTGCCACAACTCCTGTAGCAGAAAGTGGCAGAAGTTTATATATGTATGTCCCGAGGAAGAGAATGTCCCAGATTCCAGAGCCTAGAAATAGTAATATTAGAAGTCCAGATGACTTCAAATTTTTAGGCTGCCTTCAAGGGAGTGATTTGTAAACTTCATTTTTCTTTTGACTTTGCAAATACTTCATTTACATTTTCAAATACTTCAAAGCTTTAAATGTTTCCAAGTCTATTTCTTGTCAGAGAATTGTCAGGAGTTGTAACACTGTACTTGTGATTTAAGAGCTTCTGCAAACCTGTTGCAAAAAATTCTTTTTCCTCCTTCTGTTTATCAAATGCCAGTCCTTATGGAAAGGATGATTGCCTGCAAGCCCTGTCCTTCATGCAACGTCTTGTCTGTGAGACTTTTTTCCCATTTTAAGCAGCACAGACAATAAAACTTAAAATTTCAACTAAGCATGTTTCCTGAGACATACTGCTTAGTGTTGTAGAACCTGTTTCCCGAAGCTCGGGAAGTTCAGATTTGCTACTTTAAAATTGCAGCTAAGCTTGTGGAGCTTATGAGTTGAATGAATAGAAATGTTGCTTGCTGTCTGTTGGTTTATATTCTGTTTTTCTAATTGTATATTCAGGCTGCCAGAATTTTCTTATCCTTACCTGTTAAGCTAAATTTAATATTTATACTAAATAAATATTAAAGACTTAATATTTGACATCAATATATATGTCCTTAAAATTAGCGTTTATGCTGTGAATAGTTCTTTTCTAGTCACTAGGTTGTTTTAAAATAGTAATTAACCTGAACATTGCATACCATAAAAGAAATTTGTAACACACTGGAAATTTTGAAAATGCATATTGCTTATTATTCTCTCTATTTTTAGAGTAATGGAAAAAGATCCTTTCCATGCAAACTGTTTACCTGTGCATATAGGGACGCTTGTGGAGCTAAATAAAGCAAATGGTAAGAAACATAGAAACATAATATTTAATAAGAAAGACAAAAATATTTACTTTGTTGTTGTTATATGTATGTGGTGAACACTGTGCTGCACATCTATCCATCCTCTCCCTTCCTCTGCTGCCTTCAGCTTCACAACTGGAAAATTGAATCAATTTCCAGGCAATAAAAGCTTGGTGCTTTTAATTCTTATTTGAGTTTAATAAATGGATAGTCACTCCAAAAATCCGATCCATAAATCTACAGATTTTTTTCTTTTCCTCTGCCTATTTTTTCAAGAGCACGATGGGAAAGAAGGGAATTTTTGAAAGGGATCCTCGGAACCAGCCCGAAGTAGTTATACAAATAATCTTTACTATTATGAACATGAAATTTGCTGTCTTTTTACAAGGATCTGTGTAGCTAGAAAGGTAGTGAACTACATTGTTTCATTTCTGTAGTTTGAGGTCTGTTTTAAGGTGTTCTTTCTAGAGGATCTAGATGTACTTTTTTTTCTCCTAGCAACAGAAGAAAATATAATCATTTAAATTGTAAGGAAGTCCTCAGCAGTGTGTATGCTCAAGTTAACATTTTCCGTAACAGATGATTTTATGGACTCTCTCTCCTTGCATTTGCTATTGTGAGGATTTCATTTCTAATTCAAATCTGCTTATAATCATGCAGTATCTTTAAAAATTACAAGACTAGCTGATTTTGATCTGCGATGGTTCTTTTTCTCATTTCAAATTCTGTATAAGCATTCAGATCCAAATGATTAGCATAGATGTCTTCAAAACCATTTGGAAAATAGAATCAAGGAGCTAGTAAGATTCACAGTAAACAAATAGGTAATTAATTTCAGTAATTTCTTATAAGAGAGTCTGCCATGAGAACCATTTTGTAAATTGTTATTTTGTAAAAAGTTTTGTATATTTGAATTTCTTGAAACCAAAAATTGGATGCAAGGGAGTCCAGGACAAAATTCAGCGGTCTAAGAACACTGTACCCCAGGAAAACAGCAATCTTATATACTGTAATAGTGTTTTTTTTGAAATTGTATGAGCATGAGAATAATTAACCAGTATCAAATTAATTCAGTTTCCTGTTAAAATATATTATAGATTTTTCTTTAATTATTTTAATAATTCTATTTTGAATTATTCTAAATAGTAGAATGATTATTTTGTCCAGTTTTCAGCATATTGAAGCACGGGGCTTTTCTTTGAACTAAGCTAGCCAATGTGTCATTTTTTTAGATGTAGGAAGCCGAACTTTGGCCTTCTTGAAACCTTTACAAGATGCTTTCAAGTGTAATACTACAGACATTTATTTTAATGGCTGTTAATGACCTCCCTAAGTTTTGCATAATTATTAGTGGGATGTGTAGCTGCTTGTTTGTGTGCTCTTAATATGTAACTTTTTTTAGTTAACTGGAAAATTGAATCAATTTCCAGGCAATTAAAAATATCATAGCTAAGCAAAAAAAAAAAAAAAAAAAAATTATTGGGGGATGCATTAGTACCCCTAGATGTTCTGCATATTCCAAGTAGAAAATTAAATGGCTTGAAACATCTTAATGTATTAATGTTTTGCTTCTTTTTTGTTTTTGTTTCTTCCCCTATCCAGAGCTTTTCTATCTTTCTCACAAACTGGTGGACTTGTATCCAAATAATCCTGTAAGTTTTTTCCAACTGTTCATTAGGAGCTAGTTTGCTGTAGATGATACAAACAGAAGTTGTAATAGTCATTTTGAGCAACCAGAATTCCAAATCTTTGAGTGGAGCTAATGAAAAGTTTACATCTACTACTATCCCTACATTGTAACTTTCTTGTGTGAAGGCTCTTTTAAAATAAAGTACCTATAAAATTAATTCAATATAAAGATTTTCCTGTCAACAAAAACTTAAAAGATGGCAGAAGGTGTCTCTCTGATCAGTCTGTTCCAGTATTTGATCTCTCATTGATTCAGTCTGAATATCCCATGTGGCAGCTTGTGCCCATTGCCTCTCATTCTAGTACTGGGCACCTCTAAGAAGGATGTAGCTCTGTCTTCTCTATTCCCTTCTATACGACAGTTGAAGACTGCAGTAGGATTTGTTCTTAGCTTTCCTTTCTTGAGATTGAACACACAGAGTTAATGTCATACATATTTCTAGTACATGCCAGCAGGTTTAGCTTATCTGCAATAAAAAAAAAATTAAACTGACAATCATTTCATTGAAAACGTTCATAACTTCTGTCGTCTGTTCCTCTGTCACAAATCAGTTGTGGTTTTGTTTTACTAAAATTAGCATAATATGGCTAAACTATTCTATTTTGAAATAATGTGTAGGTGTCGTGGTTTGCAGTAGGATGCTACTATCTCATGGTTGGCCACAAAAATGAACATGCCAGAAGATACCTCAGGTAAAACTTGTCCAGTGTCTGTTACTTGAATCTGTTGCACTTGCTAAATAAATCCTTAATGTTCACTGTTTTTCTAGGCTTATTTAATACACAGAAGGCCAGGTCAACTTGTTACTTCTAAAATATTCCTTTAATTTACACCTTTCTTTGGTGTGGCAATTAAACCTCAGTCTTCATAATAATTTAAAAATATTTTATGGGCCTAATCTAGGTTTTCTTTATGGAGTTTACTCCTTATTAAGGGTAGGTGTGGTGACTGCATTCACTCATGGTGCCAGGCTAATTATGGTTAGGTAATCAAGACTCAGACTTTGGCTAAAGGACGCATAAGTATTCTACCAGGTTCAGATTACATAACTCAAAGAGAAGAGTTAGAAAATCCTGCAATTGGCCTGCTTGACTCTTTGCTTAGGCAGCCTTGGACTGCTAGGTTGGTTGTTCTGAAGAAGGGCATTTGTTTTGGTGCTACAAGCCTAAACCATTTTAAATCAGTCTGTAAGACTTGCATTTGTTTTCTTTGGAACCTGTTGTAGATTGACCATGTATGCAAAAATAAATTAATAACTTAGGCTATTTAAATTTCTGTAAAATTCTGCAGTAAAATTCTTTGGGGAGTTGTCCTGGGTGACTTAGGTCACTTAGGTGTTTTGGGTGATAAAATATCTTTACTAAATCTGCAAGCTACATAGAAGGGTCTCTAAATGTGTTGTAAAACTTGACTAGAATTTAGTGTGATCTTGTCAAAGACTAAAACAATCTGATGAAAATAGAATAATAAATAGATGCCTTAATTACGTGGAGGGAGAATGATAAAGTGTACAACTGCAAGGCCAGCGGTAACTGTGGTCTTGGCAGCAGTTTTTTTAGAAAAGGATTTGGAAATACTGTGGGTGAAAGTGCCAATCCTCTGTCAGTGTTTCAGGCTTGCAAGACCATGTGCTAGAGTCTCAGATGCTTCCTAAAATGCAAATCCTAGGAAGAGGCTGTGGAAAGCCTGACCTCTAACCTACTAAACAGGTCAGAGAGGAGTGTTGACTGTGTAAGGAGTGTGTGAGGATGATCCTGCTTGTTCCTGAAGGAATCAGGCTGTCTCACACTGTATCTAAGTGCTGGTCTTTTCCTGCAGATCTTACAAAAGGCTTTCCACAGCTCAGCACTAATTTGGGAAAATAACATTTGGGATAGACTATCACCCATCCCCTGTAAAATTAGAAAAGCTCTGTTTTAATGTTGACAAGTCTATCGACGAGTCAGAATGAGTAGGGAGCTCCAGAAGGATGTGACACATTTGAATAAAAGTCAAGAGAAGACAGGAAACAAACGTTCTGGGAAACTTGACCTATGAGGAAAGTTTCTGAAGTAATTGAAGCTGTCTAGGATGTAGAGTGGGAGGATGCATATGTTCAAATCTGTAAAGTTTTATGTCAAGAGACAGATACCAAACTGTTTCCCATGGTCTGTGACAAGAAATAATGAGTTTCACTGTGTCAAACAAGTCTAGATTAAATGTTAGGGAAAAACTGTAGCGGTCGTAAAGATATTTAAGCAAAGGAATAGATTATTTATGTAAGATGGGGATCTCTGTGGGGGGAAAAAAAGCTCTTAAGAGAAGGTTGGATGCATCTGTCATGAAGTTTTTAGTTAGAAAAGCTTCTGTCTTGAGACTTAGAAAGGATGAACTTCATCATATTCCTGTCCATTTCTCTGTGGAACTTCCAGGTTGCAGTTTTGATGTCTTTTGACACTTCCGTGAAGTTTTATGTGCCTCTGTGATGTGAGGAAAATGTCTGAAATGCTACAAGTTAATACTCTTCACTAAAATCAGTAGGGTAACATGGCAACATTCCTACAGACAGATCAATATGAGTTCATAATTTGGTATTTCTGTATCCTGCTTGTGATGCTTCCATTTCCTTGAGTTATATCTATTTGTAAATGTATAGCTAAAACTTTGTCATGTGTTACAAGTTGCTACTACTTTTTCCTATGCCTTGCTCAATTCACCTACTGCATCATTTTTTGTATTCAATAATATCAAAGAACTTCTGACCTGTATGAACAGCCACAGGAATATCACAGTAAATTCTTGAAAACTTTAAATAGTTTCGCAGTGAACTTTTAAAATGAACTTATCTTCTGCAATGATTGGTGTAAGTTATGTTAATGGATTCTTAACTACGAGACATAGCTTTGTAAGTAGACAGTTGAATTGGATGAAATTTAATTCCAGCTATTTACTGCATTGACGGGCTCTTGCTTTTAGCAAAGCTACTACACTGGAGAGGACGTACGGGCCCGCGTGGATCGCGTACGGACACTCCTTCGCCGTTGAGAGCGAGCATGACCAGGCCATGGCTGCCTACTTCACGGCTGCACAGCTCATGAAAGGGTATGGCAAAAACCCCTTCAAGTAATATGTGAATAGTTTATAATGCTGATGGATATCCTTTTAAGAGTAGAGGTGCATTTGCAACGAGTATCTGATAGGGAACAAGAGAGAAGAGTTTCATGATCTGTTGATTTTATTTTGGCACTTGATCACTGTTACAATTTTCAAACTTCAGAATTTTTCAAGTGTTACAGTGTTAAGAAATGGGTAGTATTACTGCTGGCCTATTTGAGTAAGACACAATTAAATGATATGCAGCACTTAGGTATTTTGTTTAAATTGTTAGTACTCATTTTAGTTGCTGGCAGGATTAGAGGCAAGATTTGCCTTTGTTTAACATATGTTTTTCTTAAATTATGTTCCCAGAGATTACTTGGGAAGGGAAAGGAGGTAGGTATTCATTAGCAACATTTAGTGATTTTTTAATACTTGGTGTAAGTTTATTAAATACAGGTATATACATTACTAATGCTTATATATATGTTTTTTCTATACTTATACTACGAAGTATTTTCTAGTGAAAGAAAAAGAAGTTATTGCAGATTGTCTGGGCAACCCCTCTTAGGAGCCTGGTTTGCGCTGTGGCAAGCGTTGAAATGTGGTGCAAGAATGTCATCGCGCTCTCTTGAGTTGGATTTATGTTCTACTATGGTGCACTTCTAAAAATCCTTGGAGGCTGCAATGCTGAACGTTAGAATAGTCTGGAGTGTCCTGCTCTCTCCACGGTGGCAGCAGCACTCAAATCGGAGGCTGAACTGGGCTTGTTCAGTATCTCATCTTTTTCTTTCAAGAACTTCAAGGACAACAGGAGTTTTCTGATGCATCTTTATCCCTCGAAAGTAGGAGAGGGCAATATGAAGTTTCCTTCCTTTCTTTTTCTTTTTTCTTTCTTTTTTCCTTTTCTTCTATTTATCTATTTTTTTTCCAATTTTTCTATTTTCTATATTCTATTTTTTTTCTATTTTTCTGATTTTCTTTCTATTAACCATATGATATCAAAAGCTCATCTCCTTCTTTGGACTGCACCATGGATCAGGAGCTTACCCCATCCTGAGAAGTAGAGTTGATTATATTTCCTTGGTCCAGGCACCAGCAACTTGTCATCTTGGATTAAATTTTTAAAAAAAACTGCTGCGTCTTGTGGATATTCCAGTTCTTCAGATGATGTTGAAAGCCAAATTCATTCAAGACCTTGTTTTTTATGTTTTTATTCTTTAGCTGTTTTATGGGGGGGAAGCTGAGCTGAAAGAATGTTGCTTTTATATATCATTACTTTTAAAAACTGGCTATATTAAATTGATTAAATTGATGGACATCCTTGTGAGATTTACTGTGCTTATTTTTATATTGCCTTTGATGCATGCTTTCCTTAGATTACCCCTTGCTTCATTCAGCATCAATGTTTGCAGTAGGGACCAAAGAATTTTGTCTGTTTGGGCAATTTATTGTTACCCAGTCAAATCTGTTTTCTGTCTGAAAGTTCTTTGAAACTTAGGCAAATCATGTTTCAGCCACTTCATGTCATAAACTTCTGTGTATTAGTGTCTTGAGCAGCTGCTTGATGCTGTGAAGAGAACTGTAAAATGAATAGTAATCATGTTATATTGCAGCATAAAATAGTATTTGTACTATTTGTGTGTGTGTGTGTATATATGTATATGTATACCCTATTTGTGTATGAAATGTAGGAAACTGGAAAAAAAAGCTTAGAACTAGCTTAGACACTGAGAAAATACATGCACGTGATTCCAGATTAAATTACTATTTTAAATTAGAGTTCAAATTCTTGTCAATTACAAATATAAAATCTTTTAAATTCACCCTTAAGTTGGTAGTCTATTTCAAATCAACTCTTTACTTGTATGTACATAAGTGTATGCAAACATACTTGGTATTTCTTTGTTGTTCATGACAGAAATAATTAGGGCATGGACTTTTTTTTGCAGGTGCCATTTGCCAATGCTCTATATTGGCCTGGAATATGGTTTGACCAACAACTCTAAGTTAGCTGAAAGGTTCTTCAGCCAAGCTTTAAGCATTGCACCCGAGGATCCTTTTGTCATGCATGAAGTTGGAGTGGTTGCATTTCAAAACGGAGAGTAAGTTTGCAAAATGAGATTAAATTTTTTAGCATGGATTTTTTCTGAAAATGTAATATATCAGAATATCTACTAAAATACTTGGTTCGAGCTGTAGAATGCCAGGTTTCTTTCGGTTCTAGTAGTGTTCACCCTAAACTCTTGGATTTTTTGGGGGGAGGGGCAGGGAATAAATTCCAAATTTATTCTTTAAAATGTAAGAACTGTTTAATGAATGTTCTTGAGCTGCTTCTGTTTTCTTAGTTTTGTCTTGTCAGCTCTTAGGATCACGTGGCCAAATGAAATGCAGTAAATTTCAATTACTATTTTTATAGATTACATTATTTGGTCATAAATGAAGCAAAAGAAATGTTTCTTGTCATACAGATTTTCTCACACAGCTAATGAAAACTTGATAATTTACTTTACCTTCTCTCTAATATTTAGCTGGAAAACTGCAGAAAAATGGTTTCTTGATGCACTGGAAAAAATCAAAGCTATTGGAAATGAGGTATTTTTCCTCTTAATGTCAGTGATCAGAAATGTGTAAAACTTTAGCCACTTCTGTAATGTTTTGTGGGGAAAATATGTTGCATTCACTTTAAAATACAAATAATATAAATTTGACTTTAAAGTAATTGGGTATGTTGGCGTTTCAGATGAGACTCTTCACCGTCTGCTTTTTGCCTTTCCATAGCACTGAAGAGACATTTCTGTGTGCAATTAAAAAATAGAATTACAGTTACTGAGTGGGCAGTATAATCCAGATCTGATGCTCGCTCTTGGGTCTCAGCAGACCTGTGGCTCTTGGCCTGGTGGCGGAACTGGGTGCATGGAGATGGGTCCCGTTGCCTGGAGCGTTAGCCCGTTTTCTTGGATGACTTCCCTCTTGTTCTGAACAAAATCCTGCAGGCGGGGATGGGGGCCCGTCTACCAGAGGGGGCCACTGCATGGGAATCCGCTCAGGGATAGTTAATTGTGAAACCGAAAGGATTTAGAAGTGAGAGGCTTCAAAGTGCGTTGCCAGTTTGGTGACTCTTCTGAGTTTTCTCAGTAACAGAAACTAACTTTCTGAAGAAAATCACTGACAGCAGATGTGCGTGTGGTTTGGGTTTCTCTATGAGTCGAGATTCAACCACTATTTTCCTGCTTCCTGAAACACTTGAACACGCAGACTCTTTTGTGTATATTCACATAAGCTGCAAATTTATAATGTACCAAATTCAACTGATTTGTCTGATTTCAGGAAAAAGTGTCTAAGGATTTTGATGGTTTACATAATCTGTGTACCTGAAATGAGCTTGCTTTTTAAGAACGCACAAATTTAGACTGTCGGAGAAATGCAGCATAAAAAGACCCTCTGTAGTTGTGATTATGCCATGAAGATCTAAGAAGATTTCAGTGCTTCTAACCTGGGAGGCTTTAAATGTGACCGTTGGTTAAATAGTAAACAAGTTTTGTTAATATCACTGAAAGTCGAAGGAAACTGAAGTTACTTGAATTTTTGTGTTATTCTGCAGGTAACTGTTGATAAGTGGGAACCTTTATTGAACAACTTGGGACACGTCTGCAGAAAACTCAAGTAAGCAGAGAGTAGTAGAGCTACGTTTATCTAAAGTATTACACAAATGTTTTCTGTACGGCTACTTGTTTACTGTAAGGTACCACCTATATACGTTAGGTACCACATAACAGCTGTATAGAAGTATCTTATAAAAACAAAATCCCCTAAATCACCTTGTGAATATTAACATACGAATCACTCCTTATATACTCTTTTTCACATAGAAGTTAAAGTACTTATTGCAGAAGGCTTATCTTCACTACTGATTCTTACTTGATAGAAACCTTGTCATAGCCTTTTAGATCCTTACAAGGATCTGACTCATGCTGCTGGCCAAATTCTGACATCTCTTCCAGTGTTCAGAGATTTAAGCATAAAGGTGTTTTCTTGCTGGTTAGTTGCTTGAATCAATGTTTCTGGTTTTACTTGAGTAAAATTTTCAGTGACGTTAACACAGCAATGAAACATTGTTTTTGCAGACAGAAATTTTTCACATCTCATTCATGTGTTTTCCTCCATTTTAGGAAAGGATACACTGCAAAATACATATGCAAATTTTAACATTGTGAAATATTTAATGTGATTTTAACTAGTATCATTTTTTTAACCTGGTTTTAATTGGGCCAAATGCTGTGTACTATAATTTCTGCTTCAAAGTTGCTAATGAGAAAGTGATTAGGGTAGATAAAAGCTGTACTTAGGCAGCCCTGGCTTCAGGAGCTTTGTGCTAGATTGCCAATTAGTCTTCATTTTCAGTAGGAAATTAGATGTATAATAGCTGCCCCTTCCGCCAACATCAAATGAAAGGCACTGAAACAAATGCTTCTAAATCTATTCGTTGTTTAATTGCAGGATGTGCTTTTTTTTTTTTTTCCCAAATCCTTTTTACAGTTTGACATAAATATATTTAAAGTTTCTTGCAATAAGTTAGTACCGTTTGCATCACGTTCAGGCAGTATGCACTGTGTTGAAATGCATTACGTTGCTTTTCCAAACAACTTTGCAAATAGTCTTTCATTATAAAGTCAAGTTGAGAATTTTGGCAGTTTTACCTATGTTTTGGACAACTTTAAATGTCCATAATAATCTGAATTTACTCACACTAATAATGTACATTAGTGCTGTTGTGAAAATGTATTGGATGGATGTCCATTCACTAACTTCCACATAAGAAAATTGAAAGAAGTATTTTAAAATACCATAGTAGTTAATTCAACAGTCAAGTACTATAGGGGTAAATAAGTGTCAAACCATGTGAAAGTTTTGTGCAGTAAGCAAACAGTAGCAGAAAATTTCTGTGTCGTTACCACATGTCCTCTGATGGCTTTTTCTTATTTGATGCATAAATTTGTTAAAACTATTAGCAGTAAAATTTCTTCTAGAGGGATGATTAAAATTGTCTTTATTATTAACAATATGGTACAGTAGTGTTAAATGTGACAATTTAATTTCTCAGAGTAATGCCATAATTCTTGATTTTAAAATAATATGCAATAAACAGTCTAACATATCCATATTTGCCTTCAAATACCAGCCACCCATTTTTGAATTGAAAATTATTCATTAATTAAAGTTTTATTTTCTGGTAGAGGCAATAACAAAATGTGCCTGACCCAAAAACAAACAAACAAAAAGTGCATGCAGCATTAGGGCTCATGCAATTTCTGCCCACGGTGCATTTCTCATTTTAAACAATGAGCAATTTAGTTCTTATGTTTCTCCTTGTCTCCCCTGAGGAGACAAAATTTACCAAAATAAAGCTACTGTTACAGTAAGAATCGTTACACATCTAAAGTAATTTACCATATCAAATTGTTAAGATCCTCTCCAAATGGGGTCTAGCTGTAGGCAGCTGCTGTGTTACGTAGAGGAAACAAGGAATGATTTCTCTTCAGTGCTGAGGAAGAAAATTGCCAATATCCATAACTCTTCTGTGCATTCTCTTATGTCAAAAGCAGGAAGCAGTAGTTCTGAAGTTCTTGAATGGCTTGTGTTTCACTGTGCTAAGGAAAATACCAGCGCAGTACAGTAAAAGCACCTTTCACCCCACAGCTTGCTAACAGGTATCCTGTGTTCAATCCCAACAGGAAATACGAAGAGGCCCTGGAATACCATCGCCAGGCTCTTGTACTGATACCTCAGAACGCATCAACTTACTCTGCCATCGGCTACATACATAGTCTAATGGGCAATTTTGAAAGTGCAATTGACTATTTTCATACGGTAGGTAATCTGCTTAAATCAAAAAGGTGCTGGCCCCAGATCCTCTATCTGTTGTAGCAGCCTCTTTGGCTTTTAGGGAGGGGGGAGAAAAAAGAGCCAACAGCTTATCCAGGCCTAATTACTGTTTATTTTGCATTTTTTCTTGAAAGCCAAGTTTTCTGTTGACTAAAAATAGCCTCTTTGTAAAACATAATAGTTGTGTCAATCTTTGTTATTAATTAACTGAATTTCATAATTTTTGCTTAAGTTTTATGTCTGTAAACCTCACATAGAGCTGAAATGATTGGGAATATTTCTGACCTGTGTCTCAATAGAAATTCTACAGTGAGCATAACTTAAAGATTGTTGATGTTTTTTTTTGTATTGTTGTTGTGTCAGATTAATCTTCAATTATTTGATACTGGTTTGTTATAATTTTGGGACAGCTTTAGTGATTTCATAATGTAATAGGGAATTTTTAAGTATGCTAAACTTCCAGCATTTGGGTTAGTTGAATTGAGAATACATGTAGTTGATTCAACCTCACGTACCTTACATGCACTTAGTTGTAATTATGTATACGGTCTACTTTATTGTAAACTATAACTTGGTTATACAAATTTAATATCCTTACAATTTTTATTTTCATTATTTTAGTGTGTTTTATTTCATATGCTGTGAATGAGCTTCAGCCTGGATACCTGTCCTTTTTTGGTTTTGTTCTTGTGCTTTGTATTTTTTCTTCAGCCAATTCAAGTGGCAATACTTTGGTTGCACAAGAACTCATTTTTTCAGTGAAGGCTTGTGATCTGATAGTGCTTTCAAGTAAGAAAAAAAGAAAAACCTGAGAGCTATACAGGGCTTTTTCATGCATGACTGTTTTATCTACTGCTAAGTATAATTAATACTTTTTGATAGGCCCTTGGTCTTAGGAGGGATGACACATTTTCAGTCACAATGCTTGGACATTGCATAGAAATGTATATTGGTGATTCCGAAGCTTACATTGGTAAGTCTGTCATCAGATTCTTTGAGAGAAGTCTTATTCTGGCATCAGGAAAAAAATATTGTGTGGCATTATCTAGTCAACTTATAAAGTGGTAATTCTGGGGGGGTGGATTTCAGCTTTCTTATCTTTTAAGACAAGATAAATGAGTTGGAATTGCTCAGTGTGGAAAAACTGATTGTAAATGACTGCTGATTTTCGAAGCATCATGGCAGTGAATAATCTACCAGTGTAAAAAAAAAAAAAAAAAAAAAAAAAAAAAAAAAAACAAGCATTCTGCCTTTGGGAGGAGGTGATCATTTCTTTTATATAAAAGATTGTGGCAGTGTAGAAAACAAAGCGGGTGGAGGGAAACTGAAGTAGAAGTATCAGGTAAGAAAATCGGTAAACTTGATTTGAGTTGATTATCTGTAGAGAGGTATAGGCCAGGTCATTCATAATAACAAAAATGTGCACTATAAGAGACAACTGAGATAAAGTTCTGTTTTTGGAGGCAGAAGGATTTACAAATGGCAAAATAAGTGCTTTGTTACTGTAATACAGTATATTACCACAGTTTGAAATATGCGTATTCCATGATAGAGAAAATTTCATTGCAACATATTTCTGCTTTGTTGGACTTACTAACTTAACTGTGACATTACACAGTTCGTGTCCTTTGACTTTGAATCTGAATTGTACTTAGTAACTTCCTTTTTTTTGGTTTTTTTTGTAAGAGATATATAGACTGCTGGATTGTGCTGGACCAACTCTGTTAAACTTAAGTCTTAAGCAGTGAGAGCTTCTTGATGTACATATAAAATGTACTGGATGATAGTGCTTTGAGATGCATGTTGTGGAGTGTTCACTTGGAATACACTGATGGTTTGTCTGTTTCCTTAGGAACAGAGATCAAAGACAAGTTAAGATGTTACAATTTTGATGTGCATACAATGAAGACATTAAAGAACATTATTTCACCTTCGTGGGATTTCAGAGAATTTGATATAGAAAGGCAAACGCTGGATGAAAGTGGTATAGTGACGCTAGAAACATCCAATCCGAGGAAAAGTACAGATACCAGTCGTCCACTGGAGGAAACGTTTGAGATTGAGATGAATGAAAGCGACATGATGCTCGAAACGTCCATGTCGGACCATAGTACGTGACTGTAGATGCTCGTGGAGGGCTCGTTTTGTCTCTGTGTGTTTTGTTTGTTCGGGCATTTTTGTTACGGTGTTAAACTTTCTGGAATTTGCTATTTTTATATGAATTCAAACTACTCCTCTGTACTTAACACCGGAGAAATAATGCTCGTCTTAAGGATGTTAAGACACACATAAGATTATTTCCAACCTATTTCTACAAAATTAACCATACAAAATGAAATAAAAAAAAATCGCATAATTTTTTAAATTGTTTATTTATTCCTGTGGCTGCTCTCAGTAAGACTGGAGGTTTAAAAGTAATACTTAAAATTGTTTACATTGTTGTTAAATTGAGTAGCTGGGGTCTAATATACTGTGGCTTCTGAGTTTTCATCCTGTGTGTGAGGAATGCTTTGTAGTATATAGGCCAAAACCATCACGAAATTCAATACTTATTACTCCTTAAAGGAATACATATTTATAAAGTAATTCTGATGATTTTCATCAGTTGACTCTCCTTTGGCATGTGTTAAATTCATGGCAAAGTGTTTTCATTTATTATACTTTGTCCTAATAATTAACGCCAGTTCTTTACCGTTATTCTGTGGTTTATTACTGAAAGACAAGTGTTTTTGGCAAGTTGCCTAGAAAACAAATGTGAATGGCCAAAGTATTAAGATGAAACAATGTTTCCTGGAATTAGTGACTTCTGAACTATCTTTTCAGAAGTTGTTATACTAATAAACTTGCAAATGACAGTCTGCTGCTTCCATAGGGGCTCTCTGCACATGGCTGTGAATATTATCTATATACGTTTTTTACAAGTCTCTAAACTGTGGTATTTAAAAGTGTACTTGTCCTCTGAAAATGTTGAAGCAGAGCTTGTGTTTGTTAAGCAGAAGCAGCGCTTTCTTCGTCCACTAAAGGGAACAGGGCTGTTCTCCTACTTGGCATGAATGTTGACCATATTTTGCATAAACTTCTCCTTTCCCTTCGTGCCTGTTCCACATGTCTCACTGCGAGGGACTAAAATTAAAGACTTCAGATACAACCTGTCATAATGTTTTATTCTGTGGCTTCCAGCTCAGCTCTGACATTTAATGTTTAGAATAGATTGCCTGAAATTTGGCAGTCCAATCCGAGTGTGAAATACTTCAACTCTCAAGAACCAGCAATATTTCTGTGCATAGAGATTTTCATCAAAAACGAAAGGGGCTAATTCATGCTTTAGTCATCCAAATCAAGTAATAGGTCTAAAATACAACTTCTACTCTGTATGCATGTACATTTGTGTTAACAAGGTTTAAAGATGTATTTTTGATGCTTTTAAAACAAGATTTACATATTCTGTTATCCTGTAATATTTTTCATCCACCTTATGGGAGCATGTTCTCCAAGAGCCTGGCATACTCGTGGTGGAATTCATTATTTGCTTTACACTTTTTTGATGCTTTGTGTTAAGTAAGAGCAGATGGAGGATGAGTGATGAATCCAGGTATCTCTACTGAAATTTTACTGTCATTCTGTCCCTCTACCAGCTCATCTTTCTTTGCTAACTGTCTTCGTAGTGATGATTTTAAGACAGGCAATGCTGAGCTTGCTTCCAATTTTACTGAGTATTGAATCACTGGTTGTCAGTGTGTTCTTCTCTGGATATATATTTTTTAAATGCGCAGGGCTCTGCATGAACTGGAATGTAGGACAGTCCTTATCATCCAGTTACATCTGTCTTGGAGTTCGTGGAGTTCTCAGGGGTCAGGTGCTGTGTTGTAAGGATATCTAGAGAACTGCAGTTACTGAAGCCTTTTCACTTCCTTCATTTTTCCTAGCACCTCCATTAGCTGATATAAGTCACTAGCTAGTGACTCAAATAATATATATTTTTAAACTTATTTGCTACTTGCTGCTGTTCTGCTCCACCAGACTGTTGGCTATGTCTGGTTACATCTTTGTTCTTGTGCTTTTCCTGATGCGTCTCATGAATCCTCCTGTCAGGCTGGAAGACCTCCTTAGAGCAGTGCAGGCTGCATACGTAGTTTGAATCCAGGTGTGTGGCTGTTTTCATTATGTCCCTGTGCTATTCAACGTCACCATAAGTTCTATCTACACTTGCATTTTAAAGTTTAAGAGTATCGGGCAAGGAAGAGCTAAGGAAAGAGCTAAGCATCAAATTGGGTGTTGCCATTCACAATTGGGAAACTTGATCTAGCTTTTAAAAATCTAAGTTCACGGGTTCAAAGATAGCAAACCACTGCTGTAGTGGCCCAGAGGGGAGGAGGGGGAAGGAGTAATGGAATTGCATGTTCACACATTTTGGCTGGCTGTTGTCGGCCTTCATTTATTGGCATTAAATGCTAGGAAATGATGGAAAGATGTATGCCAAGTGTCCTAGATTGCTAATGATTTTTCCTGGACAACTCTAGGGGAATTCTTGGTATGACTTATCCTACCTTCCTGCTTTTCAAGCAGCTCCAGTTTTAGGTTATAGCTCACTGAGCAGTCTTTTCACGCAGCTTGTAGAGCATTCCCTTGCTGCTGTTCAGTATGTCCATCTGCACTTGTTCTATCCAAATCCTCATCTACCAGCTGCAGCTCCTGCTGTGCTCTAGTTTTCTGCACTTCCAGCATCTGCCCTTGCCTTTATACTGGGTCATGGTATTCTGATTTTTCACCCTGGCTTTGGTTAAATTGGGTATTTTCCTTCTCCGGTTATTAATTTTGGCTGCACTTGACCTCTAGTTCTTGTCTCCTGCTTTTGGTCATTTCTTTGGTTAGCTTTGGTACATGGGTACAAGGATCCAGTCCTGAACAGGTTCAGTAGCCTATTACCGTGTCTCACAAAGAGACATCCTCTCTCCATCTCATAACCTGATCTCTCTCCTGCAAAGGTCAATCTTATTCCAGTTGTGGGGGTGGAATTTGGCTGTTGCCCACAAGGTTTTCAGAATAGGTCTGAAAACCCACATGAGATTTCTTCAAATGGTCTCAGCTGTTCCCCATGCTCTTCTCAAGTGCTATTGCCTAGTATGTTTGAAGACAAACAACACCTTGACCAAGGAAACACTAGTGTCAGTTGTTTTTATTTTTAAAGCTGCAACTGGCCTTTTAGGATCAAAGGTGAGAGCAATGGGATGATTGGAATATTGTATCTGAGGAAGAGTGTGGTCTTTTTTCTTAGCCATGAAGCCTTGCAGGCAAGTGATGGTTTACTTGACAAACTGGACTTCACCAAACGTAAGAAAATGTCCTCCAGGCACAGGTATCACCTAGTTTCCAATTATAATGATGAATTGTAGTCCCTGGTAGTGGATCCAGAAGGAGGTTAGGATGGAATGAGAATACTGCTTTCAGCAGCTTCAGCGCTAAGTCCGCATCAGCTCATCTACCATTTGTTCTTGGGGTTGTGCTGTGCGTATCTGTTTGAGGACTGATGATAAAGCATCAGCAGTTCAAGTTCAGTATTGACCCTGTCTATTTGGCATAAATTGCAAGCATTAATGCTCATTCTGCCTATTTTCAGTAACTTCGGAGTGCAGTGCTGCACTTGAAACATATGTAGGACCCCCAGCTTCCTTCAGTTTGCTCTGCTTCTGTCTCTAGGCCTAGGAGAAGTAGTCCAAGACATCTCAAATAAGCCACTGCTTTCATGAAACTTTTCAAAACTAGGCACCACCAAACTGCACTATTTTAACCCAAGACTGAGTAATCCTTATGTGATGGATGGGTCACTACTTCCACGCCAGCCCTGGGGAAAGATGAAGATGGGGAGAAGATGATGGGGACAGGGGTTGAGGCTGCAGAGCACACGACGCGGACCGCCGTGGGGGTGAGGGGCAGGCACAGGGGCAGGCGACAGCGCAAATGGCGCTGCTCCCCCGCGGCGACCGTTAGTTCTGGGGCAACTGCCCCCTCCAACCGCCCCCGCCTCGCCAAGTCTCGCGCG
>NW_010582027.1:0-12492 GCF_000705375.1 Tinamus guttatus
GCTCTGCTCACTCCCAAAGCTGCATCCTCATCTCCTCCTGCCCGCACTCAACCTGCCCACCCTTTGCTCACCCAGAAAGAGCCCCGTGAGCTGCAGTGAGACCATGGACATCCTCTGCTGGCAGCAGAACCCCCAGCTCCTGGCTGCAGGTGCAGTCCCCAGGCAGCAACGCGGGGCTCTTGCAGACCTCAGTCACTTCTCTGCTCCCAAGAGCAAGGATCAGTACCGAATAAACAGCCAGTAATTGCAATACAAGAAGCACCCAGGCTGAGCTCAGGCAAAAAGCTTCACTCATCACACCTCCAAGTGCCCCTACACATGCAGGATGAGCCTGACCCGCTTGGTGCAGATTTAAGTCACTTCTAGGCAATATTCCATGTTTTCACAGAGGAAGATGTTGGGGACAGAAATGTGTGTTAGTGCAACAACCCCAGCTCAGAGCAGCTACCAGTAACCAGTTCCCCTCGAGCAGGAGCTCGCAATAAACGGGAAGCGAAGGCGCCCTGGGCTGCTGTATGGAGCGAGGAAGCAACGCCAGCTCTGTCTGGAGCTTGGGTGTTTTTTACTGTTGTTTTTTTCTTCTTTCTCTTTTTAGGTGGTAGTTCTCAAAAAGGGGAAGAAACCCAGCAAAGAAACCTCAGCAGCCACCGCCTGCCCTCGTGCGAGGTCCTTATTTGGTCCTGCTAGGCTGCAAGCAGGGCAAGAGCCCAAACGAGCTCCTCTTGCTGGCGCTGGCGCCACTGCAGGCTACGAGGCCGCACGGGAGCCCCCGTCAAACTGCGGCACCAGCCCCTTCGGAGGGCTCTGCTGGTGCTACCTGGGCCTCAGTGCGCGGACGATGGCCCAGATCGGTTCTGGAGGGAGAAACAGGCCAGGAGGCAGCGGGAGGGAGGTTTGCAGCAAGGCGGCGCAGGCCTCGCGGCCAGAGCCATTTTGAGGCGAGAGGAAGCGCCGCCCGCGGTGGCGCCAACATGGTCGCTCCGGCAGCTGCGGGTTGCCGCTCGCCCCGGTGCCATCTGTCGACTCACAGGAAACCTGCCTCCCTCCTCCTCCTCCTCTTCCTCCTCCAGCCGAGGAGCCCACACTGCTCCCGTGGCTGTGAATTGCCCCGGCCACCATGTCAAGCCACACGGCCACCATGTCAACCCGCGCTGCCCCCAGGGCCGAAGAGCCGCAAGCCGTGGAGGAGCCTCCCGCTATCCAGCCCCAGTGACCCAGGACGGGTCTCGGAGTCGGCAACCGCCACCCGAACGGTGGAGTCGGCGCCACCAAAGCCCAGCAGGATTCATGAGTTTTGCTTTTTCTCATTAAGTGGGTGTTTCATTAATGAGTTCATATGCAAGCACTAAGCCTGAAGTCCTTTCTCCTGCTTCCACACACCACATGTACAACTAAAGGGGAAAAATAAACCCTTCATAGAATCATAGAATCCTTAAGGTTGGACGGGACCTCCAAGGATCATCTAGTCCAACCCTCTGCACACGCAGGGTCTTCCTGCCCAAAAGGGGAATTTGTCCCATTCCCTTGCACATGTCCCAGCTGGTTTAATTCCAGCCGACACTCCCCGAGCCGTACCCGGACTTCCTGCCGACTTGCAACCTCCTGGGCTCTGGTTTTCCCTCTCCAGCATCGCTCCGCACATCCCAGCTCCAGCAGCAACGCAGGGCTGCTTGTTCAGACTCCTGACGCTCCAGGTCCAGAGAATTCCCAAAAGAAGGCAACAGGTGCAAGGACGAGGCCTTTGGCACGCCGGAGAACTCTCAAGGGCTTTGTAGGAGGAGGGAGAAGCAAGAGAGCATCGATGCTTCAGATTGCAGACAGCGTTTGAGTGAAGAGGGAGATTCTTAGCACCATCCCAGGCGGATCTGCCAGGGAAGAGGCAGCTTCCTTAGTCCCGGCTCGCTGTGCGCTAGGCTCGCGCTGAACAAGAGCACGCGCTGTTCGCACAGACAAAAGCCTTGGCAAGCCGGAGCGCGCGGGGCCGGAGAGCCGGGGCCTCCCGCGGGGCAGCTTCGGAGCTGGAAGTCTTGGACAAAGTCATTGCTACAAATAGCGCTAAAGAGCAGCGGAGCCCCCGGCAGCCGGAGCTTCCTGAGAAGCGGGTAATGCCGGGGTGGGTTCCTTTGCAAGCAGGGCTGACACAATCCTAAAAAGGGAATTGCTGCCTGGAATATGGGACATGTCCAGGCTGTTCCCCATTTAGAGGCAGTGGCTCCGTGGGCCCAGCCTGATGCTCGCGTTTCTCGTAAGCCCGGAAATGACCCACATGAGCTCCCAGGAAGGTGGACGGAGTTATCGCAGGAAGGAAACGCTGCAAAATCTGGGAGACCACAAATTAGGTAGCAGTGACGTCCCCAAAGAGCAGCTGCACCGAGGCCCGGGACATCCCAGCCGGATGCAGCGGGGTGGCAGCGACAGGTACCGGTGTGGGACAGGAACCGGCTGAGACTCGCGAGGCCGCCGGGAGCTCCCCCTTGGCGCTCGTTCCAGCAGGTGGCACTCGGAGCATCGTTACCATCCAAAAAACGTGGTTTTCTTCTGCAAACTGGCGGCCAGAGCGAATACAAATTGCTGACGAGTAGATACAGCGAGAGCAGCAAAGCTCTGGCACGGACACAGGGATCCCCCTCGTGCTCCTCCGGCCTCCTCCCTGCTCCTGGCCCAAGCTCTCCAGGAGAAGGGATTCTGGCACCAGATGCTGCAAGTTTCTAAAAGAAAAGGAAAATCTCCACCCTTTCCAGGCACCGCAAGTCCCAACTGGCTGGGAGCAGCTGCCAGCAAACACTTGGGGCTAAAGAGCACAAGCTTGGGCAAAAGACCTTGACTAAGCGGAGAGCTCCCCACGGCTCCTTTGTAAGCGGAGAGTTTCCGATGGCTCCGGCAGAGCTGCGGCTCCAGGAGCAGCCGTCACAGCAGGACTTTGCACCCCATGAAACGAGATACCCAAGAGGAAAACACCTGGCAGTGCCAGGCGATAAGGAAGTACTTAATTACATAGCTTCTAAAGAACAAATTAGCCTCTATTTAGAAAGTGCAAAGGATCCTGCTTGCCCTTCTCCCTGCAAGATTGCTTCCCTGCAAGGAGGAAATTTAGTCCATGCTCAGCAAACTCAGATGAACTCATGTTTTTATGGGGGAGCAACCACGAGGCTGTGTCATGCCCCAGACTCTTCTATTTGAATGCTGCTCTCAGGAGGGAGCACTGCAGCCCTGTCACCCACCCGTATGTGCCACAGACCATCTAGTTTCTCTCAACAGAGAAAAAATGCAGATTCCTTCTAACCGAGCTAGAATAGATATGTAACACTGGTTTCACAAGTACAGCTGAGCCTTGTGTGCTGCCCCTGGAGTTATCGTGGGATGTGGAAACTATTCTCTATCACAAGAACGTGCAAATTCCATACTCCTCCCACAAGGCACACGCTGTGGGCAGCGCTTTCCTCGCAGGATATTCCCGAAAGCGGCCTGATGACTCAGGAGAGCATTTGTCCTGTATCAGCTTTTGTTGTGAATCTGCAGATTCCACCTCGTCTCACCCTCTAGGAAGATCCCGAGCAGGATCCAGGGAAGGGGAAGTGGTTGCCACGGTCTGGGAGGGAGCCTCTGAACTGTGCCAGCATTAAAAGAAAAAAGCCACATGCAAAACCCAGCCCGAGCTGCGTGCTGCCGGCACCCTGGTAGGAGCATGTGGAATGAGCCTGCCATAACCAGGCACAAATTTTCCCTTAATACCTGTAAAAAACACGGTGGCAGCCAGCAACCACCCCCCTGCACGGCTTAGCCCCAGTGCGAGGCACAGGCCTGAGCTGCATTAACATTGGCAGCTTTCCCCTTGCAAACTCCTGCATTACAGGATCGGCATCAGCCTGAGTATTGGAAATAGCATGTTTTGTCCTTTTCAGACAAGATAAGGAAAAGTGTGATTTTCTGGGTGCTTTTTCTTCCATGATCTGCACCTCCAGACTCCGGGCTGCAGCTTGTGCAGCGTTTTCTCACCCGGCTGCCAAGAGCAGAGACACCACCTCCCCCTTCCGAAATCAGATACTGCCTATTCCCCATGTGTAACTAGGCCAGCCGGAGCCCTTCAGTAAATGCACCTCTTCCCACAGCAAGGGAATCGATGCCGCCGCATCCCAGAGCGCTTACAGGAGCGCAGAGACGTTACGGATCCATCCAGGGTTCTTACACCATGGCAGGCACTGTGCAGAGGTCCAGGTTGCAATGCAAGCTTGGATGAAGACCTTGCACAAAGGCTCCCTCAGAACGGAAAGCAGGCAAAAAAACACAGGTAGTGACAGACAGACCCAGCGAGGGGAAAAGAGTTATTGTGGAGTCACCTGGAACATCGGGAGGAATTTGCTGCTGGTGTCAAAACCAGGCTGCAGACGGCAAGTGAAGGTTTGGGATTTTTTTTTTCCAGTGAAAGAGGTTTTGGAGACAAACCTATTAATCCAGAAGGCGGATGGAAAGGGGAAGAGAAGCTGGAGCAGTTTAGACGAGCGCAGGAGGCCAGTACAGACTTCGCTGCATTCCTCGTGTGCAAGTCCTGTAAACTGACCCCTCTTCAATTATTCATCAGAGTCTGCAGCTCATCAGAGCCCGGGTTCCTCCAACAGCCATTTATTTGTTGTGGGTTTTTCGTTTGAGAGCCCAGGCACTTGCTGTTAACCATTGCCCAGCCTTGCCAAGACGAAGAGCAAATGCTCTGGCAGGAAAGAGCTGGGCAGCTGTCAGGCGTTGCATTAAAAACCCAAACCATTTGATTACATCAATTGGCAATAGGGAACAGGCGGTTTAACTCCAAGCTTCACAGGCTGAAAGAGCCGAGTGTTAAGAGCAGAGTGCGGAGGGGAAGGCAGATTTCCAGGCCATGCTCGAGATGTTCTGCTCCCACCATGTTATCCCAGGTGCTGCGCAGGCCACGGATGCTGTATCAGGATCCCTAGCAAAGAGGGATCCCCCTTTGCTGGAAGGGATTTGCCAAGATACTGTCTCTTCTCCTGTTAAACAACGTTCTGCTCCTTAGAGGAGACAGCAGCAGCTGTGCAAACACCCCAGGCCTGTTCCAAGGGGAGCATCTCGTGTGTTTGTTTAAAAAGCCTTCGCTGCAGGAGGCCGAGGCCGGGGCCAGCACCGTGTCCGGGCCTGAGGGTCGCAGCAAGGTTGGCGCTTGGCCCGGACCTGCAGCCCCCTCGCAACAACGACAGCCCGGGGCTAAGTGAGGGGAGCCCCCGCGGCCGGGACACAGGCTGGGCAGGCCGGGCTGCCCCTCGGTGGCCAGCAGGGCCCTGGTGGCTCCTGTCCATGGGGTGACGTGGGCAAGGGCTGCCACCCCCGCCTGGCAGCGCCGCCGCGTCTCAAAGGTCCCTCGTGGCGCCCGGCCGGGCTGGTCGAGGTTGCTCCTCCGCTGCGCCCTGCATTTATCCTCCAAGCAGCAGCCGCTCAGCCCTCGCGGACCCCCGGGGAGAGCGTGGGCACGTTGAGCGCTGCGAGCCCCCTGCGCCGCCCCTCGTCACCGAGCCAGGTCACTAATTGGGCCGACCACTGCGAGCTAACGGAGGGAATGAGGAGCGGTAGCTGCCGCTTAGCCCCGCGCGCAGAGCAGCTTTGGAGCACAAGGAGGGACCTTTCGCCCGGCTTCTGAGGCAGCACACGCTGCTCCCTGCACACAAGTGTCCTGGCCAGCCCTGTCCCACTCTCTCTTCCCGGGTGTCCTGCTCAATTTAGCACCGGATTAGCAAGCCGGTGTCAGGGACGAGGCCTGACCTGCCTGCCTGCTCACAAGCTCCTTACGGGAGGGAACATCCCGATCCGCCAAGCTCCAGGCATCAGCGGTTTAGCAGCGGGAGAGGCTTCAGCTTCCAGACCTGCCGCTTCCTCGCGGCACTCGTGCTGCAGAGGAACGATATTTGCAGGGACTCGCGTACCACCATTCTGTTCAAAAGGTGGGAATGCACACAAGGATAAAAGCCTTGGAAGTATCGGGCTATTCGGAGACCACATCCAGCCCAAAACATCCCCTCACTGCACCTGGGGCGACCACGGCATCGTGCTGCCCAAAGACCTGGCAACAATCTTGTGCTACCAGCTGTGAAGATCCTGGTTCTTTTGAGGGACTCCTGGATTTCCTCCTTTCCAAGTTTCTTTGCTTATTGCCCAACTAAATAAAGCCTGTGTTTCTGGCAGCATCCCGCTTATGGGGAGAGGGGAGGGCCGGCACTTCCTAGCGGGTGTTGAGTAATCCCCACTGTCTGCTGCTTTAGGGCTATTTTTAGAGGAGATCACAGAATTAGCTGCAAAAGGATAACAAATACAGCCCGAGTATAAAGGTGCCTGTTGCCCTTGGAGCATTCCATGCTCTTCCAGGCTAAATTTGTGGGGCACGTCAGGGATCCGGAACTTAAAAGGACACAACTCAAAACGTTTCCTGCTGCTTTAACTCTCCTTCTATAGTCCTATAGTCTATATGCAAGAAGCTGGTTCCAGAAGCCGGGCATGATAATGTCTCCCCTTGGATGAACCTAATCCAGTTCTGTGCTTCCCCCATCCGGCATCAGGATGGGTCGGAGAGACAGAGTCAGCCCTGAAGCTCAAGGTATGTGTTTACAGCAGGGATCGCATTTGTCCACGTGCTGGTAGCATATGGACCTTGTACAAACTTGGAAAACACTAGAGAGGCTATTTCAGGAATACATAACAGAGCTTCACACGTCTAAGAAATTACCGAAAATGGGATGGTCGGATGCTGTGCACGGGCATTTTGGCCACGATGTCTCGGAAGAGTGCAAAGCAGGACACCTGCCCCAGCCCCCGCGGCGCCCGGTTCAGCCCGTTGGGGACGTTGGACAACGTCTCCTGCTGCTCTGGTTTTTTTCTTTTCGAAGCAACAACCTTAGCTGCTTTTCCAGGAGGGCAGTTTAGACACGTGTTTGAAGACAAAAGGAGCCAAGTCCCAAGTCTTAGGGACTCTCATATTCCAAACGGAATATAACCAGAAAAGAAACATTTTTTTATCTTTTTTCAACCCAAAGACATAGTGAAGGAACTTGACAAATACTCCTCTCAGGGGAGAGAAGCACTTAGCATTGACCCGAGTTCCTCTGACCACGCCAGATTTCTTGCAGGCCATTGGGATGCTGCCAGTTCAGCAACAGGGACAGAAATGCAGACCACGGAACTGAGATGCTAGAGCAATATTAGAAGCCCAACATGAGTTTCTGGACAAGAATTGGCTGAGAAGTAGACAATTATTTTTAACCTTAAATGGTGGTAACTGTTTTGGTGGTAACTGTTTTGGTAGTAACCAACTGGCAAACAAACAAACAAAAATCCAATAAAGTTTCTGTGCCCTTTAGTAGAGAAAAGGACGATGATTCAGAGTGACAGATGGCCACAGGGACACTGCAAGGCGTGGGACAAACTCTAGCCAAGCCATTCAGCAAGGTCTCCCAGGCCAAGTCCAACCCGTCGTGCTGCTGTGCATGGTCACATACGAATAGAAAGGGAAATCCTGGAAGACTTGTGCTTTCAAAGCACTGCTCTGCACAGGCAGTCCTCACTCCTGACCTTCTGTCCCTATCCCACGTGCTGGGCCGAGGTTGCTCTTCCTGGGCCAAGTTCGAGATGGCCTCGAGCGCTACTTTGGGGAAAACTTTCCGGATCTGTTTGGATGGCCAAAGGCAGGAAAAAAAAAAGCCTGTTTGTCCCCCCTGCCAGCAGTGTCAGGCCCTCCCACTCACCCAGCTTACAAAGCAGCAGCTTATGGGATTTAAAAATAGCTTCGCCAAGTCAGCTCGCACCCTGCATGCGGCGCGGGAGGACGAGCGGAAGGGGGTGAGCGAAGGAAGGGGGGCAGCTGCGATCTTACCTGGGACGGAGGATCCCCAACTTCCTCTAGCACCGCCTGCCCGTTCTGCAAAGCAAGAGAAGGCTCCGTTAGCAAACACCCAGCACGGGACCCCCCCTGCCACCCTCTCGTGCTGCTCATTTTGAGACAGACGTGCAGGATGGGGAGAGGACACAGCCAAAAACCCTTTCTGCCAAGAAAAAGCCCTTGCAGACATGGCTCTGGGCTGAGCTGTGCCGCTCTCTCCAGCCATTAAGGCCTCTTAGAGTAGGGAGACTGAGCAAAGATGAGGGCATTTACAGGCACCCCAAGCCCGCAAGCCGAGTTCTGCTGCTGCAGCTCTGCAGCAGGGTCCCAACAAGGGACCCAAGCCACCCATGGTGGCTTCAGGACGGTCACGCTCCGGGCTGCACCACAGGTTGCTCCTTTGCATGTGGCTGAGCACCGGGCGCGGGGAAGGCAGCGGAACCAAGACGCAGGGACTCGCTCGGCTGGAGCTGCTCGGAGCACGGTGAGCTCCAAAGGCTTCCCCCAACTGCACAGAGAAACAAGGGCAGGGAGATTTTGCTTTGTTGTCCGGCCATCCTGCAGTCACAGGCTGCAAAAATTCATGGAAGTCCTCACATTCTTTGAAAAAAAAGAAAAAATCAAAGCAACTTATTCATTTGTCTTTTGCTTTTATGGCCCAAGAGGAAGACACAATGCAGCTCGAGTGCAGCTTCAGATTCTCAGTTCGGTGTCTGGGTTTTACAACCTTTCAAGCGTTTAACACAAGGAAAACCATTTCCTTCCTGAAGGAAGCAAGGAGACTTCAACCTGACGTGCCTTAGGAGTGTGTTTGAGCCTCTTCTATCCTTTGGGCTATGCTTATTTTACTTCGTTTTAATCCAAAGCAAAGGAAAACTTGCATTTATTAATCCCCAGAGAGCTTTTGGAGCCACTGGCACCACCTGAAGCCTCAGTAGGTTTCTACTGCGTTCAAATGCTGCTTCCAGGTTCACATTGTCCTGTTTTCCATCGGGGGGTCAATCACAGGGGGGCACCAGCTTGCAGCCAATCTATAATGAAGGGGGTAGCACGGAAGAGGCAAAAGACACTCTCAGCAAAAGAGGAGATCCCCCTCCGAGAGCGAGGCCAATCCCGCAACGGGGTCATTTATCTGGAGCCATTCCAAGCCCCCGGTACCAACTGTAGCAGGTTTTCAGTTCCTCCCTCTTTTCTACCAATGACCGAAAAAAAAAAAAGAAGCCAGCAGCTGCAAGCCAAGTTCTTCCAGAAGAGCCTGGTGTTTACACAGAGCCTTGGTGCCATTAGCACAAAGAATATCTGAGAAGTGAAGTCAGGTTTTGTGTTTATGCGCGTCCTCCGCGAAGAGGGGGAGAGGCTCCGCTCCAGATAGCCGGGCTTGGAAATGCGCTCGTGTTTACGGGCTGTCCCGCTCGTAAGTCACTGCTAATCAAAACCTGAGCTCTGGGAAGGCTGTTTATGTCTCTGTCCCATGAGAAGTTGAGTTTCCGTGTCCAGCGGGGAAGCGGAGCCTGGCTTGTGGACCGGAGAGCTGGATCTACACGTGCCGGGAAAAGGGAAGAGCTGGAGCGTGGGACGAGCTCCTTCCTCCCCTTGGGAGGATGAGCACGGGGCGGGTGAACGTGGGCTCCGTTCAACCCGTCGGCTTCAGGACCAGGAGGCACCAGGTGCCAGCCCTGGACCTGCTGGATTTCCTCCAGCTGAAAGCCGGGCTTGGAGCAGAACAGGGACTTGCCCTTTGGGTCCCCAGCTCAGCAGCTTTGCTCCATTTCAACCCCAGCCCCTGCTGCAACAGTCGCTTTGCCCCCTGCGCACTCATCGCTCTAACAAAGTTCTCTCAACAGCACCCAGAAGTTTGCTGGAAAACAAGTGCATTCAGTTACGTAACTGCCACCCTCGCCTGAACTTGGAGATATTTATCTTAGGGCATCTTGCTTTTTAAAGCCCTTTAATTCCACCTAATCCCCAGCACTGAGGGCAGTTGACAGAATTGTCCGCTGCCACTTTGGCCCGAAACGAGGGCGGTTTCAGCCCAGTGGGACCCCGGTGGCTGTGCCCGGCCTGCGCCACCATGACCCGTGCCCTGCGGGTCAGCTCCATCCGCACACGTCGCCGCGGGATGTGGATGCTCCGCGTAGGAGGGAGCCCACGGCTGTCTTGGGATCTCCGGGCTTTGCCTTGTCAGGATACAGAACACACACATGGGGCTCTTGCTCCCGGTCTCTGCACTGGAGCATCCCGAGAAGGACGGAGCGGGAAGGCAGCCGTCACCCCAGCGCTTCCGCTGGCTTCACACGCGGGCAAGACCTTTCAGCTACTGCTGCTGCAGCGGGACTTGGGGCTCTTGCCTGGTGCAGCTGGGGGTAAAGAGTAAAAAATCGAGATCTCCAGAGGCACCGCTGCGGCCCGGCCAGCCCAAGGAGGCGGCAGCACGAGGCGCATCAGCAACTACAGGCCCACAGCTTCCTCCTGCAGCCTCCGGCGGTTGTTTCGCACTTGGATGCTTGGAAAAGCAGCTCGGATGCTGCTTGTGCAGCTCGGATGCTTGGAAAAGCTACTTCCTCGGGAATAGCTGCTGCTCAATACAAGAGGATCAGTAGAGCAAGCAAAACTACCGAGCTTGAAGCAGAGGGGTGACCTCCTGGCAGTTGTGTCCCTGCAAGTGCATGCAAGGACACGAGCATTTAGGGAAGAGCAGAGCCCAGGCGATGACACCCTTCGCTCCGTCCCAGCCGGGTTTTCCAGCCACATTATGAACGATGGAAGCTGGGTAGGGGGAAACGGTGGGGAAAGGAGCTCGGTCCCTAGAACAGAGATGGATCCAGTGACCTCCTGCGATCGATCCATCCTGTCTCCTGCTCCCGTGCGTTTTCCATGGAGCGGCTCCGAGCTGGGCTCTGGCAGGCCGGGACATGCGCAGACCCCAGGGACCAAGGGCCATGGAATAACCCCAAACTCGGGGCCACGGGGCCGGCTGCGTTACCAGCACCTCCGCCCGCCGCAGGAGAAAGCCGGGTTAAAGCCCCGATGGCAGCGATCCCAGGGCCGTTTACGTAACTCGCATTCCAGAAACGTCTCCACCTTGCCCAGGAGAGGCTCGAAGCGCCTCCCCGGGGCCCTGCTCTCCGCAGCATTTACCTCGCAAGGCGCAGGGATGCCCCCGAGGCCGCGTCCTTCCCTGCACCCCGCGTTCCCGCTGCTGCAGGAACGCACCAGCAGCCGGCACAGGCACCAGCAGCCGGCCCGAGAGGTGAGGAACATCCATCCTATGCTCTGCATCGGGCACGCGCCAGTGCCCTGAGGCCGGGGAAACTGCCACCGTCCTGCTCGGCGCAGAGCCGCAGTCCCGCGGAGACTCAGGCACCGCGATTTTCTGCAATATCCCATGCAAAACACCCTACCCTGGAGCCACCCTCGAGCTCCGGCCAAGGTGAGATGGGGGAAGGGGACACGGGGAAGTGAGAGTCAGGCCCCGAAGTCTCAGCTTACAATTAACACGTTGGTCACTAGAGCAAGGGGGAAAACAGCCCTGGCTAAAGGGCCATGAGCTTCACAGCTGACTCCAGCTGACAAATATACGGGCGCTCCCCCCGCTGCTTCCGCTCCGGAGAGACCTCGTGACTGTGACCCAGCTGACTGGCACCTGAAGGACGCAGGATTAAGTGGAAACCGATCCCACCGACGGCATTCGTCGCCCTGGGCGCTGGCATTAGTTTTCTGCCATGATGAGTTTAGTTTTGTTATTTAGTCTTTCAGGATATCTTCCTATTTAGGAAAAAAAGGAAATACGAGCTTCCGAAGTCCTGTCTTCTGGCTCTACCTCCCCTGATGCCTGGGACGGGCTCCGGAGGCACCACGGGGTTTTGGGAATCCCGATGCTGTTGGCGCAGGCTGAGCAGCCGCCCTCCTCTCCCCCCCCCGAGCACAGACACATCCCAGCGGCTCCAGCGCCGCTTCCGAGCCGGCTGCGGGGGCATCTGCGCCTCCCGCCCGGATGAAAAGCAGGCGAACTCCGTGCTTTGCTCCGGACCCGTTATCACTGCGGACGGAGCGAAACGCTGCCTCTGCTGAATGCAAAGGTCTCTTAAGAGGCAATTTTCAGTGGGAAGCAGCAAATCAAACCGCTCAACAGTCACGACATCTCGAGGCGTGAGAGAGGTAACAGAGCACGGCAGAAAGCACCGAGTAGGGCCAAAATGATGGAAAAATGCCAGGATGCAAGGAAAGGGTCTGGAGCAAAAGCCACCGCACCCACCTCGTTTGCTGAGGAAAGAAGCTGGTTCTAACCTGGAGTAGAAGAGACTTAGCTAGAGATCCCCGCGGGTGGCTTTGGGGCTGCGCTTTTACCCCCAAACGGTTGTGGCACAGCAGACACGCACAGTTGAGGCACAGAGTCCGGGACACCGGGGTTTGAGGCCGTCATTAGGGAGGGGGAAAAAAAAACAAAGCCGCCACCAAAGTACCCGGGGAGCAGGACGGGCTGCCAGGGAGTTTGGAACCCAGGTGAGCCCGTCCGAGCAGCCGGGCTGGGAAACACGAGGGGAGCCTGGAAGGGAAAGCCCCGAAATGCGAGGTCCTTATTCCGCGGCGCTTGGGCAGGGGCTGTCCCCGCGCCCCCG
>NW_010582027.1:12823-26755 GCF_000705375.1 Tinamus guttatus
GCTCCCGGGGCCGCCCTCGCTCCGCACGAGCGCCCGGCGCGCTGGGGGTGTCGCCCAGGTCCCCTCCGGGCCTTGGGGAGGGTGGCCGAGGTTCCCTGGGGAGCAGGAGGAACCGCCGCGTCCCGCGGAAACAGCCCCCACGAAGAGGGGATGAACGCGGGCGATTCGGGCAGGAAAGCACCCCGGGAAACGCGGATGCTGAGGCACGGCTCATGGATAGCAGGAATCCCCCCCTCTCCTTTTCCTGTTCCCGACGAAACATGGATTAAAAAAAGGGATCCACCCTTGTAAGGTGCTTACAGGAGAGGTGCTGCGAGCACAGGCGCTCGTCACTCATTGCCGTTCCTACTCGCTGAGCTCCTCAAACAGAAATGTTCTCTGCTCCTGTTTTTTTTAACACCAAAGCACGGCGTTTTCATGTTTCTTCATAAAACTATTTCTAACAGAAATTTGTGTTTAAAAGGGGGTATCGCCAGGCATTGACTTCATCAAGGCGTAGCTGGAAATGTCACTCCACGAGGGCAGTGAAAGTCGGCACCGCTCCGGGTTCGCGTTCTGCAGGGCACCCACCTCCAAACCCCTCAGCCCCTGCTCGCGAGTTACCCTTTTCATTTGATGGGGGGAATTAAGCAGCAATAATTCCCTTGGTCCCTGTATCTGTTTGTGTCAGCTTTGGAACCTGCTCTCACCCACCCTCTCCATGCTGTGAGTATTGGGCACCCGCATGAAAGGGAGCAGCTGGAACAGCATTAGCAAAATGGTGTTTTAGCCAAGGAAGCGGATGCCACTTACGGTGGGAGCACGCTGAAGCAGATCCTGCGCCGAGTTATTCATTTAGCTCCAAAGCTGCCCATAATTTCCCCTCTTGCCTGGTGCAGCGGGTGCCGTCTGGTTGCCAGTCACCCTCCAGCTGGTGCAGACGGAAACCTGCTTTAAATGGCATCGGTGACACGATGATGTCAATGCTGGCATCCTGTTCACCACCTTCATTTGCTTGCAGAATTCATGGCCCTGTTTGGATTTCCGTCTGCTCTGTGAGTGTCAGGCGGGCCTGGCACAGATGAGCAAAGGAGGACACTCCACGTGCCTTCTGAGAGGAGAACCAAGGGAAACATCAATGGCACCTGCCACGCATCAGTGCTCAGCCCCTTGAGGCTGACATTTGGACATCCCATTTGCACACCCAGAGATTCCTACCTGGATGGAGAATCCAAAGACGAATGTTTAAATCGCCGCCAGTGCCAGGTACGAAGGCTGTTTCCATCTGCTGCCTCACGCAGAAACGTCGGCTCCAAAGGAGGTTTGGGCACAGGGGTCAGGCAGGATCGGGTGCCAAGGGGTGATCCGGAGCGGCCAAGGCGGGAAGCTGCTCATTAACCCCTGCGGAATGGGCACAGCTCTTCCTGTGAACAGTGGGGGAAGAAATGTGGAAAAAAAGAGAAAGGAATGCCATTGGAAATGCTGGGAACTGGCATTACTCGGCTAGCTACAGAGTGGTGCAGTAACCAGGAGAAAAAACAAGGCTTCATTTGCAAGACCTCAGTGAAAGGCTGCCAGACAAGATCCAGGGGGACAGTCTGAAAGACGGAATGAGGCCCTTGGAATTTGGAGAGGGAAGGGAGAAAGGAATCCACCACCAGTAACTCAATGGAGATGCAGAAAATCCTTCCTGTGTCACGGCAGAGAGGCAGTTCTGCTGTGTCTTGGCAAACCGACCATCCTTCCTTCGATTCCTGCGCTGGACCCTACTAAATCTCAGCCCATTAACAGAACGTGGAGCTTCCTGCCCCAAACTGGGGACAAATCCAGAGCAGCGAGTTCAGGTAAGTGGAGCAGCGTAGGGGGATCCCCCCAGCATTTATTTCCTAGGCCAAGAGCAGCTATAAGAAGCGGTCCTTTTGCTGCACGCTGGGTGAAAATGTGGCTTTTTTCGGAGTTAAGCTCTGAATCCCGTTGTTTGGGTATTTGTTGTGGCTAAATATGGAGGTTAAAGCATGTATAGCTGCGTTCTTCTGACACAGCTGCATGGATTAAGGTTCCTAGCAGGACTTCCACATTTCCATTTAGAGCACTACAGGCAAACACAGACCTCCAGATCAGCCGGATGGCCCTTTCATCACTATTCCACTTGCTGGAAATACAAAATGGTATTTTTCTGTTTTTTTTTTTTCTTTTTTCCTTTTTTTTTTTCTTTTTTTAATCAAATCCTCCTCAAATACAATAGCAGATGTTTTATCTCCGTGGCTTCCTTGGCTTTTGGGTTGCGACGCATCCTCTTCGGGATACTAACAACATTCACTGAGCCCGTTATCCCCAAAGGGCCGCTTCCAAAGCAGAAGTATTGAGGCTCATCCACGTTTCCCCAATCCAGCCAGGCTTTGGAGAGGCCGAGGTTGTTTCCTCGCTGTGCTGGAGGCCGCCTAAGTGATTCTCCACACAACAGTCTAACAACGCGGCTTGCCGGGGCTGTCCTTCCCTTTTGACTGAAGCCAGGGAGCATCTTTCCTTGGCCGCCAGCTCCTGCTCTTCCACATATAAGGAAATGCGTACGGATCGCTCGCGTGAGCATTCGCAAGCTGAGGCCAAGTGCCCGCTGCAGTTTCCAGGGAAAAACCGGCATAAGCTGCTCCGCGTCTGCTCCGACAGCCCTTCAGTTAGAGCTTAGAGCCACCTTCTGTTTTTCTATTCTATTTTTAAGATTCTCTTCTGTGTTTAAGATTGGCTGCTCAGTGCCTTAGTTGACTGTTATCCCCCTGTGTGAACAGGGAAACCAAGGCACGTCTCCCCTGGGTCCTCCAGCCAGAACTTGAACCCTGCGTCCCACCTTCAAACCCCAGCGCTCAAATCGCGGCTCCTTCCCTTGCATCTCCCGCTTTGCGTTTCCACCTTGTTTTGATCCCAGGGGGATGATTTCTTTTTTCCTTAGTGCAGAGCAGACATCACCTTTAGGATATAAAGCAGGGCCCCTGTAAATGCAAAAATGTAGCTGCTTTTAACAGCCGGTTGCTTTTTCCTTCTGGGACCGATTTCTTCCCATCCTTCCCGCAGCTGCCCCGGATACCAGCACCCTCCGAGGCAGCGGTGGGAATGCAGCGAACGGAGCGGAGCAGCCGACGGGCTGAAGAGCTGCTGCGGGCTCCTGGGATGAGCAGTCTGGCACATTCAAAAGTCCTTCTTTCTTTTTGTGCTGTGTGAAACGCACGTGGCTGCTGGTTTGGCAAACGGACCGTCAGGCTTCTAAGCCCATCCTGCTGCATCCCTGTGGACCATGCGGTTCCTGCATGGAGAAATCTTAAAACCACCCCAGGGCCATGAACACAAATCCTGGGATTGAGTCCTGCCAATGGAGACAAGGATCGATTAAGCTGTTGCCCCCGGGAAACTCTTAATTTGGGAATTTGTTGCCTCTAACTTGGGGACACTGGGATGCAGCCAGGAGGTGGCTGCAGGAGAGGGACCCGTCGGAGCCGGGATGGCGCCGGCGGGAGGCAGGGAGGCCATGGGAGGCAGCGAGGCCGTGTCTGCCGGTTGCCATGGATACAATGGCTCTGCCGGGCTCTCCCGCTCTCCGTTACCTTCCGTTTCCTGGATGCACGGAGCCGAGCGGCAAGATCCGCTCCTGCTGCTATGCGGAGCGGACGCTTGAGGTCCGAGCAGGAGGAGACAAGAATCCAAGCCCCGCCACCTCTTCTCAGCACTACCCAAAGCGAGCGCTGTTGGTGACTTGCTTTTTTTGCTGGGATTCAAACTCCACACTTGGATAGCGCTCCGACCAGTTGCATTCGGTGCTGCTGGAACCTCAGGATATTTCCCAGGAGTGATTTGCAGAGCCCAGGCTGCCTTGGCTCTTGCTTAGCCCTCTGGACTCGTGTCCCAAGCCCTTCAGTCCCCAGCAAACAGGCACACGTGGCCCGAGCCCTTCAGTGCCAGAGAGTGCAGTTCTTGAAAGCAAGAAGAGGACAGTGAGCGTGGCCTCAAGCTACACCCAAAAATGGCTTTTACAAACCCCTGCATGCTGCATAAAAACACTTTGTGTGTTGGGGGGGTATTTCTAAAGCTCCTCCAGGCTTGCAGTGCAGGTGGTGAGGTATGTCGAGTTATCAAGCAATTTTTGCTTTATTAGCATGCAGATATGTTTGCAGTTCATTTCATTGCAGCGCTATGCGAGGGAGTGATAACATGAAAGAGAAAACTATTAGAAACTGTAAACAAAAGGGAAACCAGCAGGCTTGTTTTCATTGTCCCGCGGCCAGAGAGAAACCTGAATAAACAGCTGGGGTAAGAACAGGCAGTTTTTATAGTTCTTTTAGATTTAAGATCTTGTAAACAAGCTTTGGCTCTTTTGAGTATGTACAAATAGATTTCCTCAAGTTTTGTGCTACCTACAGAATAAACCTGGGCCGCAGTTTCCTTGGACAGGGTAAGGGAGCCTGGCAGCGGGAACGAAAACGCCCGTCAACAGAAACCGAGCGCCGGGGAGAAGGAAACGTCGCTCCCCTCTCCGCAGCCTCGAGCCTACGTGATGCAACCAGGCAAGTCTCGTCCTGCTCCGTCGAGGGCACACACGAATACCCGGCCTTAATTACCCATTGCGCAGCTGGGGACAGCATCTTTCAAAGTGAAACAGCGCAATGACTGCAGGATTGGAAGTGAATTTCGAAAGTCCTGATGCTCCTCTGCTTGCTTTTGCCTCAATAGTCAAGGAAACTTCAGTTTTCAGGAAAAAGAAACAGAAACTTTTTCTGATTATTCAAGACTGGCACTGTTTTAACTTCTCTGTCCAGCCACAAAACAGGGATTGCTGTGCACATGCAGCCTTGAAAAGCCACATCACACGCATAAACAGAGAGGATGCTTCCAAAATAAGTGATGCTGCCTGAGAAATATTTTGGTGTAATGACCAGTAGATATAGCATTATGTAGGAAGGCATAACGCAAGCAGGATTTTCTGCAGATGTGTGGGAAGAGACGCCTTTGTAACCCAGGGAGGGAAAAGGAGGTCTCCAACTTCTACTCTAATAGCACTTGCGTTCCGTGTTTTAGAAAATGATTAAAAGAGCCCAGCAGCACAGAAATGACTCAGCTGGCTTGTGTGCCCGGGGAGCAGATACAGCTACATGGTGCTCAATGGTTTCCTTGTTGGGGAGCGCACAAAAGACACAACGGGTTTCGTGATGGCAGAAATACAAGTACCTGGCAAAGGAAAGTCTGCTGGTCCCTCGTTAGCATAAAAAGAAGATTCTGGAGGTTCCTGGACACTTTGCTGTGTTGCACAACTCTCAGGGCACTGTAAAAATAGTGTAGCAATGCAATATCAGTACTTTTCTGGTTGAATATTTCATAATACTCTCCCAAGGGACTGAATCGATATCAGAGAACAGCACAGAGCTTGCTAAAGGTGGTGGAATTTTTTTGTTTCTGCCTTTTAAATTGACCTTTTCCTCCTCTCACCTTTATGATGACTAAAGGAAGGGAGCTTGGAGACTTTGCTCTTTAGACATTCTTCTTTCCGAACACTGGAATAGAAATATCTCATGTTTTATGTTTTAAATCTAAAGACTGTCCAGCAGGGCCTTCTTTGGCTGTCTCAAAGAGGAGCTTGGTGCGTTATCTAGAGTTCTTAGACCTCTGCTCATGCCATTAGCTAACACTCCGTGATACCGCTTGCTGCGAGGCAACGTCAACCAGCAGAAATAAAAAAAAAAAATCATACTTGGCAGCTGTTTTCCAGCCCTTCTCATGTTAACATGAGAGTCAATGTTAATAGGAGAGACAATGTCCATTTTACAAAATGACTTTTGGTATGAGCTAAGCCCCCGTCAGCAGCATTTCAGGAGCATCAGGTACAGGCACAGAGGTGGATGGGAGCAGGTACCATCACTAGGGCCTTAGAAATTATTCAGTAAAGCCAAAGGGTGGTTGCTGGGAAGCAAATTGGCCTGGATATAGTGACAGGGAAGACCAGCCCACCTGCAGCACAGGTCAGCTCTGAGCATCAGTCAGTGTTGAGTTTTGGCCTCCCAGTGCGACACGGGGATGGTGTCCCATGGAACTGGGGCGTTTGTGAGGAGGCAGCACCAGGGAGAATCCCTCTGGAGAGGGCAGCTGGGCATCGCACAGAGCCTTGTGCAACACGGCCCGGGTTCAGGAGTACAAGGGAGCCTCCGTCCCGCCTTTCCGCGCGCGCCGTCGCGCACCGAGCTCCCTGCGCCGGGCACGGACACCGCTGCACACACTGGGCAGGGGGCCAATGCCTTGGACCGGAGAGGAGGAGTCACTGGACTCCTCCCTGCTCGGGCGCACGCAGGCAGCGAGGGCACGAACCGACCCGCGCGCACGCGGGAAGGACCTTGCGGTGACATTGGGCCGTTCACACAGGTGATTACTCACGTGCACAGGCTGGGCTTTGCAAACACATAAACTACCTGGGCAATACATGTATGTCCAGCCAGGGCTCAGGCTGCTGCATGGCCTCCAGCCCGGCCACCACAGCAAATAACAGACAAAAAGAGTCTATCAACAGCCCCCAATTACAGCATTACTACAGTTACTGCTGGCTCTTGACCATTCTAGGACAAGTTTGCCTTTTTTTTTTCCTGATTTTTTTCCACCAAATACAAACTTTACATGCAACTTAGGGCAGTCTCATCCTTGCTTTGTTGGTATAAATTCTCATTTATTGAGTTTATTGATCAACCTAACTCCAGTTTGCATTTTGATGCAAATGGCATGCAAACTGGCTTGCGCATTTGACTAATCACTGACTAATCACAGCAGGTTTGTTATCTAGGATAAAGCAGCGAATGGAGACTGGGCCTGTGGTTTAGTTGGTTGGTTTTTGAGACATCTCAATAAAATTCAGGTCACCTATTTTTCTGTATGGCAGATAATCAGATGTCCTGGAAACTACCAGTTTCAGCATTCAATCAGAGCACTTGTATTTGGGAGTGACTGGGAATCTCGGTGTCTCCCTGGAATCCTGAGCAGTATTTTGCTCACTTCTTCCCAAACATGCATCTTTCCCAGTAATTCCTGCCCCAGTCAAGTATGCAGAACTGGAAGAAGGGAATCATTGGCTTACCAGGAGCTCATCTTTCCGTGTTGTATCCGCTTCAAGGAAGTATCATAAGGGTGTCAAGTGCTTCGGCTGTGACGTCCCCAGCTCCTGGAAGCAGCCGCTTCCTTTGCAGCCCTATGCGCTGCTCCTGGTTAAAGGCAACACTGAAAGCAAGTGTGAGAAGGACCCAGGACTGAGATGTTTCATAACACCCAAGTTGAAGGACAGGCAGCTTTCTATAGATGATGATGATATTGCCTCAGCCCGCGACGTAGCCAAGGATGTCGCTGTTGGAGCTGCCGCTCATGTTAACTCAAGGCTGGTAGAAGTTGCAGGCTGCAAAACTGTGTTTTACCACCTCAGAAAAGTCAATCAAGTCGAAACTGCTGAAGAACATCATGGATTAGCACAAAGGTTAAAATTCTTGTTTCCAGATTGCATTTAGGTTGTAGAAGGAAAACAAAAGCACTCAGAATATTTGTATAAGAACATAAAGGGAGACATAACAAAAAGTGTAAGAAGCTTTTTAGTAAAGTGACATATCATTTTTTAAATAATAACAATTAACTTAGAATCTCATCCTGAAGATTCAGCAAGGCTGATCAGCACAACTAAAACCAACCAGACTAACCTGAAGATTCAACAAGGCTGATATAAATTATTTACATCAGCACAACTAAAACCAACCAGACTATTTATTCTGGGTTTAAGGTAAAGTATCCCTTCCCCAGCTGAGGATAGATGACATGCATAACAAGCCGAGTTTAGGCTTAAATTTTCTGGACATGTGTCATAGCAGCTGTAATAAATGCTGGGAAACAAACAAACAAACAAACAAACAAAAAAGGCCAGGGATCTTAAAACAGAAGCTGGGAGGTTTAAGTGCAAAGACCTGCTATACTGCCCATTTCCTGGGGGATGTCAGGTACACCTGGAAACGCAAAAACTGCACACTCCGTATGGTTTTTCAGCAAAAATGTAACAAAAAACTGGAAGCGCTCACATGCTATGGTTGTATGAAGCCACAGGACGGGCTCAGAAGGGAGACTTGAGTCGCTCGTGTGATTCCCGTTCGTCTCACGCTGATCTTGGCAGCTGGGAGAGCAGCAGGGCCATAGGGAGCTCTGGCTCCTGCTGCTTTCTGAAAGGAAATGACACATTTGAGAGGGTGATAAAGCAGGTTTCAACCCCCCAAGGTTGCTACCAGGTGGCTGGCGATGGCCTTGGATTCCGCCTGCCATTTGTAGGGCTCCGAGCAGCGATTCAGTGTTTCCTGGTACCACCGTGTGGCAGAGGGAAGGAATAGGCTCTTAATCAACCCCTGGTTAACGAAGCCAACTGGACTCCCTGTCCCCAAATCCACCAAACTCGGGCAAACGGTCATGGAGGATCTGCCAGACCCTGCCAACACACCACGGATCCAGCTCGCTTCTGGGGCTGTGGGTATTTCTGTGAGATAAATTCAACATTGATGGAATTTCCTTCCTTGATTCCTGGAGCACTTGCCAACAAGGAAGCTCATTTTGTCATGGCATGGCAGGGAAACCCAGGCATTAAAAGGCAGGCTACAATCCAGCAAAAATCCATACACCGAACACCCCAAACATGGTAACAACCTCTGGCATTACGACAAATTTCTCTCTGGAAATTACGTCAAAAAGTAATTTAATTGCTGAAGTTTACAACTAGTCCTCCGGCTTCACTTAGGACCCCTAATATACGGTTTTATACTTTGATAATGCCTTGTATTTCCCTCCACAAGGCACAGAGATAGCACTTTGCTAGAATAAAGGCACATCAAAATTAATCTCCTCCTGTCTGCGCAACACTGAAATAGTGCTGCTCATTTGGGATAACTTGCTCTTGCTTGAGCACTGTTGCAGGTGCCACCTCTACATAGGAGCTAGAAGCTCGTGAGGAGGGGAGAGCCATTTCCTGGGGGAAATTTTTGTTTAAAATCCCACAATAAACTTCGGAAGGTTAATGGAGTAACATAAACCGAAATACACCGTAACAGAAATCCTCCATTTAGAGTCAAAATTTAGGAAGTTTTTTCTTTTTAGCATCCAGGCATTGAGGTTTGCTCTTTCTAGTTCTTCTATCACACCACACATTTTCTGGCATCCTAGCACTTCCTGGAGCTTTCTATTAGTTTGTACCTAATCCTCATTAGCCTCAATCAAACTTTACTCAGAATTAGACCCCCTTCATTATCCCCTTCCCATCCCTTGGTTGAGAGCAAGCACCTACTGTGGATCACAGATTAGTTTTATATATATATTTTCTCTTAATTCACTTGAAAGCATAAATCACATTCCCAGGCAATGGATAGACAATTCTCCATGCGAAATGACTGGTTTAATAAAAAGGGAAAATAAATAAATAAATAAATCTTAGCTTAAGGCATTCTGGCAGCCAGAGATGCAGATTTGTGGCTATTCCAACCACTAAACATGCATGATTGTAGCACAGGGCTGGCCGATCTTTATGGTTTAATTTACAGAACTAATTAGTTGGATTTACTGTCTTTAGCACTCTTTACCCACTATTTGCTTAGGAAGAAATAGATGAGCCCTGCATGTCCCATCACGTCAAAGGGGAAAAAAAAAAAATACAACTCGAGGATCAGGGCACATCCACTGGGATACACTATAAAAGATACTTTAAATCTCGCAATGCTTAATACACGTACAGCCGTGTTCCACAATAGACCACGCTATGGGTGCAGTTATGTGTGTGATAAAGACTAGAATTTTTGGAGCACCTATGACACAATGACACCTACCAATTCAATCATTAGCAGTTCAATAATGTGGCTGAATTACCACGAATAAACTTACATGGTTGTTATCACACGGAGTGAGGAGTCACCTTCCTGTTTGGCTGGAAAAAGCGGCCTGCAACGTAACACACAGCGCACCAGCACAGTTCACACCAGTAAGACTCTTAGGTATGAAAAAAGATACCTCATTTTTTTTTTTTTCTGGGGGAAATATTAAGACTTACTAACTAGGCAGTGCATGATTGAACAAGTTGACGTTGGTACATTCTCATCTGGTGCAGACTGCACCATTACTAGACACAGAGGACTGGATGCGAAACGTTTGTCAGGACCCGCTGGGTTCTCCCCAGAAGCAGCACAGGTTACAACAAGTCATTGAATGTAATCAAGGACAAGGAAGTCCCAGGAAATGCCAAGTGGGGATACAAAAAAAAAAAAAAAAAAACTCTGAGAAAGCTGCTGAAGGAGGTATTTATACATTTGTTTTGGGTTTGCAACCATGCAATAGGTACAAGTAGCAACTACAAGAAATGGTGCATTTTTACTGAAAAAAATCTTGTCTTCGGCTTAGTCACTACCACAGCAAAGTCTGCATTTGATTAGAAGCAACAATGTTCAAACTTAAGTGCAGACATCTAACACACAATCAGTTTTATGAAACTATTATTGCTTTCACTACAAAGCAAGGCTAAACGGAATTTATTTTCCTGTACAGCAACTGAAGTTTCCACCTTTTTGTACCAGTACTTAAGACAATGAAGGCAGATGTTCTCAGCAGACTCACCTACACGCTGCATTTTGGCGCTCCGAGTTTTGAAACACCCCCACAGAAAGGTTACCTTATCTAACTTGGAATTAAGGAGATCTGGATTTCCACTTGCAAATAAAGCCTACGCATCAGAATTAATGCGCTTAAAACAAGTTCTTGACCATTAGTGAAACACTGCTGAAATCTAAATGCTTACATGTACACACAGCAACTATATTCTTGCAGCATATACCACGTCAGAGATGAAATAAAGGCAAGAGAAATTAGAAAGGCATTAAGAACAGTCCAAGCCAAACCGTATCCAGCTTTATTAAAGGTACTTTTCATAAACAATCATGGTAATTTAGGCAGGACATGGGCTACAATCTGCAACATTTTACAACAACTGTCAAACTCCCCTCCCTTTGTGGACTACCAAAACATAAGAGTTGCTATAAAACTGAAGAATCTTCATTTCATACTTGTAGAAGGAGAAGTTTAGAGTGAGGGTGGACACTTTCACATTTAGTATGTTGTTTAACAACTTTTCACAAACCTACCCTGACTTTTAGGGAAAAAAAAATAAAAAATAAAACCGCAGGTTTCTTAATCTGAAGATCCACAGTATAAAAGAGAAAATATAGCTCTTTTTAGAGCCATTATATCCTAAATTGAACACGAGAAGTCTGGATCAGTTGACAATGCATTTAGAGTGGTTAAGTCCCAAAATGCCATTTTTGCCATATTTGGGAGTGATAAGCTCTAGGCCAACGATGAGGACATGAAAGAAAACACAGAGGGCATTGCAAACTGCAGCTTTGAGGCCAGCAAGAGGCATCTTGGGAGCTTCAACGTTCACTCTGATGCACTTCACAAAACTTGACAGACGTGCAGCACGAAGGAATCCTTCCTCCTCTATTCAGGAAGAGCCCTTCTTCCAAAAAAACTGGGAGGGGGAAAACTTTTTCTTTTTAAAATACAGGTTCTGAGAAATAGACTAAGTGACATTTGTCCCCGCTGCCCCTCCCTCCCGCCCTCCCCAAAAACACAACAACGAAGCGGTCTGTGTGCTAACAACATAGCTTAAAAAAAAGTAAAACAAAATTCTGCATTGTTATAAAACTTGATAAAAAATAGTATTTCAAACTGTACAGTCACCAGAAGTACACAGTTATCAAAAATTCACACATTTTACTTGGCATCACCAGCACCTTCAGCTTTCTGTGCCTGAAAGGAAAAGGGGAAGTGGTCAACACACACCATGTACTTGCACCAACAAACTTCCCAATGGGGGAAAAAAAAAAAAAACCCAAAAAACAAAAAACACCCTTATCTGAGCTGCATCATATTTTTTAAACAAAATGAAATCCATAAGTACCTTAAAAGCAAACCTGAAAATGCTTCATTAGGCGTTTTAACTTTACTCCTTTTTAGAACAAGGCGTTAACATGATTTTCATAGAGTAACTTCATTTCAGTTGGCAAAAAGACAACTTTTATTTTAACTCAATACCAACCAGACAGTACAAGCTGTGTTTTCTAAAAAGAATACTCTGCAGACTTGTTGCTAATGTCATAAACAACAGGTCTAAATAATTGAGCAATAATTTCACTCCATTAGTGCAGGCCTGGACCTGCCAATACTTGATATGGAAAAGAAAAAGAAATGAAGTCACCAAAGTAACACAAGCTGCTAGAAACACTCTTATACCTGGTCTGTTTTGGCATCTCCGTTTTCTGCGGGGTTGTTGCCCTCCTTGCCAGCATCAGCTTTCCCCTTTTTTCCTTTAGGCACCTTCTCACTTTTCTGCCAATATCAGATGACATACACCATTAAAATCCCTGATACCCACTCAGCCACAAGAATTCAAAAACTAGGATGGTAAAACCCAACACTGGATGTTGGCCTAGAAAGAATGCAGCAAAACACAAGTACTTATATGCTTGAGACAGATTCATGACCTTTGTAAAGTTTCCTCATTTATTTGGTTAGTTTTAGACAATCTTATGCAAGTTTTATAAAGTATAGAAGCTTTCAGTCCAACTTTATAGAAGTAACAAGGCAGCTAAATTCTCAAATGATTGCTGTCTCAGAGACACCGATGCTCAAAGTTTTATGAATTATTACTAGTCAAACCTGTACTTATAACCTATCTACCTTTCAGCAAGAGGATTAACAACACACCAACTTACCTTTGGAGCTGCCTTTTTAGGTTTAGGCTCTGGCTTCGGAGGGGCAGGTTTCTATAGAAAAAAAAAAATACTCATGCTACACAAGCAGTTAAAACAATGAGCTGCCCTTTTCTTTCTTTCTCTTTTTTAAGTCAATTCAAATAGTTTAGTTTTAGGAAAATAAATCAAAGCGATATTTGAAATTGAAGCACTTGCTTGATTTGACAATTATTCTACCACTCCCAGAAGGCCACACAATGGGGCAGTTTGTTAAGCTAACAACATTCCTTCAGGCGAACAATGCATCCCTCTGGAATACCTTGGGTTCTCATACGGATGCAGTATTTAATACTCAAGCCCGATAAACGCCGTGACACCTCTCCTCAACAACAGGATACTCACAGCAGATAACCTCGCCGATCTCCGTTGTGGCTGTTTAAAAAGAAAAAAGATGAAAAATAAGGCGATAGAATATGAACAACCAAAACCATCTAAATAAGCCTATTTCAAATGGACACAATCCCAGGACAAGAGCTTAAGTTTTACTTTTTTTTTTTCCTACTATCAAATTACAAGAAGATACACTGCTTAAGTCACTACAAATGGTATTTGACAGCAGTTAGTACATTTTTCATGGTTAAGATTAAAAGGTACAGGGTTAATACTTTAAAAGGACAGCATCAATTAAGTGCCATTTCCCCCACTCCAGCTATCAATTTCAACAAAGTTAAACCTAGCCTCCCAATGCAAACACCTTACGCTCCAACTTTCGCAAAAATATTTAACTTCTTACCTCATCCTTAACTTTGGCCTTATCGCCCTTGGTATCTCCTTCAGCCTAGGAACACGAAACGTTAAGTTGCACCGAGCAGGAAGGCTCGGCCCCCACATACACCCGCAGCGACATGGTTGTCTTTAACCCCGGTATCTGCGAGGCGACTGTTTTCGGGCCTAGGCCCTAAGGGAGCTCTGCGGCTCCACCCCCACCTGCCTGTTGAGGCCGCGCGCGGATTTTGGTGCGTGGGGGGCAGATTTGGGGGTTTTGGCAGGGCCCCACAGCGAAGCGGAGCCGCGATCCCCCCCAGGAAGGCGGGAGGAGGCAGGGGACGAGGCTGCCCCTTCAGGGAGGCCCCGCTCCCGCCCACGGCTGCCCCCGCGGGGCGGCGGTTTTGGC
>NW_010582027.1:27633-38433 GCF_000705375.1 Tinamus guttatus
CCCGCCGCACCCCCGGGAGCCGCGGCCCGGCCCCGGGGCTTCGCGTTCCCCCTGCTCCTCAACGGGAGGGTCGCGGTCAAAAAGGGACGACTGCACAGGGCTGTGGTAGCCGAACCCAAATGCCATAAAGTTCACATTTTAAGCCGTGCCACCCGGGTGAAATGCCCCCGCTACTTACGCTGGAAGCGGCTCGCGAAGTTAGCACATGGCCAAAGGAGACATGGCGCAGCTTGAAGGGGAACACGGCCGCCTCCCCAGGTACCGCTGCCCCGAGGGGAGCATCGGGTTAGGGATGCACTGTGCTCCCGGGCCCAGCTCCTTAGGCCTTACCTGGAAAACCAGCACAAGCCGCACGCCTTCCCCTGCCTCTCCCAGGGATCTCGTGGGCTTTTTCAGTTCTTGGACACAAGAGCTGCATATATCTCCACTCGCATGCTGATTATTTACATCTTCACCATGTAAAAATCCCTTCAAAACAGACAAGCTGGATCCTCAACCACAAGAGTCCATAACTTAAACACCCACTGGACAGAGGGACTCTTGAGAAGTAGGAACCTGCCCTTATTACTTATGTCCATCCTTTAAGGAGGCAAAGTTACTATTTTATTAGAAGAATTAATGCAAGTGCAATAAGACAAACTTTGAGGTACCACAAGCTGCCCCCCACCATCACCCAAAGGGCCTGAAGGTTGGATTTTTTTCAACCACAGCAATTGCTCTTATAGAAAGGTATCAAAACTCTCCTGACAAACCAAGTGTAACTTTGATCCTTCAGTTACCAGAGCTGCAACGCTACCATTACATTGCAGAAAGTCACCACTGCAGTTTTGGTTGTTTGTACAATTGAAAAAAAAAAATTACTGGTCTTTGAGGCAAATATACATTCTTGGAGGGAAGACAATCTCCCTGTCTGCCTGGCAAAACAAATTGGAGAGCGCTCAGTCTCATGGAGACTAAGAACTATTTCCATAGACAACTTCCTGCAACATAAAGACAGGCAAAATAAAAATGTAAGTGAAAATAAAGATGTAAAGAACAGGCAAAATACCACAAAATAAGCTTAAATGGACAGCTTCCATCTCGGCATACTTTCATCCAAGCTACTTTACTTACGCAGAAGGATGCATTTGCACAGTGCTTCAATCAGCCAAGTCTTGGGACACCAGCAGATTGCCCAGACAATGCTGTAAAAGAATTCAGCTTTGAAATTCTTTCTATTTTAACAGGAATCAGATAAGGAGTCTGTCACAGGTTAAACAATACTATATCACACCTGGATGCCAACTTCATTAAAACTTAGAAAACAAGCTCTGTATAGTTTTAAATGCTAGGCTTAAAAAAAAATAAAAATGTTTGGTATGAAAATGCTTTATTCATGGTTTGACAACTTAATTATGCTCTTCACAATCATACTCAGCATGCTGAGTTTGTGGCACTTAATCTTTAAATCTGCATTTTCTAGTCCTCATCTGAGGGAAAAAGGATCTCTTTGAAAACAGCAATGGCTGCAACTGCTGCACCTGTACATACAGCAGAAACAAAAGCAAGACAACATTTTCTGTTGATTATTTTTTCTATGTGGACGGAAACAGGAGAATTAAGAGATGAAAATGATCTTGGAAATTAGCTATTCCATCTCCCTGCTGATAGAGAATGAAGAGCAAATACCTCTCCCAGCTACTCCAGCCCTTCTTATTCCAATCAGCTGCATAGCACTTTTAAGCCATTTTCATTAGCGATAGGTTGGTTTTGGCTACTGTATCACTGAACTAAGCCTACCCTAACACCTTGGAAACAGGATGGTTAGTCATAGCTTAGTTCTCTTTTACAAGTCTGGCATACTATAACCATCACCTGGTTTTAGCCAACTTGTTTTCCTCTTTAATCCATTAATTTAGGTCCATACCAATCCTTTTTCTTGCCTTCTTGGAGCCTTCCCCCTCCTTCCTGCAGGACAATTGGGATGTTCCAACATCAGTAACTGCTTTAGGTGCATTTGGGTCCCTTCTGACCTTGTTGCTGAGATTTCACAGGACCTGACAGCAAGGTGAGGCTTTGGGCCTTCTTTACAGTGACCACCTTGGTTTAGTTCTTTGGAAGCCAAGAGCAGATCTAAAACCCAGCAGTCAGGAGGGGAAAAAGAAAACAAATAGATGCAATTAGGGAGCAGGAAGCATCTCTACCACTGCTTGGCACAGGCCCACTTATACACCGGGAATAACCCTCTCCGTATAGAATGGAAAGGAGACACCTCATGGAAACAGTAAAGGAAATCTTACCAAAAGATTCCCCACTGCAAGGCTACAAAAAAAAATAAGTCCAGCCTGATTTAACAGCACTGATTTCCTTTTCCTCAGCCAATTCATGAGGAGCCTAACAGAACTGGAAGCTCATTCCAGTAACCTGCTTGTCCCCAAAGCATCCAGGCCTGCAATATACCAGGGAGTGCAGAAAAGGCAGGGGAGTTTATTCTCTCTCTACCATCAGGGGCCCGAGGCAGGACAGAAAAATGCCATTACTTTCTTCAGTGGTTTTCATAGAACTAGGAAGGTTGGCACTCGGATAGTGCCACTGGGGATGTAAAGTGCTGTAGCCACCCTGCATCCCAACTGGAGTTCCACACCAAGGGAATTCCTCTGGGCAGCAGCTGTTATTCCTCACAGTTTGAAACTGTCTTCCCAAGAACTACCTGGCACCTGTGTCACGCAGACACAGGGCACAATCTTTCAAAGAAGTCCGCTCTCTTGTGCTCTAGCGCCTGCAGAAAGCTCTGGATTTTCGGGCAGCGCATCCGTGCACCAGTGTCCGTCGACGCCGAGAAGAGTCTCCATGAGATGCCAACCCCTCCTGCTGCAGCTTCTCTGTCACATAAGCCTGATCCCTTTCCATCTGTTGTCGCCTCCTTTCCTCCATGTAGGAGTCTCTGGCCTTCTGCAGTGAAAAGCAGCAGAGCATTAGCACTTCACCAGGCCTCCCTGCCCACCCGTGGTACACATACAAGGTAGCAAACAGCAGAAATAACCTCTGCTTGGCCATCAATCAGCAGGTTAAATAAAGAGAGGCTCTGTGTGCACCTCCTGTGCTGCCAGGCAGCTGCTTGATTGGTTAGAGAAAATACAGGAATATCCTTCAGGACCTTCTCCTTGAGATATAGCTCTGCTCACAGCATTAACTTCTAGTTAAAATAGATAAAGGTCACGGCAGACTGTGGAAAAAGCCTCAGATACCTGACTCAGAGAGGAGCAGAGTAGAGGAGTGGTTTCACATCACAGACTCGCACACCAGCTATCCTTGCCAGTGTCATTACAGAATCTTTGAACCCATTCACATGGCCGCAGAAAGGCTTTGGGAGATTCAGAACAACGATTTATGGGGCAATTCTTTGAGCTCATGATCGGGTCCTGGGCTAATTGGCTGCAGTGAATGGGCTCAGCATTGCCAAATGCCTGTGCTCTAATAATGTACCAGCTCCAGACATGGCATAATGGGCAGGATAAAGGAAAATGTGACAGCTCTCTTTCCACCTATCCTCAAGCATTCAAAATATATTGTAAAGAAACACTTTTGGGTTTCTTCTCATTGCACATACCTTAACTTGGCAGGCATAGAACTGCTAACATAAGAGCTACATCTGCGTGGAGGCAGATTAAGCCTTCATTAAAGAGAAATAAGACTGTGGTCATTGTTATATAACCTGATATGCATACATTAAGGGAATACTGGCTTTTCAAGAAAGCAAAATGTCCAAAATACTTACTGGAATGAGGAATTCTCATACTTTTGACCACACTTCCTCCCTATTCAACTCATCAGTCTGTCCTCTGGCACTGTAAACTAACTTTTGTTGTGCTGGGATGAAGTGAAATTCTGCCCATGCACCAGAAAAGATATAGAGTTTTCAAGAGGGGGCTTTCAAGAAGCTCAGCATCTTAAACTGGCTGGTTTTGCCCTCTGGAGCACTCACCTGTTCTGCCCTACCAGCTAAGGAGCAGGAACAAACCCTTCCTGCTGGTGGAGCAGCAATGAGCAGTGGAGGCACTGGCAACTTTAGATACCTTAGTTATTCCAGAAAAAACAGGAGCTTGTCCACATCCTAAGATGATGTAACAAGCTACAGGCATTCAAAAGTCGCACATCTAGAATAAGCTGCTATTAAGGTATTAATGCACTAAATTCCAAATTCCCTGTTCATACTTCACCTACTCTCACCTGATCTCCAGCATGTTATAGAGCTCTTCTATGAAGAAAATACTGTGTCTCCAGCTCCCTAAGGCTCCCTTACCTGTAAAGTGCTGTAGTTCATCTGGAAGCGCAGGATAGCCTCACACAGGTTCCAAAAGGAATATTCTGGCCACAGCACTGACTGAAATACCAGGCACGAATGGGATGTCTGCAGAAAGCAAGTTCATCAAGAATTTAGGTGTCTAGTGAAGGAAAAGTCATCAAGACAAAGCTCAGTAAAAATAGGCCTTTTTGGCCACAAAGACTTTACTTAGGTTGTGTTATCAGATTCCTACATAAAATGAAATAAAAATAACTAGGATACTTCGAAACTGTACAGTGTAGAGTCTTTCTGCCTAGTCTGCTTTTAATCCTGGGACAAGTGCGATCCGTTCCCGTACAAGTAATCAGCAGAATTATTTCAAATGCTAGGCTGGTCTTCACTCTTCACAGAAGTATTTCTAATAGCTGAAGTATAGCAGATATACAGAAAAACTAAAATAGCACTTCTGGACTATCAAAGGCTGAGTTAGAAGAGCAACAGATGAACTGAGGATCAGTTCATGACACTTGAGACCTTTACCAAATGACGTCTTGTGATATTCCTCACTGCCCTCTCACTGCATTTAAACTGCATAACGAATCTAAGAGTTGTGTTGCACTGTTGGCATCCTAGAGCTGCAAGATGGAAGCTTTCAAGTGAAACATCCACTTTTGCCATCAATTCCTTAAAGTTTCAATTAAGCAGATAACCTTTCAGCAAACATTCCTATAAAACATGACACTTAACAGGACCCTGCATGTTCTTTCTAAAACTCACAGTGCTGTAAGAGAAATCTCAGCATGAATTCTACACAAGAGAATGCTGCAAGGACATTTTGCTGCCACAGAATCACCCCTAGTAGCACAATTTTTGTACTTTGGGGTTGTTAGGACTCAGATTACAGCCAGCAAAGGTAAATTTGCACTAGTGCTTTAAATGGTGACCTGGCAGGGTGGGAGCACAAATAAACATTGCCCTCTACCACTTCTGTTGAACGAGCTGCAGTCAGTGGCAGGGGAGAGGGGCCTCTTGCCAACAAGATTCACAAAGCATTCAGCTGCTCAGCAATGCTCCATTGGTTACGTACAAGCTCAGGCTCCAAGACATCCTCGCCAGGACTGCCAACAAGAGAAACGTCCCTTTGCAGCACTGACACCTGTCCAGGGCGTACGTGTGCCCAGAAACATGGCGAGGAGGGAAGAATGCCTTGCTGGGCAGCCCAATTCGGGCCAAGCAACTTCCATGAACTTGCAAGCTAAACGTCTTAGAAGAGGAGTATTTGATGTGGTTGCTTAAAGGAATTTGGTTCTTGGCTCCAAGCTGTACATATTGCAAAAGAAAGGTTAACTTTTAAGTAAAACCGCTTGACTCAAATGTTCTCAGTGTTCTCTGCAGAGCCTAGGTTACAAGCATTTCAGTACTGCTTAGTATGTGAAAAAGAAATAAAAATAGCAATGCAATTGCAGATACATGAATTTCACATGTTAAGAACTTATTATACCTCAGCTTTGTGGACTGAGGCATTTTATTTGGACTTTGCCATCCTCAGAAGCTGTTCTGAGAGGGGTCTTGTTTCACTACCAGGGTCAAAAAAAGTTGCAAAATGTCAACAAGTCAGTCATGCACATTATGTATAGATTAGCAGGGTAATTCTTCAATTCCTACAACTGAAGGAAACATTTGACACCTTCTTCCAGAAAACCTTTCTGAATTTTTCCTTCAACAAGCTACCTACAACTTAGCTGGCAAGTGTTTAAAAATTCTCACATCAGTTCACGTCTGGATCCAGCAGAACTCTCCTCTGCAAAGATGGAAAATATTAAGGAAAAAAACCAAAGTTAAAGACTTTACCTGCCAGAGTAGAAAGTCGCTCAACCGGACTTCTCCTGAGGTTCGTATGAGGAGATCTGGGTCTGGGGAGTTGTTGGTGTACAGACACTTATCAAGCAAGGACTCTGACACGTCACTAAGGGAGACAGATGCACTCCATTGAGATTACCCTCACAGCCTGGTGGAGGTGGTACTACATAACCAGAATTACTGAGAATTAAACATATTAAAATTGGGTGACTGGAGCTGTACCACAGCCAGCCATCAGCTTCCTTTGGACACACACTGCTGTCTGCTCCATGGGCTATTTCAAATGCTGCTTTAGCCCCCACAGCATGTCCCTCATCCTCCTTTACTGGCCTAACAAGACTGTGAGGTTCCCTCTGGAGCAGAGGGCCAAGTGCTAACGTCTCCATCTCCTCCAGGGCGGAGGAACAGTTCAATATTCATGATTCATCTGTTCTTTGACCTCATAGCTAAGACTGACAGTTAAGAAGCCAACTACTGTGGCATAAAATCTGCCTTCACATTTAAACTAACTTAAGACACAGACCTAATTTCTTTTCTGTCTGGCTTGTGAACCCATCCCCATGGTAACTGAAATAATAAAAACTAACAACTCCATAGTAACTTAAGTCATTTGTTCCAGTCAGACTGGTTTAATAGAATCTATTTAAAAGCTACTTGGTTTCTGGGAGGTAATTAGGAGACATAGGAGGTAGGACAGAGAACGAGGAGAATTACCTGGGTTCGAGCAGTCCTTGTTCTACCCCCCAGGCCATCTCCCTCACAGCATTGCTGATTTCATGTCTCGATGTATATGCAAAGCAGACATTTAGAAAGCATCTGAAAAGAGAAAGATGTAAAAGGAACTAATCGAGAGAAGGGCTTAGCAGATGGCAGAGAGAACCACCTCTCTGGAAGAGTTACACATGCTCACAGGAAAAGAAAAATGTCTGTGCTGTATCTGCCAAGTCTCAGCCTTTAGGTACACGAGGCAGACACCAGCTATCAGCCACTTTGAACAGTGCATTACTCCTTACTTACTTGTTGTAGTTCCTGGTTGCCAGCACAGCTTGGGCAATCAGTTCCTGAATATCCAATGGCAGAAGTGGCAGGTCCCCAAGGACACGGATACACACACCATGCTTCTTCAAGTTCTCCCTGCAGCCAACAACAAGAGTGAGGACTGCAGAAAACAGGTCAGTCCTGACTGGACGAGAGCCAGGTTTGCCTTGCATAACATCCACCAAATGGGAAATGCAGGCATGCAGTGGTAAAACAAAATTAAGAATTAGAAAAAGGCATAACAACCAAATATTGTTCACAGATGACTTAGGGATTGGTTTGGGATGATGGAAAATGAAGGGGAAACTGATGGTTCTATACACAGATTTCTGATTCACAAACTTAATCAAAGCACAAGATAATGACCACAGATTAGGCATTCCTATTTGAGGTTAGGAAACACCTATTTGGGGAAAAAAGTGTACACAGATATCTAACTAATGAAAAATAAACAACATAGGAAACAGATAATAATGGCCATCTCAACAGCATCTTTTTTTCTGCTCTAAGGAAAGATGAGTGCATCAACAAGGGGATGGCAAAATGGAAACTAGCTGAGATCGGAAACTCATAAGATTTCTCAAGGTTCCTGCTACTGTCTGACCAGTGCTACAAGCTCCCTTGTGATTAAGGGTCACGCTGGGTAGAAAACAGGGCAGCTAGCACAGATTGCAAGTTCATGGCCTCCTGGATTCATAGCATGCCGCAGTGCTCAGGTATTCCTGCTCTTCTCAAGTTCTGCCAATGAACACGAGTCATCCTTTCCCTCCACTTATTCCAGTTGTGCTCCCTCACTGCTTTACTGGTTTATTTTGTCTGGGTAAGCATCGCCTCTCTATATGCACGTTCTTCTCACCCAGGAGGAATGGGGACACAAATATATGCACCAAATGTGAGCAACACGTCACCATAATCATTTTGGTCACTCGGAGCTGTACTAGTTCTGACTACACAGACCACATAAATTAGGTCCCCAACTCAAAACGTGACCTCACACACTATATGCCCATCTGTAGAGGTCTCAAGTACTTTGAAACACAAGCTGCAGAGTTAAAACTCTAATTTCCTGAGGATACTAGGACTGAATTCAAGATAAAGCATTGATATTTCACCAAAACAGGCACCTAAGGCTCAAGTCCTAAGCAAAATGTATGATTGTGTTGTCTTCAGCTGAAAGCTGCGCTGTTTCAAATAAATGGACAGGATTATTATGCAATTAACCCTAAAATAAAAACAAGTTTGTTGTGCTTGGAGACAGAGCATGCTCAGGAGACCTGGAGGTGACATATGGCAACACAGACCACTGGGTGGAGAACTGCTGCCTTCATTTAAGCCATTTTCACAAGTTGCATAAGAGAAGCTAAGGGAATATTCCATGTTTTGCCATTACGCCACCCCGGGAGAAACCCACACGAGAGGATTCTTACTGTTCTTCCAGTAGGCGGCTAAATTTCTGCCTCGCCAGATCCATTAGCCCATCCACTTCCTCCTTGGAGCGTTTAAAGTTCTCAATACTAAATGCATAAACAGTGACCTCCTGGATACCCAGATTTAAACACCAACGCAGCGTCTGTTAAGGAGACAAAAGGTAATTAAAAACTGAAATCAGGTAAGCAGCCTCAGGAAATCAGGCAGGTAGGCAAGACCCACCTGCTCCGCTGCTAAAACTTCCCTGTAATTCCCCACTACAGCAAATCTGGGTCAAAAGAAACTAAGATCATTAAGAGCTGATGACGAATTCCACCTGATGACGAGTGTCAAATATAGCTCAAAGAATTGGAGAAAAATCTTCCTAGTTCCAGTTCAAATCATTATTAAATTTTATAGCACAGATTCCAAATAGAGCATAACCATGAGACTAGCCTTTTCACAAACTGAAGCAGAATTAGCTCTGCACAAGGCCTGATTCCAAGGAAGAAAAAATAAAACATATCAGCAAAGTGGTGAACTCAGCTCAGACTTGCAACATCCAACCTAGGGGCAGCAACCACCCTTCCCACCTGTGCCAGCTTCTCGAAGCCTTGCGAATGCCCCTGCTGTCTCTCCACGTGGCACTTCTGGGCATAGCGGCGATTGCCATCCATGATGAAGGCAACGTGCTTGGGCATGGGACCTGCCTAGAACATAAGGAAAAGTGACACAGAGCAGATGACACAGGAGGCTAAGGATCAAGCTGGCATCTTGCCTCACAGAGAGCTCAGCCCTGCTGTTCTTGGCAGCACTACCTATTTGTAGGAAGGAAATAGTTAGTCCCACCTTAAATCCTGGAACTGGAAAGAGAGTAAGCAGCTAATTATCATTTTGCTAATCCTATTTAAGGCTCTATAAAAACATTTCAGCACTGACAATTGCCTCAGACGAAGAGCAACTCTCTTCCTCCATATTCTATTACATGACAGAGACTCAGGAGAGAAAAGGGCTGTGACGCAGCTACCTCTCTGCAGACACTGGGGAGTTTCACACTACTGTCAGCCTACGTAATTTTGCTTTAGGAGTTCACAAGTGTTGCTGCAGACATATTTAAGACATATAAAGCCATCATTTTTCCCCCTTTAAGGGCAGCATTTCCTTCTGCTGACCTCATTAAACTCACACAAATCCCTTTGAGGGGACAGTAGCACCAGCTTCAAGACTGCTGAGCACAGAGAATTCTCCTGGAACTGGGGGACTGGGATTTCATTCACCAGAAACTCAGCTTCATTTTTTAGAACCATACTCAGAACATCACATTTCCTTCCCTCCTCCCATGCCCTGTCTCCCTCAGCAAGGAAGCACAACCCTGGAAGCTGGAAACTCAGCTCACTGGAAAGCACTGCCTGCAGCCCAAGTAACTTCCCAGCCCTAAATACTGTTTAGGTAAACATCCAATGCCAGAATTAATATGCGATAATGTTGCTTGCAACTCTATTTTTCCAAAACTGAGCTGTCACAGAGGCTATTACTATAATTAATATTCATTAAGGTTCATTCCTTACCTTAATAATGTTGGCGCAAAACCTCTCTATGATGGTCAGCTCACCTTCTCTGATCCACGACATGGCTTCTGCTGAGAGCTTATTTTCTCTTTAATTAGGAAGATGAAAATAAAAGGGACAGAGATTCTGCAGAACCCAAAGTAAGATTATAAGGGATCTGCCTGGGGAAAGAAAAAAAAAACACTTTGGTTAACTGTTTTCAAGCTCTTTTATTATTTGTACCAATTCACAGATAAGCAGGTGATGAGGGAGCTAAACCTTCAGCTTTTTTTTTTTTTACACTCAAGTTGCTGGAAACCCTTAGAACAAAACCTGCCTACTCGCCAGCTGCGCTACTGCCACCGCAGATGGGCCTTGCTCTTCCCAATAGAGAAGTGTAGCCTCCACGGCCATAAAAACCTTGCTTTCTCACCACGTTATCCACATAACGAATATTTTAACAGGTCTGAGCTTCACTAAACTTCCAGACCCACCTTCAAGCCCTGCAGCCAGGAGTGCCTAGAGAGCGACAAGCGGCCGGCGGGCTCTGCTGCTAGAGCCCCTGACGTGCTGCAGAGGCCCTCTCCTCCACCCCCACCCCGGACTACGCTTTCCACGCCGCTTTCCGTGGAAAAACATCCCCTGCATTCCCAGAAAAGCCACTGATCCCACCAGAAAGGGGCA
>NW_010582028.1:0-24072 GCF_000705375.1 Tinamus guttatus
TTTTGTTTTGTTTGTTTGTTTGTTTCAATGTACCTATTAATGGCAGCCGAGTGCTAATGTGATCTTAAAATAGCTCCTCCGTGAATGCAGAAACCTTCTGCTCCTGCCCACTCACCCATGCAGCCTGAGCACTGAAATGTGCAGCAGCGGCTGAGCAGCGGCTTCCTGCGCCCCTGTGAATGGAGCTAGCAATGTTCCAGTGTGTTACACATCAGAGCTGCACAGGCATCTTGTTCCTTGGGTTGTTTTTCTTTTCCTTTTGCCCTATATGTTTTAAATCTCGCTGCGTCTGCTTCTAGTCCAGGAGGCAGAATGCTCTGCTTGCTGCTTCAGTTGGGCAGCCAAGGTGGTGAGACGGTTTCTTCCAGCCACACCTGGGAATGAGGCTCTTGGAGGGGCTCTGCTACTGAGCAGTCCCCTGGTCTTCAAAGACCGTTTTCTGTTCCTTTTCCTTGTGCATGAAGAGGAATGCAAAGAGCTTATGGTCAGAGCCCTCCTCTAGCGCGCAGCGCGAGGAGCTTGGCAAGCGCCCGAGAGCCCATGTGCAGCGCTTCCCCCGACAGATTGCTCCTCAGCACTGCTCTGAGCGCCTGGCCCAGCTTCCCGAGGAGGAGAACAGACACGGAGACACGGGCAGGACCCGGGGAATCCATATGGTTCGCTGGGTCGCTGACCTAAACCCCTTGGCAGCTGAAGGGCTCCTCGTGGAGCCGCGTGTTGTTCTGCAGCGCTCGCTGCCCGCCCAAGGGAGCTCCCTCCCCGCGCTGCGAGGGGCTGCGCTGGCCTCCTTGCACCTTCACTAGTGGGTGTCCCTCTGTTTTTATTTTGCATCTTCACTGGTGGGTGTCCCTCTGTTTTTATTTTGCATCTTCACGGGTTCAGAGCGTTGATGCCTGGTGTGTAAAACACAGAATCCTCGTGGCATGCACGTGCCACCCTGTGTTGTAATTTCATAGCCATCTAATTTAGACGTGACCTCAAAAGTAAGTGGCTCTAGTTATCTTGGGGCAGAAAACAACCAAGGGATTTGTATTGGACTGATCAGTTCCTTCTACCTTAAACAGTCCATGAGGGGTGTCCTTGCCCTTACCTAGCTCATGCTGGCTTGGTTTCCTGCATGGCAGTACGTATCGCTCCAGGCTGTCTCCTGCAGCAGGATGGAGCTCCGGGAAGTGCCGTCCTCCCGGTACCGCTTGTGCAGCTCCTCGCTTCAGGTGGCCGTTTACGCAAGGCCAAGGGAGGGGACAGTTTTAACTGGATTAAACTCAAGAAGAAAGTCTGGAGATTTAAGGATTAAGGAGCCAAAGGCAGTCACTGGTTTAAAAGCTGCTGCGAGAGAGCCGGTCTCTGTGGATGGAGGTAGAGCCCTTCCTTAAGTGTGTGACCTTACCCGGGAGGCGCTGGGGACAGTGGGTTTTGGGCTGCGGGCGACGTGTTTTCTTTAGGCTCGTGTATTGATTTGGAAACTCTTCATAATTTAAAAACTGTCACCTTTAATAATAATAATGAAAAAGCCTACATCCCGTTGTAGCACTCACCAAGTGCTCAGATAAGGTCAGATATCAAACTCGGTTCACAGAAGGTGTGTTGGTGGCTTGATTTGATATAATGAGAGCATCTGGTTTCCATAGACTTTTAGCTTCTTCCAGTGTCGTGCGCTCCCCTCCACGCCCCCCATCCTTGCCCACAAGTGGGTCTCTCATCCCGTATATTTTTCCGCCGCTGCTGTCGCGCAGCCCCTGCGGGGAAAATCCGAGCAGATTACGGGATTGCTGGAGAGCCAGAGGGCACGGGGGGAGTCAACAGAACCTGTTACTAAGGAGACGTTGAGTTTTAGTGTTGTCTCCAACAGCCAGTCTGCCGACGGGGAAACAGATGGTTCAAAGGAGGCTGGGATTAGATAGACGAGTACTGCGGGGCCACAAATCTGGGACAAATCCAGCCTTGCGCCAAGATTAATGTGATTCCTTTTCCTTGGCGCAACGGTGCTGTCCCTCCCTCGGGAAGCTCCGCTGTGTCGTGGTGCAGTGCGGCACGCAGGGAGCGAGGGCAGGGGCTGTGTGACAGTGTCCCTTTCTGACAGGTGACATCGTGCCCGCTGCCCGGGTCACCTGTGTGTCCTGGGGGAGGCACAACCCTGCACTACAGTCGTACCAAGATCTGCCTGTTGCACCGAACAGGCCATTGACTCATAGATGGAGAGCACTGGGTGGCTGCAGGACTGGAAGGGACAGCTTGACTGCCTTTCCTTTTATTTTCTTTCTTTTTTTTTCTCTCCTTTCCTCCCACACCAATTTGGACTGATACCCAAATAAACAGTAACAGACAGACTTCTGGAGGAGTTGCCTGGGAGAAACGCACAAGTCCAGGGGTGTTTGTTACGCAATTTCATCCTGCTCTGATTTACCTTATCCAGAAAGCCCTGTTTTACTTCTCAGCTTTATTTTCCTTTATTTCCTCTTCAGCCACTAACAGAGGAGAGATATAATTGTATCTACCGCCTTCTTTTTGGGTCCCTCAGGGATTACACAGCTACGTGCATCCCTGCGTGGCTGTAGGTATGTGGTGCCGGCAGAGCCGCACTGGGAACACGGGAGCAGGGAAAGCAGCTCCTGTTGGCCAGGGAAGTGGCTCAGCGCGTTGGCTCCTGCCCCAGGAGCATGATCCTAGTACCCGGGTGTCCTTTAAAAATAGAGATAACGAAGCAGTTCTGGGTGGCTAATAAATATTGAGTTCCAGCTTTAGTAGTGATGGTCTCCTACCAGGAACGGGACAGCTGGAGAACTGCTCCGAGCCCCGAGGGCTGGAGAATTTGAACAAGGGGAACATTTTGTACCTTGTGATTGTCTCGGCAGTGTTTTGCCAAGGAATATCTTTAAGCATTCCTTTTCCCCGTGCTCTCCAAAGACTCTGCCTTGGGTCCCTGCGTGCACAGAAAGCTGTCCCAGCAATTCCTTTTGAAGTTTTGCCCAGAACGTTTTTTCTTTATTTATTTTATTTTTCTTTTCCTGCTATCCAAACCAAGACTAGAAGTCAAGAGACTTTCCTGCCAGTTCCTCTTCTGATATAAAATCTAAACTGCTGTTAAACCTCTATCAGCTGCTTCTGTTCTAGATCTGTCACCGTAAGAGCGCAGAGCCTCCCCGGCTGAGCTCTTGCTTTGAATCCAGCTTATGCAATAGCGCTCTGCAAGTGCCAGCGATGCTGTTGCTGCATCCAGACACTCTGTAAAATGTAGTTGCTTGGATACCTCTTTTTTTTTCCTTTTTTTTTTTTTTCCTCCTCCTCACAAATACTAGGTAACAATTTACAATTTGTAATTACACCACTGAGCACAGATTTTGGGTCAAGCAAGGTTGAGCTGACAGCATTTGAAATGTTAATGGCCTCCCCTGCATGCTCCTTTTTTAGAGGTTGAGCATGGTGACTTTGGGAAACATTGAGCGTTGCTCGGCTCCCCCCTCAGAGCCTTTATTTCAACGTAAGCGTTAAATACCATCCTGCTTTGAGGAAAACATTCTCATCCAAAAAAAAAAAAATCTTTTAATTATTGATGGCAGCTGCTTCTTGTAGTTCAGGTGAGAAGATGACTTGTGCTGCTCGTGCTGTGTGTTCCTCGCATCAAGCGAAGATCAGACCGGAGCTCGCGGGACGCGGTGTCGCAGGCGCCGAGCAGCTCTCGCGAGCATCCTTCCCCACACCAGGATGTCCCTGTTACAGCTAGCAGCTCTTGATTAGTTTTAGGAGCGTGCTGATGAGCTGTGATGCTGTAAAGAGTCAATTTTAACACGCCTCGTTGCTGGCTGCGCATGCTTCGCTTTGCAATGGTGAAGGCAAATTGTTGAAATGAAAAGCCTGGCTCTGCTTAGGTGCCTGAGCAAGACCTAGACTTCTAAGAAGGCAGCAATGCTGGCACAGCTTCCCAGGGCGGGAAATAACCCCCTGGTTTTTAATGCAGAGAACTGTAGCAGGGATACAAATAAGGCTGCCCTGGGTATGCACCCGGGGCAATTTAAAAAGAAAAAAAAACCTGATTTTTCTTCTTCATAAACTGGATGCTAACAGGAAGATGGCTGATTGCAAGACAAAGACCCTTCCCTTTGCTGTGTACCTCCCTTCCTTCCACCTTTCCTCTCCTAAAATAGCTCTTCAGCATGAGGAGTGAAAACCAAAGATTTCCTTCTTGGTAAAGGCAAGTTTAAGGGTTGTTTATTTCAATAGGAAACTTGACCTAACCCAAGAGCTGGTATTATATCTACTGCACACATGCATATTTTTCACTTAGCAGAAGTTCTGTGTGAAAATTGGAATTATACTGGCTCATTTTTATGCAGCAGATGAGTTTTTGCACACTTTTCATATCATCATGAGCATTTAGAAGGAGTTGCGAGGACAAATTTGTTAGCATTGCTTATGAGGAGACTAAGTAGGTATCTTCGAGCCTCTAGGAAGCATTAAATCGAAATTATGTTAAGTAACCGCCTTCTCTGTCACACTTGTACCATGTTGGAAAGCCTCCTAAAAGCTGAAGGAAAGGTCCGTTCAGGGAGCCGATCTTGTTTCTTAATCTCTGTAAACGTCTAGATTATGACAGCTGATACCCTACTACGTAGCTGTAGAGAGAAGTTGTATATAATATTGCTCCAGCACAGGGATTTTTAACGTGGATGTGTATGTACAACGTTTGCATTATCTTCCCTTGGGCGAGCCTCTGTGATTCGAGCAGAAGCTGTTGTACTCCCTATCAGACAAGCTTATTTCAGTGCAGAATTCAATTGACAGTAATCTCCTTTCTAATCTGTTCTTGTGGTGTACTGTCGCCGACTACGTCACACAATTTCTCATCTTGACTTCTCTTGCACCAGTTGGAGGCTTCTTATTTCTGTGTTCATGTGCTTTAGAGTTTTATTTCTGTACTTTTAATGAGGCCTAACCTAAACAAAGCTTGCATAAATCTCTTGGCTGGAAGAAACATGAAAGCTTTGATAAGGAACTTGGTTTTGCATTTTCCAGAGCAAGAGCAAAAAGGCTTTGACCTAAATATACCAATTACTGATGCAGCAAAGCGATATGGAAAACAATCCAGAAGGAATTACGACCTCTGAATAAAAACTTGGCTGCAAAAAGCTATTGCTGGTGTTGAACAGAAGAAATATGAGGAGGAAAAGTGTTCACTCAAGGCATTTCTTACAAATAATGATGGGAGAGGGAGACACCTTATCCCTGTGTGGCTTTGGAGAGCTAAAAAACTGTGTAAAACCCCACGTGGTTCCTTCTTTCAATTTGTGGCCTGGTTTGCTTAGCTTGGCTTTTTGAAGAACTTCTGCGTCAAACTTAAAGGCTTCCTGGTCAACTCTTTCTTCCTTTCTTTTTTTCTTTTTTTCTTTTTTCTTTTTTTTTTTTTTTTAGTGCAATGGCAAATGTAAGTATTTCAAAAGGTGACTGTGAGCTAGTTCTCTAGTGCATACCAGGTGACTTTAGTTTCATAATCCTTAATGATGGTTAAAGTTGGCCTTCCTCAGAGACTGAGAGCGTGTGAAGTGAACTGGTTTAAATATCAGCTTTGAGACCTGCTGGGGACGTATGTGTTACTGTTAGGGCTTCCATAATCTCCTCTTCCAAAATCAGTTCACACAAATCACTGTGGACATCTGGTTGCCTCTGTGCTCCTTGCTGCTGCTGTGGGACTTGTGAGCTCCGGCTGCCCAGTTTTTGTGGTCAAACCAGCATTTTTACCACCAAAAGACTCCAAAGTGCAGTTTGGAGCTGAAGCTGTCGCCGTCCAGGCCGGCCGCGCTCCCGGGTCTCTTACAGGAAAGGGGAAGCTCTTCTCAACGCAGGTTTTCAAGGCAGCCTTTGCTGCTTTTACCAGACAGTGTTGTTGCTGGCGCTTCAGCCTTACTGCAAATGCAGCCTGTGTGGGTTTTATGCTAACGCAGCTTATTTAAAAGATTGATACAACTCAGACTACTGTATGAAGGTCCCTCTGCTACAAAAATATGTAATATATTTGGCAGTCTGACTTAAACATTTGACTTGTTTTGTCCCAGCAGATGATTTGAGCTTATTGACAGGATTCAATCTTGCCTAGAACCTGCTGTTGGTTAGAACATCTCTTGAATAATTCATCGTGGAAGGTGCTGAACTTCAGCTGTGTGTGAAGCCTGCGCATGGACCCTGGTCCCTTTGACTTTAAGGAGCTCTATTCAGTTGTGTCTGTGGGCATTTAATGCCAGTCCTGTGCTGGAAACCCGATGGCCCCTTCGGTGTCACTGTGTGTCTGCGTCAACGACCGAGTTGAGCCCCGAGGAATCCAAACGCGCAGTGAACGCTCTGGGTATCTCTGGGTGATTTTGTTGCATTAGAGGGAAGGCTGCGAGTGCCCCGATGGCTCCCCCTCTGCAAACCTCAACCACGCTGGGTTATCCACGCGTTGGGCAATGGTTTGGGGAGGGGTTGGGGTTTGCATGGACTTGCTTAACAGCGGCTGACACACGAGGAGAGCTCCTGCACGGGGGAGCTGGGAATGCGCTCTGCAGCCCAAACAAATATACACTGGGAAAACGGAGGATGCTCTCCCTTTTACTCGCATAGGGGAACATTTGTATGAATTAACACCTGGATCTGTGCCTGAATGCACAGCCTCTGGTTTGATTAAAGCAGCTGTCGTCTCTCCAACAAAGGTCACGTTCAGCTCAGAGGCTCTTAGCGGATGTTTGAACAACTGGATGGGATCTCACCAAGGAAAGGGTAGGCAGAAATATAGAAAGTTGTTAATTTCAAGCCTTTTCTCCAAGGTACCTACTTTGAAATGGAGTCCAGAGTTGATCACTTGATGTATGATGGACAATGTTAGGTAAAAAATTGTCTCTAACGGCACAGCTGCATCTGAATCTTGCTGCAGGTTTGGTGGGATCCACATTTAATAAATTTCTGCTTCGTAAATAAGAAGTTATTATTTCATTAATAAGAGCTAGTTGTACTTCAGTAAGAGGAAGATGAAAAAAAATATCTGGCTTCCAATAAGGAATTTACAGGCAGTCTCTACTAGCATTTATAAAAGGGGAAAATGTAGCACAGAGTGAAAATAATGAAGTTGCCCACGCAAAAAGCAACACCTAGCCAAGACTTAGGAAATGGAGAAGGGGAGAGGAATTGTGCAGTGTCTTAGCTGGGACAAGCGTGTTGTCATGTCCATGAGCACAGCGTGGAGGCCTCGGGAGAGCCTTGTCCAGTAGGAACGGTCACACGGATGGCTCTGGGACCGCGCACGTCGGATGAGCACGTTTCCCAGGCGCTGTCTGCAGTCAGGTATGTTGGCATAAAACCGTATGTAGCAAGCAGTTATTAAATTGGAATCTCATTTAAGATGTGAGAGATGTATATTCAGGGTGTAGTCTGTATGAAATGTTCTCTGTTAATAGAAATGTAATAAATGTTAGACGCATGACTTCTGTTAATAACTATATCTTTTACAAAGAACCCGCTGGGATGTTCCTAATGCTAAATACAGGCAGACAACTCCAGTTGCGGAACATAAGAATGCAAATTGAGTCTTTATCATTGCATCAGTCTGCAGAAAGGAGATTTATAAAAACAGAATTGTCTGCGTGACATGGAGTGGCTCCCATTGTATAGAACAGAATAATGCTGAAAAATTTCTCTCCTCTTCCTTGCCCTTTTGATGACAGATAGTTGGCAGTGGATCAAAGGAAAAACAGGATTAATGTTTTGCATATTCTGTCCTACATGGCCTGGAAGGAGCAGGGATGGAATTTTTCATCTTTCACTTTAAACTGCCTTTAATACTGTGGCCTAGTTAGAGCTACACGACTCATTCCTTCCGTTTCCCCCGAGGCCTCTGTTTCTGGTCAAGGAAAGCAGGGCAGGACTCCCTCTGGAGCACATCGGCACCGCTCGAAGCGGCTGGGCTGGGTCTGGAGCAATCCAGCATCAGGAATCTGAGCAGCATCTGCAGAAGCTGCTGGATCCTCACGGCTATTGCTCTCGTTCCAGCGTGTGCTGCAGGACGAGGAGAGCACGGGGGCCACAGGCTGAAAAGCTGCAATGTGTCACTAGCCCAGGTTGCATCTCCAGATGGCCCCTGTTCCAGGGTCTGAGGATGCTCTCTGGTCAGACAATCATCATGCTCCTTCTCATTGCCGGTTGCCTTTTACTAAAGATCTCCATGGAAAGAAATGTTGATAGGTTTTGATCCACTTTTTGGCTGATGAGTTACCACACTGCAGCAATGCTTCCCGCCCTTGGGGAATATACGGAAAAATGGCAAGAAAACCTGAAGCTGCTTGGTTTAGTAGTCATTTCAGTGCTGAAGTCGTTCCCTTCAGCAAGGGAAATGCACTTGACCATGCGCTGGCCATGTCTTCTCTGTCCTGCCCTCCCCTCTAGTGGGGTGACTTGTCATTGCAGCCTACTTTTGGCTGGCAATTGGGGAGGGTGGTGTGACTTTTTGCAGTTGCAGGGTTATATACGGACCAGAAGTGCAAAAGCCCTTGGATAGGTGTGGTATAAACTGGATGGCAGCATCCAGTGTGCAAGAGGGAAGCCAGTAGTGGTTAGGTATGGGGAACAGGGGAGCATTTCAAGCAGCTCCTTTCATACTGAAGCCCTTCTGTCTGTGAGAAAGTATGGGATGCATTTGCAGAGGGGTCCTTGGAAGATGGTTAGAGGCATATTTTAGTGTTCAGATACCTGAGTCTCAGGTTGGAAAAGCTCCATGGAGAAAAATGGGCACTTGACTAAGGTTCTGTTTTTGTAGATACAGTCAGGTCTGTTGTGAATAGCTGCACTTCTGACACGCATCCGCCATGTTTATGCTAATATTAGAGATTTTCTCAGAGCTTCAGATGGTGATTGATGGGTCATGTCTAGCCTCCTCCACACCGAGCTCTTGAAGGATGAATTTTGAGTGGAGCTAAGATAACAAGGGGCAAGTTTCAGGATCTTCTTCTGTTCGTGGGTAAGATTTTTGCTAATAGGATACCCAACTTGCCAGTTGCTGTGACCAGGATCTCCTCGGCCCATGAAACAAGGCTTTCATTTTAATACAGAAAATGCTGCTTGCATAGCTTGGGTTACTCAACAGCACAGCAGAGACTTCCAGTGCTCCTTTCAGTTCCTTTCTGTTATCTTGGGTTTGAGGAACCCGTTCTCTAGCCAAACATATGCTCTCGAGCTGTTCTGACTTGTTCGAAAACAACTATCACGTCTTTAGCTACCCTGCATGCAGTGAAACCTCTTTCTCCTCTCCGATAGCCGCTCCTGCACGCTCGCACATCTTGTCAACCCACAGGGAACGTATTGGAGCTCAAGTTCTGGCAAGATCTGAGAAGTTCCAGGGATAATCAACACATCCGCAACAGCGGATCAAAAGGACTTGAGATAGGCTCTTTTGAACTGTTTTCTTATCTATGTGCGTAGCTGGGGCTGGATCTTGTCTTGCTGATGTAGTTGAGGACACGTAGCATGCTGAGTGCTTAAGGTGGTGCGGCGTTCTGGATGAGAGGCTGTGGATGGTTCTGTCTTTCCTAGGTTTGTGTTTGTCATCCCCATCCAACGCCATCCTAATGCTGTGGGGTCATTGCCTCAGGTCAGGCAGCCCGGAGCGATGGAAATGGGGCAAAGCTCATGGTGGTAATGCAATCCCAGTGTCTGCCCTGGTTTTGCGGAGCCAGTTGCAACAGAGGGGCCTTTGCTCCCAAAAGGAAGGGCAATCGGCTCTGTCCTTTCTGGCACTGCCTGGGGGTGTTTAACTGCACCATGTACCTCTGCTGTAACTGCTGTGGTGCTGAGGAGGTGGCCCGAGTGATTCTGTGAATGAGATATCCTTGGGCTTGGGCTGGGCTGGGCTGTGCTGCAGGACACTCCGATGCTGCTGCTTCATGGCCGAGAGGGACATGGTGCAGGCTCAGGACTCAGAGCCACCTTCTTCACCGCAGTGTTTTTCACTCCAACCCACTGGGAAGCATCTACACTTCCCAGAACTGGGTAGAAGCCAACTGTATGCTCCATTTGGAGAAGTGCTGGTGCCTGGGATCACAGGTAATGCATTTAGGGGAAGGGGAGCAAGGCCGGGAGGTATGTGAAACATTTTGGAATGCAGACTTCGCTTGTTCTAGAAATGTTCTAGAAATACACCAGGAGGTATGTGAAGCATTTTGGAATGAATCAGACTTTGCTTGTTCTAGAAATGTTCTAGAAATACTTGCTATTTTCTTGCAGTTTCATGCAGTTAAGCACTAGCAAATTCCTTCCTTTAGCGAAGTTAGTGCTGCGTATTTAAGGCCTTATTACCACCTGTCAAGCCAAAAGAGGACAAAAGCAAAGTGAGTGACATGGTCTATTGAGTAGCTACTGCCTGGAAGGTGTTAAACAGCACAGTCAAAACACAGGCAGCCTTTGACTGCCCTTGGAGCACAGATTGCCAGGACAGCTGTCCAGTGTCTGGAGCTGTGGACAACAGTCTGGTCCAGATGCAGCCTGAGCCAGTGCGGTTATTGCAAAAGGTTGAATAATAGAAAGTGACTGCGCTCCCCTGGATTCCTTCTGTAGCAAGGCAAATCTGGGGTCTGCAGCGCGGAGCATCCCGGCGTGTCCGGCCAGGCAGCGCGCGCAGCCGGCCGAGCCTCTCCGGAACGAGGGCCCAGCTCCCCGGAGTGCAGGAGCTCCTCCGCTGGCCGCCCTTGGTCTGCACGTTTCATCCCTTCCAAACGATGCTGCGACTTGTTTGCCTTTAACTGTGGAATTCCCTGGGGCTGCCTGTTTGATGGGGAAGGGTCTGCTGCTCCCTTATCGAGTGGCTGAAATGCTCAGCTAATGTCAAGGTGTGATGAGTGGAAGGTATTTCTGCCAGCTCTTGCTTGTTGTAGATGGTCTGCAGGTTTTAGCTTGAATTTTTTGTTGCAGGTGGCTCCACTGAACTACCTCATGTTCTTGTTCTAGTTCTGTTCTTTGAAATACAGCACCTGTAGTAAGCGTATTTTTTTCTTGATATCTTCATATCCAGTAGATTCAGATCCTTTAAATATGAGGTACTGACGTAAACTACCCAGCAGAAGCACCTGCATGTCACTGTGTATTAAATAGTGAACTGAATAGGAGCATTTCAGACAATAAGCACCAATAGCATAGACGCTGCTTCCTGGCAATCTTTTGAACTGTTTATGCAGTTATCTTACGGAAACTTAATTTTTCCACTCCTCCCCTTTTCTGAGCTTGACGCTTAAATGCGTCAGGCTCTGTATATTTTGTAAATGTGCCTAATTTCTGTCTCTCCTGTTGCTTCATTTCCTCTCCTGCCCCTGGGTGGCAGGTCTGTACATGCTCTTTTTGGTGGGACCGAGCAAGAAGCATAGGGGTGCGTAGTTCCTCTCTCCCTTTTTTCCACCAATTCCATTTAGGATTGACATTTATCTCCTTTCCCATCCTTCCCCTAGCCCATGAAATCTCTCCCCCACCTTTTCTTGTTTTCCATCTGTGCGTCATGGTGTGTAATCACAGAAAGCAGCATGTGCATGATGGGGCATCCTCAAAAACGCTTGGTCGAGGAAAGCTGAAGAGGAAGAAAGTTCTGAGCAGTCCTGTACAGCCGGGGAAGAACTTTACTGGGATCTGTTGCAAAGGTAGCTGGGCAAAGTGAGATGACAGGGTGCTCGTGTAAACGGCCTCTTTAACTTCAGCACCGGGTGAAGCATGGTTGTTTTCGGCTGATGTTTTGCCTTCAGAATTCAACCTGTCCTTTAGGTGTTTGCAGAAGGGCAACTGGAGACTCCCTTTTCCCCTTGCTTTGCTGTTTCAGAAGCACAGTGGAAGTGCATCATCTTGCATTTGCCTTCAGGAGTCTAATAAACTGATTCTCCAGTTCAGGAGCAATGCACAGCTACAGAATATAGTAGTTCACTGTATGACTGCATGATCCAAAGCTTGCCAAGGTCTTCACTAACAAAAGGTCTGTCTTAACCTTAAAAGATGATGTGAAAATGACAAACATAGCATGGCCCCACGCTCTGTCTTTCCCTTTTGGGTTGGCTCTGTGCAGCTTCTGCTGGATTGTTCTTTGCAGTCAAACGCTCTCCCTGGATGTGCCCCGTTCTGCAAAAGGGATGCCCAAAGCAAAGGGTGTTCACTCCTACAGACCAACATAAATGTGTGATTATGTTTTCACTGATAAAACGGATCTTACCCCCCATTTCTAGCTATTTCCTAGTAATACATATGTAAATGTACTGCGAAGTGGAATTAATTGCTCAAGATCTCTCTGTCGAGTTATCGCTTTGGGCTTTAGTAGGTAAGCCCAGTAAAATTCCACAGCACGTTAGAGATTGTGCCTATTCATTTTGCATCTAAAGCAGCGTAGTATGTCAAATTTCCACTTCCTAATCTATCTGCATTCACCCAAGCCCATTTGGCAGGTTTATTACTTGCTGGTTTGGTGAATTCTTCAGTTTGATTGCTGACACTGGGATATCAATGAATATACTATAGATATAAAAGATTTAAAAGGAATTTTTTTCTCTCTCTCTGCAAGAAGTAAGCTAAGTGTTTGGCTCCTGGCCCTCCTTGTTGGCAGGGGTCACTGCAAGGCCATGCAGAAGCATGCTAAATCCTGCAGTGACAAAATTCCTAAAAGGGTTTTGAGGGAACATGAAATGGCAGCAAAGTGGAAGGTGAGTCCCTGTGCGATGAGGACTGTATGCAGAAGCAGCAAGAGTTTCCCTTTGCCTTCTACAGTCAAATCAGTGAAATGCAAAAGTCTTTCGGATTCGGCTTATATTAAATAATATTAACTTTTTTTTTTCTCCTCTATACAGGAGGCAGACAGTGGGGAAGAAGAATGCCGGTCCCAGCCCAGAAGGTAAGAATATGACTTGGGGCTTGCGGGATGCTTGTCGTGCTGTAATGCCCCACAGCTGTGCTTTAAACCCACCCAAACATGCATCATTTCTGGCTACTGCTAATCTTGCAGAATTTTGTCTTGACCTTACTGAGAAACTAATATGTATAACCATGACCTAAATGATGCCCCAGAAAAGGGTTTGCTGCAATGGGGTAAAGTCTAGTGAATCACACACGCAAAACATGGGGACAATTCACAGAGGTGTCAGGTAATGTCTACTCCAGTTGTTACTTGCATCCAAGAGATGGTGTCTCACCTGTGGTTGTGTTATGAACAGGATGGTGATACTGCACTTCTGTGTCTGGAGACTTTGCTTTTGCTGCAGGTTGTTTTGTTCCTCCCCTGCTGTCATGTGTGTCACTCCTTAGGACTTGGCCCATCAGCAGAAGGGCTGCGAGTGGAATAGCTGTATCACTCAACTCGTGTTCCCTGGCTAAAATGTCTCCCTGTTGCCATTAAGATCTCATGTGAATTATCTTAGCAGCAGGATTAGCACAGCAGAGACTTCAGCACTGCTGGTCATCCTCTGTCTGTGTTTCTTCCTCTACTGGTTATGTCCTTGTGTGCAGTTGTGCAAAGCTGTTTTTCTAGAAGATCAAGCACAGGGTGACCATAGGCCGTGAGGCCACCTGCTGCTTAAAACAGGGCATTTAGTGGGTGCATAGATATTCATTGCTGCACGCTGTCTGGTGAAATTTCTACTCGAGGACAGGAGAACAGTGAGAATCCAGTTTGGGTTTGTTTTTGTTTTGTTTTCATTGGGATTGTTTTGCATGGAGTTATTCATTCTCAATTGCTTCTTTTTCTGGCAAATGCTTATCTGTTAAAAAACAAAACAATACTCAGCTGCTGCATGGTAACAGGTACTGATGGCATTTTTATAGTGTAAGGATGGATTTCTGGGGGTCTTGCAAACCGTCTCCTATCCATTAAGCCATGAAAAGAATTATTTTATCTAACCGCACTAAAAGCAAAACCTGGATGTGCGACTAGGCAACTTGAGCAGTAGGAGCATTTTCTTGGCTTAAAATGCTGCAGTCAAATTTTATGAAGGGAATAAGACTCCTTCCAGAGAGAGTAAAGGGCAAGTGAAGGTGATATAGTCCTCCTTTTGTGAGCTCTTTGGGTGTTATAGTTCCTTATTTAATGTTGTTTCTGTGGGTGGGTAGTGATGGAGGTGGTAACTTCTATTATTTGAAAGGCTTAAACAAGACCTGGGCTTTGGTTTTGGGATCAACTCTCATGAAGCAGCAAAAGAAAGTTGTTATGGTTGCACAATCCCGTGACTTCAGTGTAGTCCTACAATTACTGGTGTGGCTCTGAGAACTAATCTGTTTCCTTCACTCTTCTTCCCTTAAACGATGATCTAAGAATCTGTTTCTTCATTTTACAACTTCAGTGGCTCAGGGGAAAGCTGGAAAGCACAATGCCCAAAGGCTCAAACTGAACACGTTGACTGCTACTCTAATTTCACTCTTAGCAGGCCTTCCAGCAGTCACAAGATCAACTCGTGACTTGATCTTAGGCTAAACTATATATTGGAGGAGATGGGAGGTATTAATTATTGTGGGCAGCTAGCAGCAATTCTAAGTTTGAAATCTCGAAGAGTGTTTGTTTTTTGTTTTTTGTTTTAATGTATTTAAAATAGCTTCCTGGGATAGGAAGCAACCTGCTGTTGATGTGGTGATCATAGCTCTGTGACTCCTATTGCTGGGGTCAACAACAAGGGAAAACAAGCGGGTGGATGTTTAAATGTGTTTGAGTAGAATACTATAAATAGTAGTAGTAGTGAAATACAGTAAGTCACCAACCTGAAATTGTGCTGTGCAGGAGCAGCAGATGTCCACAGACAGCTTTTGAGTACATCCATGCAGTCTCCAATTGGGTAGCGAGTAGTGACTATTAGTAGTTCACATAGTGGAAAGGCAGGGGACTAAGTGTGGCCTTGAAAGCAAAACCACAGTATGAGCTGAGTGTTAATCTTAGCAAGTCTGACCTTCCTAGCTGCCTGGCCTTGAAAGCAAAAGCACAGTATGAGCTGAGTGTTAATCCAAGTCACTCTTAGCAAGTCTGACCTTCCTAGCTGCCTGTCTGGGCAGTGCCTCGCTGGTGACACTCTCCTGGGGTGCAATTCAGGTGACCTGGCTGTGGCCACAGTCAGTATTAGGAGTGTGTTGTTGTTGTTTTTGTTTTGGGGTTTTTGTTTTTTTTTTTGCCTTTATAAAATCCTCCTTCTGAAGGAGTCCATCCAGGTCCTGAACTCAAGTACAATGTGCTGCTTTCACCATGTGTGCCCAAACTCCTCCTGTTAGCTGGGCATCAAATATGAGAGTAGCACCGTGGCTAAAAGCCTAGCAGGGAAATAATAACATCACATTTTAGTATTTATTAAGTAGGATATTATTGAACAGAGATATTAATGCTGAAGTGGCAAAAAGTTTAGCTTGAACTGTAGGCTTAAGCAGAAAGATGTGCTTGGTAAAAGATTTTTGCAGTGGTCAGTCTTGAAGATGAAGTAGCATGTTCCCATGCTCTTCCTCCCTGTGCCTTTCTGCACACTCAGAGGATTGCTGTTTCAAATAAGTGTTCCACATTTGGCAAGCAAATGGCTAGCATTTTTTTGACTAACTTCTCTTAGTTTTCCAGTGTTACCTTTTTTCTCTGACATATGGGATATACTGAGGTGAAGGAGAACATGTGGAAAGGACAGCAGAATGTCAGCGTGCATTATTAGTGCTCACTGAGCACAAGCTATGAAGAGCAACCAATCCAACACATCCTCCAAAAAGCCAGAGAGAAGAGTTTTAAATATGAGCTTAAACTTGTAGGTAGGTAAATGATTGTAGGTACGATCTTCTTCATGTATGTGGGTCCTGACTCGCATGCTCTTTAGGACGTAGCACTACAGAGCACAGAATCATAGAATCATTATGGTTGAAAAGACCTTCAAGATCGAGTCCAACAGCACTGTAGCTGCATGGACTGTCTCAAGTCTCATGGAGTTTCACAGGCAGCATGAAAATGCTGTTAGAAATGCTGCAGAGCAGTCAAACGACATGACGAGTCTGCACTTGCCTCTTTGGAGTTTGGCTGCATGAAGAACACACGGTTCAATCAATCCACTTCCCCACTTGTGTGCCCCTCAACTTCTCTCCCAGAATGTCTGCTCCTTCTTTAGATGCTGTTGAGGTTGCTTCCACTAGCATAATTCTGCAGAGGATGAGGAGTTTCTGCTCTGTGAACTAGCAGAATCCACTTGAAAGCTCCTTCCCAAAAGATGGAAAGAGCTATTAGGTGTGCAGAAAAAGAATTTGCATGTGCTCTGCATTAATCTGTGGAAGATACTTGAAACAGTATTTTCTGGAAAAGTTCTTTGTACTAGCACAAAGAGGATCCCTTTGTTTTCCTATGTGAGGGAAATAGTTGGGTATAGTCAATGCATCCCTAACTTCCATGGAGACCTCTGTGCGTTGCTGAAAACTTCATCAGATTAATGCTCCAAATACCTGAAGCTGAGCAAATAAATAAGAATTATCTTGGCTTCCCTACTGCCAGTTATTCAGGCTTGTCCCTCAGATAGGGAGGTGTCCCTGCGTATGCAGGGGGGTTGGACTAGATGATCTCTAGAGGTCCCTTCCAACCCTAAGCATTCTATGATTCTATGATTCTATACCCTAGCCCCACTCCAAAGGCAGACCAGAAAGTTCCTGTCCCTACAGTTGCTGTGACCAGGCTTGTAGGGCATGGGTGTCTCCATTCCTAATGTGGGATCCAAGACCTTCCTCTGGAGTTTCCCATCAGGAAAACCCATGTCCTCTTTGTCAGACTCATGGCTAGTAGAACTTATATAGAGCTACCAGATGAGCCAATGTGCTGGACAATGTATTTTTTGTTACGTTCACAGTGATCTAGCCACTTTTATTAGGGTTTTGGATGCTGTTACAACTAGCTGGCCTATTTTTCTCTCCCTGGGTATCCCAACTTAGGTTTTTTGTGCTATTTTTATTTCCTAAATAAACTTTTAATGGGCATCTCTTTTACAATCTCTCTACATCATGAGTTTATTAAAACTTAACCTAAAATGCATGTTTGTTAAACTTTCTACGTTGTGTTTACACCAACAGACATATTAACGTTTCCATTTTTGTGTGCTCTTTGTACCCAAGCTTGCAAGGATTCAGCATCTTTGTTTTGCTGACAAGGGACATCTCCAGGGCCCTGTGGCAGCAGCACTGCTGCACTCTGCGCTGGATTTGCTGTCAGAATCTGTTAGTTGCTTTTAGGATTTCAGCTTAAAATGGTGCCTCCATTTCCACGCTGTGTGTGAAGCTGGGATTTTTGTGCCTTGGAACAACGCTGGCTGCTGAAACGCAGCATTGGAGGCTGCATGGCCTAGCAAGGGCAATTCCTTGAGCTCATGGTCTGCCGCTTGGCCAGACTAATAAAGTCCATTTGCGTAGCTAAAACTCGGTCCCTGAGGAGCCTGTCATTGCTTGAAGCACTATAGAAAACATGCTTTAAATGTGGGTGTTCTGCTAGCTGGAAATGTTTTCTGAAAGTGCTCGTGCTTCCTTCTTCAGATGTGGGAGCAAGCGGAAAAGGTGTTTTCGTTTTAAGCCTGTTGCAGCCTTAAGTACACTTACCTTCTGGTTTGTTTTTCTTAGTTAAAATAGTTCCTTCCAGGAGTGAATTGGGAAGGAAACCAAATCAGATTATTGCTATGATAACTGTTGATGTGCCAAGACGCCTCCAAGTTTCAAGCTGTGAGTAAATACCTTTCTTTTTCAGAGTGGAAGACCATAGAAGCTTATGGTTAATGACAGTATAAAAGTTGTTTTTAAGTATCTTCGTAGTAAGTGTTATTTGCACGTATGTTTCTTTGTATACGGCAATAGCTCAGTAAATTATAATCCTACTTTTTGGTTCTTAAACTCCTTGCAGATGTTGCTACAAGATTTGGGTTATGGCAGATGTGTGCTGGCTACTGGGAGAGAGAAGAGGGTCCTGCAGGCTGGAAATGATGGTGCTTCCCAAGCCTCCCTTAGGGCCTGCACCGAGATGTGTGATTCCTCAGCATCCTGTGTGTGCAGCAACCTTTGCAGATAGGTCTCATTGCTGTTTGATGCTCCTGACACGTCTAGTTATCTACTTAGTGCATATCTTGGGTTAGAAGGACTTCCAGAAGCCACGTGCTGTGCGTTCTAACAACGAAACCTCCCTTGCACTTCCTCCGCTTGCTGCAGCGACTGCCAGGCTGTTGTTTTGTTACTATTTGAGCTATAGTTGGATCTTCCAAGGGCAGCACAAGACATTTTAACTCGGATCCCGAGTAAGAGAGAACCCTTAATTGTTTTGCAGAAGAGTTTGAATCTATCCATGCCAGAGACTACTAAACTGCCAGAGTAGGAACCTTATCTTTAGAAGCTGCTTCCTGAACTCGCCTTTCTACCATTACTTTTAGTGACAACTTAGCATCCCTGTGGCATTTACTACAATTGCCTGTAGAGAATAGAATAATGAGATAAAGAGCAGTTCTGTTAATCTGCCAGCTCTGCTAACCATCAGGAAAAGTTCTGTGGACCACACATCACGATTGCTAAAAGCAGATCTGTGAATGCCAGTTGACTTCTCACCACACTGCGAGCAAAGGCATCATGTAATGTGCATAGCACTTGTAGAAAAATCTGCATTTATTAGATTGCAGGTATCTGCAGGGCTAATTAGCTTTATGCTCTGTCTGTGGTTGCAATACATTCAGTCCAGTCTGCTGATTACTTACCTATGGGTCCCAATAAGGCATAGGTGACTTATGCAGTGAGACTTGACCCTCAGTAAAGCAATACTCTATAAGGTAAACGTATGCTATAGCAGAGAGCTTGCTCAAAACATGAAAGCTTATGAAAAGCCTGTTAGCTTCTCATTCTACGTGTGTGAGCACAGCAGAATGAGGAGCAAAGCAAAGACAAACTTGGCAGTAGAAGGGCTGAAGTTTGGTCATGCCTTTGCCCATGAAAGGCTCTACGCAGAAGTGATGAACCCAGAAGAGCTGGGCTGGTGCGTCCTTGTGCTCCGTGTGTAGAGGTGAGCGAAGGAGGAGGTGGCCGTACGGATGCCATAGGTGTTTGTGTCTCCTATGGAGCATGAGTTGGGTGCTTTGGGTTAGAGGAACCCAAGTGGAGAAGAGATTCCCAATGTAAATGAAAAGGGAGGATTCAAAACAGCAGTTCTGGTCACTCTCCCGTTTGAAAAGCCCCTTGGCAAAATTTGAAAGCTAAACATGGATGGATTTGCAGAGTTTGCAATCTGCAGGGGTTTGGGGCATGTTTTGAGGAACAGGGACAGAATTTCTGGATCCGATGCAAAGATTCCGAACGGCAACAAAAATGCCTATTCAAAGCACTAGCTTTCTCAAAGCTTCTCTTGAATACCTTAAATTGTGCATGGAAAACAGCTCTCCAGGAAACCTGCTGTATTAAACATCATGGAAAACAGGAGCAGGAGGAGAAGGCAGCTGTGCGGGAAGATGTTTCAGTAAAGGTTGTTTCTCAGCATGCACCATCTGTCCAAAACTAGTGTTATTGGTTAAAAGAGCAATAATTACAGCCTGTGTCCCTGTCCTGCACTGCTGGTCCCTTCAGAGTTCTTTGCTTCTGCAAAACGGGTGTAGCTGAGCACTGACCTCTCTGTTCAAAGCCCTCTAAGATCTAATGATAAGTAAAATACAACAATTGGGTGTGTGTTTTTGTGAGGGAAGGGTTTAATGAAGTGCTAATATTGCAAAATAGGTGTTGGATTCTCAACCCAGAAGCCCGATCATTGTTCAGGATGGGCAGCTGACCAAAGGGGCTTTAAAAGCACAGGCTTGTTCTTTCTGCGATGCTTATCAGCCTACCCCTGTGCCTGCCCGATTCTTTGCACAAGGACTGAAAACAGAAATGCTCTTTGACAGCTTAAATAACCAAATTTAGAGTGTGGCTTCCTGTTCTGACTGGTTCTTCAGGATTTGAGTATAGTTTTGCATGCCTTTTCTGTGCTTGCCTCCCCCCCGCCCTTTTTCTTTTTTCTTTTTTTTTTTTTTCCATATCTAGATATGGGCTCCTTTCTAATTACTTTGTTGAATTTCCCTTACTGAGGTAATAGAGCTGGTGCAAGTGCTGCCCGGGTGGGTGGTGTTGCCTCCGGAGCCCTGGAAAAGCTCGTTTCTTTGCTGTGCTCAGTATCTCATCCTGCCCTACGTGCGTTGGCTTGTTGTGACCACCGCTGCTGAAATTGCTTTGTTTTCCTGATAACACGGATAAGGTAAATGCAGTTGTCTTAGTCTGGCCATGCTAAAAGTGACCAGAGGACTTTCCCTGGCCCAAGTTGTCCCTCCGGAGCGCAGCTCTGCAGGGGGCAGTGGTAGGACACAAGCGCCGGAGGTGCCGGCTGCCTCCCTGCAGTTTGGTCTCTACCTGTTTACACGTTGGCTTCTGTGATTCGAGGGTCTCCCTAGATTGGATAAGTCATCTGTTTGTCCTCCTAATCCACTCAGTCTGCAGACGGTGCTCATCACCCAATGCCACATGTCCTCAGAGCTGTGGCATGAGTTAACTGACCTCTCGCTGGAGCAGAAGGGAGCTGGGATCCTTTGAGCCCCAACAACAGCTGGAGTGTGACACTATGTTCTTAAAAACTACCTTTGCAGACCCTTTCCCCCCTCCTCAGGTGGGATGCAGCCGTCTCTGTGTGGGAAAGGACTGAATATAGGTGCCAGGGAGGAAAACACAGCGCTGTGCCCCACCTCTGCGCGCGGAAATGACCTTGCTGCCTCTGAGCTCTTTGGCTTTGCCTGCGTGAGACCCGAAACCACGGTGAGCAGCGACGCTTTGTTTTGAAAATTCGGTGACTTTTCGTAAATGACACAGGAAACAGCTGCTCAGCAGCAAGGAGCAAACTTCCCATGCGCGCAGTGGAGGTGGCTGAGCAGCAGCTCGCCTGGCTGTGAAAGGAGGATGTGAGGGTGGCTTTTGTTTGCCTAACGCGGCAGCCTTGCGATTTTTTCATAATCCCCTAAAAAGCTGGGAGAGACACGGGTCTAGGTGCTGCATTGCTTCCATCTATGAACACCCATGGCAATAGTTTAAAGCCCATTTTCCTATACACGACTATCTCTGTTGCGCTTAGCACTCTGACCTCATACCTGCAAGTATTGGGTCTGTTGAGCCCTCCTGTGCAGGAGGAACAGAAATGTGCTCCTTGCTGTCATAGTGACTTTACTCCAACTGGACTTTAGTCCAAACAGACTTAAAATAATACCCAAGCTTTCATACTCACTGGAGGAAGTAGAGAGATTACGGAAATATATTGCTTTTCTTAGGGCTATGTAAAGTGAGCCATGAGAGGAGCAATCTGTAAAACTAAGTTGAAATTTCCCAGAAACTAAAAGAGGTGCCTGAACCCCGACATGGGGCTGGGCTTGTGTTACAGTAGTGGGAGCTGCAGAATGGGAGAGTCCCTGTCCCAGCATTCAGGATCTCCGCCTGTGAACAGACACCCAGCAACCCCCCATGGGATGAGGTGAATACAGTGACACTGACGCTTCCGTGCGGCCTGACAAGAAGCAGCCATCCAGCCTTAAGCTGTTGATCTTGGATAGAAACATTAGCTTGATTAATGCCCTCTTTGCATGTGCGCTATGTGCACGGACAAGGCTCAGTGTCCGGCCGGCAGCTTGTTCTCCGCGTGCATCAAATCTGGGTATGTTGATGTAAAACCCGACTATAGCAACTCATGCATTTTTACTGATTGCTCAGGTACGGAGACCCCAACTGTACCAGGAGCATCCCATCTGCAAGCAACTAGCCCTGTGCAGGACATTAAATTATTAGATATTTGCAGGACCAACACAGAAAACAAAGAAACTAAAGTCAGGGTGTAATCTACCATGAGGGTTCAGCTTTAAGATATGGATATGGGATGGAAGAGGATAGTTACATGAATAAACCGTATCTTTTCAGTCTTTTGTCTGCCAAATAGCACAATAAAAGTCAATAAATGAGACTTGCACATACATGTTCTTCCTGATGGCCGGATGTTCCCCATCTCAGGGTTTTTCAAGGTACTTCTGTAGCTGCTTGGAGCCGCTCGAGCAGCTGCCCCGGTTGCCTTTGCAGGGGTTTGTGCACGTGTGTCTGGTTGTGTTTGTGCTCGGCTGCGTGGTGCCTGTAACCGTAGTTTATTACTCCTCGGCGTTCAAAGGTTAAACAAGATCCCGGAGCCGGCAAGCGCTCCGTGTTTACGGCTGCGGGTCCTGTGACCTGGCGGAGAGGGCTCCACGTGTGCCCAAAGCTCCCACCTGCCCTGGCTCCTTTATTGACACCCTCCTGCCGCAAAATATAGCTCCGTGCCCTGTGCTGGGACGCGCTTCAGGCCCCAGACAAACGTATTTGCGCCGTGCTGTGATTAATGCCTGCGCTCACATGCTCTGCTGCAGCGCGGCCCTGGTTTGGGCTGTTCCCTGGTGTCGCGTCCAAGTCGGGCGCTCGAGGCTCCCGGCGTGTTGGTCCCCGTGCGGTCACCTGCTTGCGGAGCAGGAGCCCGTTACCCCCGTGGGTCCTGCTGCCTGCACCCCACTGCAGCCTCCCCAAGCCCCTTCTCCTGTGGATGAACACGGGGGCTTGCACAGAACTGGGGCTGTGCCTGGGGTCCGCTAAAAGCGGGATGTGGAAACGGCGCGCGCTGTTCAAGGGAGCAGTGGGAGCTGGAGCGCTAATCTGCCTAACGCGTCGCCCCGAGGCAGCGCCAGGCCTGGTACTTCAATCTTTGTGGCAATGCAAAGGGATTCAAATACCTTTTATTAGTGCAAAGCTGCATATATGAACCTACTTGAGATTTCCTACTTCTGCTTTTCTAAAGTCTGAAAGAGAAAAAAAGAAGCTGGGATATTTGTGTCCTTGTTTGGTCTCTCGGCATATGGAGGTGGAGTGCCAGATTGTATTAATCCAGGGCTAATTCATTTACAAATCTATTATCCATATGTTATGGGTAGCTGCTTTAAGGGGATGGCTTGCAGTTAAGCACCACATTTGTGGTTTGCAGTTTGTAAGGGCTTGCTTTTGTAATGGGAGTTGCATGTAAGAATTTTGACATCTGTCTGGACAGTATCTTTAATGCATTTAGTCCTAAGGGCTCGATTCAAGTATTGTGCAAGTTATTAATTAGAGTGGAACAGCAGTTCTGGGTTTGTTTTTCTGTCTATGAACGTGTGGTATGTGTTACTATCCAGGACGAGGTTCTTGCCACTCTCCTGACCTCTGGAAGCATCACATTACCCTGTTTCTCTAACGTCCTGATTTTTCCATGGCTTCTTGCAGCTGATTTTATTTCTGTTCAACTCAATGATTCTTTTTTTTTTTTTTTTTTCCTCTTGGCACTGCAGCAAGCTGGCACTGCATTTTTTTTTATTATTATTCTTATTTTTTACAGCTGTGAAGAGCCCTTACCAGAGCTGCGCTCTTGGCTATACAAGATGACGTTGCTTAAATTAATGCAACTGAGCCACATTCTAGCAAAACTTGCAGAATCACAAATTCCGCCTGTTGTCCTTTTCCTTCCGAACCCCTGACGTGGCCGAGGCGGTTCAGGCGCGCGCACCGCTGGGTGCTCCGGTCTCACACCTGAAGCACTTGCCCTCACGGCGCGGGTTTGCTTTTTGACTTCTAGGGTTTGAGAGCTGTTTGGTTCTGACCCTCTTTGCAAGTTACGCTTCGCAGGTAGGAAGAAGCTTTTGGGTGAAGGTGGGCACTGGAGCAGCACCGTTCCACCCGCCCGATCGTGGCTGCATCACAGGTGCCCCGGCCTGGTTTCTGTGGCGGGTAGGTCCCTGGGGAGCCGCGTGCTCCGCTCCACGCAGGCCGCCGCGCTCCGGCTGCGTTTCCACTCCCAGGACGGCTGCTGAGCCCATCGTGCTCGTGTGTCCTCGCTGCGGGGCTGCTGCCAGGGCTTCTCCCTTGCTTCCCCATGCTCCGCTTCATGCGTTGGAGCAGGCGGATCTGGAAGGTGCAAGCGCTGGCCTTGCTGCGGGTGTTCCCGCCCGCAGCCCCCGGGCGGGCTCTTGTGCGTGTTTTGGGGAGCTCCCCGTGTCCCTGCGCTCCCGCCGCGGCTCCTCGGGCAGCTCC
>NW_010582028.1:25546-40791 GCF_000705375.1 Tinamus guttatus
AATTCTGGAATGGGGCACAAAACCCAACCTACTCCAGGCTGGAGCACTTCCTTATAGAGCAGAATGACTCTTTTAAGGCTGCATTAGGTAACCAGGTGGCAATTTCGGTGCTTTATAGGTGTTTGTTCCAAGTGCGCTGCTCAAACACTCACCCGGCAGTTGAGGCCGCGCGGACGGGGATCAAAGGGAAGGGAGAGTGTCCGGCCCCGCCGCCTCCGATCCCTTCCAGCCTGCAGCGCTGCGTCCCGCAGTAGTTTAAAATTGCCACTTGCTTGGAAGAACCACCCTTTCCTTCTCTGGAGGGAGAGATAACTGCGTTATCAGAGGAGCTTATGCTCTCCTTCGCCTCCTGGAAGGCAAGATTAATAAGCGCGAGAGTGACAGCGCTGTTGGCCTGCGCAGGAGCGTTCACACAAGGCTCAGCGCCCGATTAATATTTCCATAGCCTCCTTAATCAGGACAGTGTTGTGCCTTTCATGCTGGCACAGCAAGGAGCTGCTTTAAAATATATGCTCCCAAATGCAAGTTCACAAGGGCTGATGAATGTTGGATGTCCTTATTTTGTGTGGGCAAGACCCAAAAATCCAGACTTTGTTGTTTTGCTGTGCTGAAAAATTGTTCTTTGTGGAACAGAAAGGGCACTGGTGACCCAAATGTTATCAGTAACTTCTGTTTCAGTGTATTCTTTAGTAGATGTATTTGACTAATCAGCTCTGACTTTCAGACATCAGCAGAAATTGCTCTTGTGTTGACACTTTTAGTCAGTAATGCAGTCAGCTGCTCTGGGTTAATTCATTTCAGTTTCACAAGGATTCAAATCAATTTCTGAGAGACTTCTGTTTATCAAAGTGCTCAAAATTGGTAGTTGTAACTTGTGTGATGGAGTCCTGCTATTGTCACCGAACCTAGCAGGGCTTGTGCTGGTTTGCAAGCTTCATTTTTGTGGGATACAAAGTTCACTGCAGCCTACTCAACTCCATAGGAGCTGATGGGAAGATAAGAAAACTGTAAAACTTAAGGCAGTCTGTAAATACTGCAGAATTTCTAACAGCAGAAGCTTGTAGGAATGGCCGTGGATCGCTTCCTCGCTTCCTGCCTGCAATCGCTTCCTCTTTCCTCTGCCAAGTTGGAGGGATCTCATTCATTGTCGGTGCCCCTGAAGTGTTTTTTCCGTGGCCCTGACATAATGCAGCTCCTCGCTGCCAGATTCCCCGGTCGCTTCCCTTCCGCTTTATCTCGGCAGCGGAGGAGGAGGATCCCGTGCTCCGGGCGCTCGCCTGGCCCTTGGGAAGACCCAGCGCTCGCTCCGTGCTGCGTCCCGGGCAAGGCCCCGCGTGGATCCCCAGCCTTGCAACCCAAACCCAGAGCGAGTCCCTTCGCTTCAGGGTTGTCCACACTGTGTTTTTCCTGGACCTTTTTGTGTCTAAATGTTTTTGCGTCTGCCCCATTCTGCAGAGCAGGGACGAGTCGCTCCCTCGGCTCGTGCTGAGCACACGTTAGGGCACTCCAGGCCTTTTCACTACTTTATTCCCCAAGACATTGGGAGTCCAATGAATCTAAAAATATGAATATGCATGCTACTTTCTGCAGTTCTTTTGCTTCATACCACTGGTTTCTGTTATAAAATGCTATCTTTGAGAATATGAACGTAGAACTTAAGAGAGGAAAAGCAGCAGATGGGATCAATAGTTTCTTCAGGGTGTCAGGGGTGCATCTTGGAACTCTTCTAAACAAAAGCCAGAAGTAAAACCTGTGATTTAAGCAGCATTATTTTCAGCAAAGGGTTAAAGATAGGCACAAGGTGTTCTTGCAGAGTGAACCTTGCAGCTTGTTGTGCTCTCACATGAGGGACTTTCTCGTAAGTGACAGCCCTTTTTCGTTAGAGGGTGAGAAAACAGCATTTCACAGAGAGAGGAAGTTGTGACTGGGCAGATGAGCACAAACACTACCCGAAATTGCATCACCAGCCCATTCAGGCCAGGGTGTCTTCAGGTCTGCTCTATGGTTTGACCCTTGTCCCTGCTGTGTAGTGTTGTCTCCTAAACCACATGCCCAGGGTCTTCATGCCAGAAAATGCCATGACAATCCAACATGAAGTTATTCCATGTGCCAGGAGGGAGGTTAGCTGAGTGTGTCATCGTGGTTGGGAGAGCTGCTTGCTTGGTTATTCCTTGCATGGGAAAACTTGCAATGCTCCCAATGCTCCTGGAGCTGAAAAGCCTTGGAGATGGGAGCAGGGCCTTCCCGGGAGCGTGGGGCACCCCGGCTCGTGACGCCTTCCTGTTGACAGAGCAGAGCTGCCCTTTTTTTCTCTCATCTTCCTCATTTCTTCACTGGTCCCGATAACACCAACACAACACGTAAAAGGCTTCTTGCCACCAAGCAATTATTAAAAACGCCGTGCAAATAATCTGTGGCGATTGGGAGCAAAAGCAACGCACATGCGTGCTGCAAAGTTGATCATTAACTGAATGAGGGCTGTGTTGTTCCTCACTCCTTTTCCTGTTTGGCTTTTCCTTTTATTCCCCAGGAAGTTGGGGGTATTTGTCTCACTGATCCTTCCTGCTGGGGACTTGGAAGAGGGACAGAGATGCTTATCAGATATAGCATCAAAAATGAGCAGCAAACTGGTGTTTTGAGGAGAAAACGCCCACAATTGGGTGCCCAGGTGCGAGTGGCAGAGGGGGCCTCTCAGGCTCTGCCTTTCTCAAGGCTTCTGCCAACATCCCTGTCTCTGGAATTGCTGGCGATTCCCTAGGGCTGCAGAGCTGAAGGACCTGAGTGCAGGAGGTGATCCACAGGAAAGGTGCCTTTGGGGCTGCTGAATAGTTGGGCTGCCTGGGATTTTTTTTGATGAACTCTGTTCCTGTGCACCTTCAGCAGGGAGCCTGTGGCTATAATACTGCCATGCTGGGTTTTGAACAGCTTCAGGCCAACTTCCTCTGCATACTGCTTTTAACTCATGTTTGTGGGGTCAGAGAGTTGAAAACTCAGTATCCTGCTCTGCGATGGGCTCTGAAGAGCTGTTGTCTCCTCTGCATCGCTCTGCCAAGCGACATTTAAGTTATTGGCCTGTATGGGCTTAAAACTAGTTCAGCACATGCTTTTTCCACCGTGTAAAGTGTACAGAGCAAATCTGAAACTCGAGTTTCCAGGGCTGGTTTGTAGCTGCTAGCTGAAGAGTTTCTTTCCGCGGAGGTGGGGGGTGAAATGCGTTGCTAGCCTTAATTTTGAGTGTTTGTGCGTTTGCCGAAGCAGCCAAAAGACAACTCAGTGTCCGTGTGTCGGAGCTTTAATGCAGCCACTCGAAGAGTAGCCCGAGGCTGGAGGTGGTGGCTCCGCAGGCGCCTGTTGCTGCTGGGCAGGATTAGCCGCGTGTTTTGGGATGGAGGACACGGAACAACCGCACACGGAACAACCTGCAGCCGAGGGGCGCTGGGAAAAGCAGCACCTGTATGGGGGGAACTGCAAAATTCAGCCGTGCCCTGGGGTTTCTCTACGGCTGGAGGTGGTGAACTGAGCCCATGAGATCTCCCTGCAGGGGCTGCGCTTTTTGGTAATGGGCAGCTTTTCAAATTCGGGCATTTTTAAGTTTATTAAGGAAAAAAAATGCATTTTCCTGTTTATCCCGTGCTTATCTGACCCCCCAGCAACATTGTACTCAACCCTTTAGGGACTTTTGGTTTATTTATAATAAGCCATTTAAGAAGTGTGCTTTTTCTCAAAACACTTTTGTTACAAATAGAGCAAATCCAGGGAGTGCAGACCCATAACCTAGTTAGTCGTTTCTTTTAAACAAATGATCTTTGTCACTGTGAAGTCCCCAAGTCCTTGGTTGTTCGCAGGCTCCCACAATGGCTTAATGAGCTCCATATTGTCCCATCAGCGGGCGCTTGCTGCTGTCTTTAATCTCAATAGCTCCTTGCTTCTGGGTTTTGTTTACACACTGCTAAACTTGAGGCTTTTTATTGCAAAGGCGGAGATTAATTACATGGGAATTTTGCAGGGTGGCTCCTACAGAGTCACCGGGACAAATTGGACAAATCGAAGTGGGTCCCGCGCTGTCCCAGCTTGTCCCGGTGTGCGGGTGGACACTCCTGCCCTTGCAGAGGACTGTTGAGATGAGTTGAGCGTTGATTTACTGCCTGCACATCGGGCACAGGTGGCTGCAGAGCATCTGCCCCGCGTTTGCAACACCCCGAGTTTAGAAACCGCCCCGTTATCATGTTCGATGTGCTCGGCTGCATCTCCCTTCCCCTATTTCTTTCTTTCAGAGTTGGGAAAACGGATTTGCTCCTCCGAGCTGCTCGTCACCGCGCAGACCCGCACAGTTCTTACGAGGGACAACAGGCTGCTGGGGAGCGCGTTGCTGTCAGGTTTTGGCTGGGCTGAGCTCAGCGCGCAGGGCCCGTGGGCCGGCGCGGGGCACGAGGCCAAGCGCCCGCGGGCGTCTCGGGGCTGCCCGGGCAGATGGGCCTGGAGGAGGCTCTTTCGATTAGCAGATGAGAAATGACCTTGGGGAGAGGAAACTTCATTTGCACAAAGTTACAGAGAGAGGACAGAGGTGAAACTGTTCCCAAATACTAAGATTTTGCAAGGTTTGTTAAACTGGCTGCTCCGTTAAAATAAACCCAGTGTTGCAGGATTCAGCCCAAGTGATTTATGAAGAGATTGTCATTGACTTTTTTTTGCCTTTGTTTTTATTTTTCCTTTTTCCTTTTTTTTGTTTTCCTTTTTGCTCTTACGAAGAGGTGGAGACATCCCAAAGCGGAAAGCAGAGCGGCTGCCTCCTTCCGCGTCTCCCGAAGGCTGGCGGCCGGTCAGTCTAAATAAAAACAAGTAACTCGTCAGAGCCGTCGCTGGCTCCCCCGTTAGGGATGGGGAAGTCGTGGGGAAGCGAAGCCAGGGTAGTGATGAGCCTTGCAAACAGGCGGGTCGAGCACGGGCCGAGCATCGCCCCAGCGCTGGGTTAGCAGCGTGGGGCTCCGTGCACCTCTGCACGGTAGCTCCGTGTTGCCCCAGGGGCCATTGACGGCTTCCAGGCTGCACTTTGGAGTGTGGGGGCTCTTTGGGGGGGAATGGGGACAAGAGGGTGGCCTGTCACCAATGCTCGGCACAAACCTGTGCCAAACCTTGGCGTGGTTGCAGTGATGCTGTCTCCCGTGTCCTGTGTTTCTCCTAGTGCATCGCAAAGTGTTTCATAAGAGTCTCTCTAGCTTCAAATTAAGCAAATACTTAAAAGCCTTTTTTTTTTTTTTGAAAGAAAAAGAACCCTTTAGGAAAAAGAACCCCCCCTTTTTTATTATTAAAAAAAAACCTATTTAAGAGCCCTTTTCCTAAAGCACACCGTGTCCCTGCTAGAGACTCTCTGTGCTGGTGGGGCGCAGCGGTGGTTGGTTTTCCAGTGATCCCTCTGCTTTTAAGGTTTTTAAGCAGGCTTGTGTGTTTTTAGGAAATATGAAGACCTGAGTTAAGAACTGCTGAAAACTGGCTGCCAAACTGCCCAAAGTGCTAATTCTGATAAATTTAGCACCTGAATTTCACAGGGATAAACACATCTGGAATCCCTACAGCTTGGAGCGCACACGCCCTTGTAAAATAAAACTTTAAGTGTTTCCTATGTGAGACCGAGTCAGCTAAACCTTGCAGGGCTCTTTCTTGAGTTAGAAGCTCCCTCAAATGTATTTGCAAGTTAAGTGCTGACGTCTGCCTGGGCCGAGAGGCACAGTAAGGTACCAAAAGTGTAAATCGACTTGAGGCTGTGCTGAGGAATTGCAGAACCTTCCAAATGATCCGCATTGCCGGGTTTCCCTTTATTCACTCTTTTTAGTAGGCAGATGTCCTGAGGTGCAAATGGTTCCAGTGTTACTGCTTTTATTTAAAGTTCCTGAGTATAAAAGGCCGGCAAAGCTTAGGAGGGAGCTGTGGTTCTCCCATGTATTGCTTGGAGCTCTCCCTCTTGCCTCCTGCCCCTGGAGCAGCCGTATTCGACACCCCGCAGCCTCTCTTCTTCTGCTTAAAATGATCTGTGGTGAGTGATTAATGGAAATTATTCCAGGGATAAAGGGCTCCCAGTAAGCTGATCGCTATTCAGGCAGCCGAAAGAAAAGTCAGTCGTCTCCAGGAGAACTTGCTTCGTCGGTAGGGAAGGAGTCACGTTGGAGGGTGATGCTGAGCCTGCGTTTTGAAGTGCTTCACAATTCTATCTCCTGATCTGATTTGGAGAGCTTTTCCTGATGTCTCTGAAGACCGACTGTCACTTACGCCAGCAAAATACCGGAGTAGTGTTGGATATACTGGAGCTTTGAGTATGTACATGTGTATTAACTGTGGTGTTGTCTGGGATGAAAGGAAGGCACAAAATCCATGGATGTGTCAACTCTGAAGTGTTTCCGATTCTGTCTCTTTGATGTTTTGTCTCTGCTAATTAATTCAAACTTCAAGATACTGTTTTCAGCCTTGTTAAAGTTTGTTTCCCTTAACGGTGGCTCTGCTGCTCCATAAAATGAAGTGGCCAAACGTTTACAAAGCCGCGATTACCTCCCGGGTCGGCCTGGGAGGGAAGAGATGGGACCCGGCTCTGGGCCCGGCACGCGGAGGGAGAAGCTCTTGAGAGGAGGCGAGTGGAAGTTCCCTCCAAATGTTCCCTGCCCTCTCGCCCTCCTGGCTACCCAGAACTGCTCCCTTTGCTAATCCAAAGGGATGGCAAGTTTTGTGCTCCTGCTGCAGCCTGTCGTGCAGGGATCGAATAGCCCTCGTGCATGCGGAGAATGCAGTGCTAGTATGAGGAAAATTAGAAGTGCTGAGTGCTGCAGAAGTTAAAATACTGAGCAAAGAGCTTCCTTCTATTTTACGAGTCAGATGGAACAGCCTCTTGATGTTTTTTGATGCTTTTGGTAAACAAGCATCTGCTTCTCTTTAGCACAGAGGAAGGGCTTATTATTCAGCATTGATTCCTTTGTGCGGAGACAGGCTGATCCCTGTTTTGACGTTCTATTTACAGGGCTCCGTTAATGTATTTACTAAGTATAGGCCGCAAGGCTGTGATTAGAGCCAGGCTGCTTCCACAACACGAGTGCTCCATCCTGTCCCCGCTCCCGGCCCCGCGGCCGCCTGTGCTGCTTCTCCTTGCTCTCCATCCCTGCCTCTCGTGTTGGCACATGTTGAGGTGCTGTCACGTTGAGGGGGAAGGTGGCGAGGGCACCGCGGAGTCCCAAGGCCTCTCTGTGCCCACCCTGGCCATGGGCAGCGCTGGTGCCAGCTTCCTCCGTAGCCCCAGAGCCTCCCCAAGCCCACGGCTGATTTCCCATCTTATCCTTTCCCACATCCAGGTTCGCACTGGGGGCTCTTGCAGCTCTCGGTGAGGGCTGCCCATTCCACACGACCGTGACGGAGCTGCGGCTGTTTCCAAGCCTGCAAGGCTGGGTTTGTGTCCGGCAGGATCAGGGGCTGTTCAGGCTGGCATTGGGAATGGCACGGGCTGGTACTGGGATGCTCCAAGGTCCTCGCCGAGATCCTCCCGTCCACGGTGAGGTCCTGGCGGTGGTTCAGGCCGGTCAGTGGTCTCCTTCCATCTTGGAAGTGCGGGGCATACTTGGTCTAAATATAGATGCTCTCGGACTCGGCTGATACAGGGACAGTATGTTGACCTCAGCATGTCTCGTTCGACTTCTGTTACAGTAATACTCACCACCACGGGCTCCTTTTCATGGAGCGTGGCAGGAGCTGCCGCTCAGGCCAAACATGGTCACGTCTGCGCAGCTCTCACCCACCCAACTGCGTGTGCAGAGAGACCCGAGTCAAAACCCATTGTAAAATACCCCGTGTTCAGCGGGAGAGACTTTTCATGCTTGGTGCTTGTTAACGCGCTGCCCAGGGCCACGAGAGCCCTTGGTTGTGGTTTGGAAGGAGAGGTTCTGTGTACAACAGAGGAGGGGACTGTGGAGCGAGGATGGCTGAGGTGGCATCTGCTGTGGGAGAAGCAAGAGATGTGTCGAGCAGGGTTGCCCTTTCCAAAGTTAACTAATAGAGCAGCTAATAGGAAAGCTATGCTTTTTCCTTTGTTTACTGATGTGATGGATCTGAGTGGAGTTTTCTCATGTTGATAGAAGTGTTACTTCTGAAAGCACTTAGCCCCAACCACAAAAATTGGCTACGTTTTGCACAGAAGGAGCCATTCGGAGCGCAGCACACGTGGCAGCAAAACTCCACGGAGCGTGTCCTTGGCACAAGTGTCCGCTCTGTGAGTCTTTACTGCTCCACCAGCATTAAATCATGGTATGAACGAGCAGCCATGGCTGTTTAAACAATATATGGCACCAGAAGAATGTCCTGTAGGGCTTTAATCTGGGAATATCTTGACTCGGAGACCCGCAAGCCTTTGGGGACTATCATGTAAAACAAATTCCCTTCACAGCCTCGCTTCCGCTCTGGATCTCTTGCTTAAAAAAATGCACTGAATCAAATTTCTTCTGTAAACATTGAGTGCCCGGGTTTCTTAATAAGCTCTCGAATTGTGTCCGCCGCCCCATTTCCAGCCCGGAACTGTCATGCCTGGGCTGCAAAAGAAGCGATTTGTGCATCCCTCCAGTGCTGGATTCCAGAGCGCTCAAAAGCTTTGTTTGCACAACTTGTTTTTCTGCTGCTTTTTGTCATATTTTGCTTTCTCCCCAGATGAGTTTTCTAAAGCTGGCTCGGTGACTGACCAACAGTCAGCAAAAAAACCCTTGGCTCTTTGGGACTTCCTTCGTGTTGCATAACAAGGTGGAAAGTAAATGAAGTTTTTGGTTGCGTGTGAAATTGGTGCGTTTCACTGCCCGGTACCTGTTCTTGGAAACGCTCGTGGGCGGAAGGTCCGTGTCCCCTGCACCGTGGCAGGCTGTCCCCGTGAGCGTGTCCCAGAACAAGGAAGTTTGTCCCTTGCTGGGGCGCTGGCAGGAAGCGACGCAGACGGGCCCGATGTGGAGAAAAACAGAAAGTCTCGTGTGTTTGTGACGAATAAACCCCAGCGCTGCTGGGTGTGCACCTGAGGGGACCCCGGTGGTGGCCCTGCAGATGGGAGAGGACGTAGCTAAGCCGAGCTCAGGTCACCATGTTGCAGACCTTGCTGTGGGTTGCGCTGCCGCTGAGCGCTCTCTCCAGCGAGCTCCACCTTGGAGCAGAGGAAGTGCCTTAGGCAGCTCCTTTCCAAAGCAGGAGCTAAAAAAAAGAAAAAAGCACAAATGCAGATGTTGCTAACCGCGCTGCAGCGGTTCCCACGCCAGCCGCGCTTCCCCCGCGCGGGCTCCTGCGTTGCAGAAGTGCAGAGCGGAACCGCGGCCCGGCCTCCCCTCGCCTCTCCTGACCGAGTGCCCGGCCCGGGCGCCGGGGCCCTCGTTTTGCGCCGCGCTGGTTTCTATTTTGATATCAGAGAGGCCTGGGCTTGTCCTTGCGCGCTGCCAGCTGACCCTGCGAGCGCAAATGTCAGCGCAGGGCGCTCCGAGCTCTCCTCCCCGCTTCCTTTTCCCTGTTTGTTTGTTTGCTGCTTTATTTATTAAGTTAGTGGCGGTAATAGCAGGTACAGCCTTGCTTTGCACGGCCTGCGAACCTGCTCTGGCCTGCGCATGAGCAGACCCAGGTGCCAACAACATCCTCTAAGGAGAGGAGGCTTCAGCTGGAAGCCAAATATTGCTCTCTCTGAGGTAATTCATTAATAGTCTTATCATAAGCAATAATTAAAACCAGGCGTCTTAAACAGGCAAGGGAGAGAGCAAGGATGTTTATTGAAAAAGTGTATCTGTGTATCTTGAAAAAGGGATAGTTAATTGCTGCCTGCTGAAAATGCAAGGAGCAAAATGATGTTTTAGACTCTCCTTGAGGAACAGTTCCCAAAATGTTCATATCCGTGTTGAGACCCTCGTTCCTTAGGGCTTGAAGGGAGCAGAGCATGGGAATGGAGAGTTCTCCTTAAAATCCTGGCCTGGGAAGAGTGTGTGCAGGAGAGCCAGCTCTGCTGAGGTCCCGGTGTGAGGGGTGGATTGATCCCAGTGCTGCCATCGGAGCAGGAGGGAGGAATGGGCAGGGAAACAGCTTGAGGTGCTGAGGAAATACGAGGCTCCTGGGGCTGGAGATCGGGAACCTTCTCGGTTCCTGCCACGTGGAGCTGAAGCTGCAATTGCTGCTCTGCCATGGTGGGTCCTGGCACCCGCTCCCGGCTCCGGGACCTCCGGAAGAGCCGACCACTGATGCCAACCTCTGGTTTTTGGTCTCCGCCTTAGTTCTGTGTTTTCAACCCACGGATTAAAGGAGCTTGATGTAACAGAGCCATAGCTGAGATGTGAAATGCGGAGGAGATGTTAATCGCATTAGAAGCGCTCTTCGTGCTCTCCTCCCTGCGGCGTGCTCCGGCTTCCAGCATGGGAGCGTAGGGAGGGCTCCGGAGGCAGCGTAGGGAGGGCTCCGAAGGCAGCGTAAACCTGACCTCAAACCCTGGGAAGGAACCGGGGCGCCCAGACTCTCGGTTCCTCACGGGCCCCGTGTGCCGCTCGCCCTGGCCGGGCGCGCGTGGCCGCGGGCCGGCACCCTGCGCTCGCTTCCCCCTGCGGCGCCGGGGCTGCTGCGCGCGGCCGCTTGGGCAGCACCAGCGAGGACTTGTGCCACTTCTCACTGTCATCCCAGCCCGATTTCGGGCAGCGTTTCTGCTTTTCTGCGTTTGTTTTCGGTGCAGCTGCTGGGGAAGGGACATGTAGGATGATGCTGGCCTCTTTTCAGTGGTGGCCACTGATAGGACTAGAGGAAACAGCCAGAAACTGAAGCATCAGAAGTTCCACAGGAACTTAAGGAAAAATATCTTTACAGTGAGGGTGACAGAGCACTGGAACAGGCTGCCCAGAGAGGTTGTGGAGTCTCCTTCTCTGGAGATCTTCCAAACCCGCTTGGACGCAGTCCTGTGCCACGTGCTCCAGGTGACCCTGCGTGTGCAGGGGGGTTGGACTAGATGATCTCTAGAGGTCCCTTCCAACCTTAAGCAGTCCTGCCAGGCAGGTGGCCCCAGGTCCCCGGAGCTGGTCCCAGCTCCCAGTGTCCCCCACGTGGTGCCCTTTGGGAAAAGGCCCCTTTGCTCCAGGCTTGATGTGTAATGCCACCATCGCAGGCAGCGAGCGCCGCCTCGGCCCAGCAATCCACAGTGGGCTCTTTTCTCTCCTTTCTTAATGAAACAGCATCTCAGGGCCTGGCGAGTCCCCTTCCATGGGGCAGAAAGCCCATGGGTGGTGCAGGCCCATCCGCTCTTGGCCGGTGGTTTCCTTCAGCTCTGGAATTACAGCTAGCCCCCATGGAGTGAGACGGGCAAGATGTCGCATTGGCAGCAGTCAAGTTGCAGATGATTCGCTTTACTGATCCTCTCGGCCCTAAACCAGTGCATTTTTCTCTTTTTGTGTCTTAAAAACGGTTTTGTGTCAGATCTGGCTGTAGGAGCTTCCCATGAGGCTCTCCAGTGACCCCAGGTATAGATGCAGACCTGGGTTTGTCCTTCATGTTTTGTCAGCTGCGGTGCTGAGCTTTGGTTTATTGTCCTGCGAGGGGAATCATCTCTTTTCTTCTTATTGGGACCTCCTATATCTCCTTCCCCTTATCTCATTCTCAGATGTAGCATCCAAAGGTAACCTGAGCCTGGCATATTATGCTTTTGGGAGGGAACACGGCTAGAGCTATCCAGGCAGGATGGATCCAACTGGAGCAACCAAGAGGGGGTGTCAGACCAATGAATTCATTTTTTTTCATACGGTGGGACAGGGACACCAAAACCAACATCTGGAAGACTTTCAGCAGCAGTGGTATTGATTATAGCAGCTGTTTGGACTTTCCCATAAGCGTCTTAGGAAATTTCCTAAGTTTTTCTTCACGGACGTCTCCAGGCGAGGGCTTGGCTGGTGTGTTAGCAGGGAGCTGCCCTGGTTTTGCAGCTGGCCCTGAGTTCCCCACAGGTGATGTGGGGACATTGGCCTTGCCCTCGTCTACACGCTGAACGTCCCAGAACTGTGATGGGCAATGGGCAAGTGCCAGAGAAGCTGGAAGAGCCTTAGGGTGAAAAAGCAAGGGAAGTAGCAGCATGTCTTACAAGTGAAGACCTGCCCGTTCTTAACCCAGCACAGGAATGCAGCAGATAAAAATACTCCAGTTTCAGGGCTTTACTCCTATCTGGCATCAGCAATACAGGGACTTGCCTGCAGAATGCAGGTATGGAGGAGATGCTCAATGCCAGCAAGGAGCAATTCATGCCTCTGTCTCCTCTCTGGAGCGCCGTGTCCAGGCGTGCAGATCTGGACCCGGATTTGCTGTTGTGCTCCTGTCTTGCCTATGGACTCTTTTCCTCTCCATGCTGGTGACCATCTCCACACTCGTTCCTGCCTCACAGGGGCTCTGGTCCTGCCTGCTCGACCTCCCTGCTCCACAAGAACCCTCCGTTTTGCCACGTGTTGTCAGGACCCTTCATGTTGGAAATCACATTGTCTTTCAGTTCCAGCCTTAGCTGGAACTTAGCTGACTTAGTTGCTTGTCATTAATGTCCCCAAACAAGGTGCTTGGTAGCCTTGGTGAAGGTGACTCATAGGGAGGATGGACCCGATAGGAATCTCTCTAATGCTGCGGCAGGTCCCCATTTCAGGCAGGTGGCCAGCAGCAGAGAGCTGATGATAGGAGAAAGTGATGGCAGTGGGAAGACTTTTAACCTCCCAGCCCTCTAGCCACATGCTGCTTTATTTACTGAAAATAAGTTGCTAATTCAGCCTTCCGGGGAAGCCTCGGGCACAGGCTGAAGGGTTGTCAGCATCACTAGTTGCCTTTGTTGGTGGAATTAACTACATAAAAGTTGGCTGTGACTACGCGTTGTTTTTCCTCCAGTGAGCTCGAAATTTGTTTGTGGTGGATTTGTAGAGGAAAAAGGAATAGGAGGGGGTGCCTTCCGACTCCTTTGCCTTGATTTTCATGATTTTCTGCAATGCAGAGCCCTCTCTTACCCCACGCCTTCGAGAGCGCTCCGTGTTGCTGTAGCATCCAAGCTCCCAGGAACTGTGGAGCTCGAGGGCTTGCAAAGGGTGCATTTAGGGCCAAGATCTAGAGAGGCTCGACCAAAAATTTTGGCATGAGAATGGTCTGAGTTTCCTGTGGGGAAACATCTGTGCTCGGTGTGCCCAGTGGCTTTCTTGTGTGTTTGTTTGGGGTTTGTTTTTAGCATACATAAAAGTCTCTGATCCATTTTAATTTAGGAAGAGGGATTTTTTTTATGGTTTTGTTAAAGCATCCACTGGAAGTTTGACATCTGCAGTAATTTTGGAAAATAATAGTCCTGGGAGACGCTTTGTCGCTGAGGAGGAGTGCTGAGGTTATGACAGTGCAATCTAAACACTGGGATGTGCTACAGGCCTAAAAGGGGAAAAAAAAAACCCATCTTTATCAGTGTGCGTTTGCTTTTCTGGAGCTCAGAGAATTTGGAATTAAGATATTTTTTTTTCCTATGCCCCCTAGGAGAATGGAGGGGTGCCCAGGAATGTGCTTGAGGTTAGGGGGGAAGCCAGATTTAACACACACTTTTGTAATTCACACAGATATAAGAACTTAATAGGCAAAACCTATTGCAGAGCAGTCAACCTCAGATCAGGAGATGGGAAGGCCACGCGCTCCGGCCGTGCCGAATCCCGGTCCGGGGTGACATTGGGGTGCTCTGTAACGTGCTGAAGTACCTGCCTGCCCGGAGCGGGTACCGGGACGGGGTCCTGGAGCAGCGGGTGGCTGTGCAGGGGGTGACGTGGTGTGTGCTGGTCCTACCTGCCTTTTGTAACTCAGCGTTTGTTCAAATATATGGAGTGGATTTTTTTCTCTCTATTATAATTTCCTTTGCCCTCAAGGAAGGGATTAATCAGCCTTAAGTAGAGCAAGGAGCTAAGAGCTTCCTGGTCCTTGTTTGCTCAAGAGTGCAGACCAGCATCTTCACCGAGTCAGGTGAGGTGCTGCCAGTGACTCTCCCATCCTCTCCCACCACTTCCAGTCACCATCCTGTCACTGTGGAATTACTTGGCTACCTCATCTGACCTGAGAAAAGCAGGAACCCTGAGCTGTGCAACAGCATCACATTATTGCAATGTGTAGACAGAATCCCCCTTCTTCCGTGAGCCACGGCCGCTTTAGGAAAGCTTCTGAAGGCATGTTAAAACATCAGCTGTTCTTCAGATCTTGCAAACTCTTTGTGGCCCCTTTCCACCAACTTGCCTCCTCATCTGACTCGAATAAAGGGCAAAGTCAATGCAGTAAGTGATGTCTGAAGTTGGCAGTGTTACAGGTGTGATTTATCAAAGTTGTTGTGGGTTATTTATCATATGATTCATAAACGGTAGTTCCGTGGTCTCGTACTCTGTCATGCCCACTGACTCCGTTTGCCCTAACTACTGAAGGGAGACGTTTGTTTCTACGAGGTATCAGCTGGATCTGAACCACAAGGCACAGGGTTAGCAGGAGCCATCACGACAGGGGTGCGTGGGCCGATTGTATTAATCACCATCCAGAAATGTGGATCTCCCACCTTGACTTTCAAATCAAAAATACGGCCGTAGGTTAATCCCTCAGGCCCCATCTTTGCAGGCAGAACGATACCAGACACGTTCTGCTTTTCAGACTACCTCTGTTCTTGTCCTCGGTTATGTTTTGTATGTTTGCAATACACCTTTGAGAGGGAAGAAGAAAAAGGCCCATTGGCAACAAAATGCTTTGGGTCTAAATATCTTCTTTGCAGAATAAGAGATGGTTCATTGAAAGAGTGGAACTTTTTTGTTCTCTTGCCTTTTTTTTTTTTTTTCTTCCCTTTAAAAGCAGCTCCGGGAAGCTCCTCGTTCACTGTTTGTCTCTTCCCTTGCAGCATCAGCGAAAGCTTCCTCACTGTGAAAGGCGCCGCGCTCTTCCTGCCGCGAGGAAATGGCTCCTCCGCTCCCCGCATCAGCCACCGGCGCAACAAGCACGCAGGTGAGCGCTGCCCGCGGCCCCGCTCGCTGCCGCCCTCGCTGCACCCTCCTCGACGTCTTCCACGTCAAATAAGGTGCTTTGATGCACACCAGATGTCAAACAAAGAAGCTAGGCGTTCCCATGTCAAAAGTGCAATATTTTGAGCTGGGAGAAAAAATATCAGCCCTCCCATGTCTATAAAGGAAATGAAATGAGTGAATAACTCCATGGCAGCAGCCGTGACATTGTGGAGAGCTGTGGATAGAAGTGCTCTG
>NW_010582028.1:42539-54551 GCF_000705375.1 Tinamus guttatus
TCTTCCACCAGCTGTAAAAACCATCCTCCAGCTGGGCAGGATGCTCTCGCTGCGCAGTGTTTCTTTTCCACTTCCCTCATGTGGCAATTTCGGGTGCTGCTCCATGCCCAGTATCTCCTTATTTTCGGAAGTCCGTGAAAGCTTGTGCTGGATTCCTGCCCCAACATTCATGCTCTTCCCTGCAGTGTTACCTAAACGCAGCTTCCCAGCTGTGTAGGAATGAGAGAAGGTGGCAAAGACTCCTCCTCTTCCTGCTCTGTGCCAGCTGGCAGCCTTCCATGCCTTTCTGGGAATGCAAATTAATTTCCTAGGTAATGATTGAAAAAAATAGCCGACTGCTGGAGGTGTTGCTGCTTCCTGACACCCTGGGGTGAGGTGTTTAGCAGAGGAGCCCCTTGCTGACCATGGGCCAGGCAGTGATGCTGCGAAGCCTGTGCAGCAGAGAGATCTTTAGGTGGACCTGGCACATAAGCAAATGTGAGCACGTGTTGCACTAAGCTGGGGCTGAATCTCCTCAAAGGCAATGCTTTTGTCTAGGTGGGAGTTGTGCAATAGCTTAAAAGTCAGTGTAAAACCTGTGAAAGATTCCTGGTTTGGTGAACCACAGGGTAGTATGGGAGGTTGAACCATCATGAACCATCATGGGAGCCATTTCCACCTAGCTTGCCTCGGCTTTTAAAGGAGAAAATGATACTGAAACAATTCTTCCTTCTTTTAAACGGTTACAGAAGTTAGGACAGAGCATGGTTAGATGGGAACAGGTGAGCAAAGAGCAGCTGACTAAGGCAGAGAGGAGTTTTATCATCTCCGGGGGCGGAAGTGGCAATGCTCATAATGACGTGTCGGGTTTCCCAGCAGAGCTTTGCTCCGGCCGGACAAGCCAGGCAGCTTGCATGTGATGTAAGACTATTTTAGTGCCCTTACCTTTCCCTCTTTCCCACAGGGGATCTCCAGCAGCACCTGCAGGCCATGTTCATACTGCTGCGCCCAGAAGACAACATCCGCCTGGTGAGCTGCCTTCTTGCTTATCTGCAGCTGCGAATGTGCAGGTTAAAATCCACTTGACGAACACACACCCGCGTAACTCCTGTGAGCAGCGGCGTGTGCGGCTTCCGGTGGTTTTGTCATCAAACCTGGGGAGACTTCTGCAGCTACCAGGAAAAAACGTGGCCGATTGGGAAAGCACGGCTTACTGCGTTGTCCAGAGAGGCAAATTGTACGGCTAGAAACTTCTGCCCTTGGTCCATGCACTAAGCACTCGTGCTCTCAAAAAGGATTGTAACAGCTGCTGGAGGAGCTGGGTACATTAATGTGGTGTCCTAGGTAAATCAGGAGTCGGTAACTTATGTTTGATCAGTGGGAACACCTGCCCTACCCAGATTCAGCTGTTTTTCTCACTGTCTGGTTTCCTAAATTTTTGCATCCCAAAAAACAGTGGCTTATCATGAAGAAGTTTGTGAGATCTCTATATAACTGTGCTCTCGTATTGATCCCTGTCTACCTGCTTTTCTGGGTTGTTGCCTCCTTTAGTGATGTAATGAAAATTAGGTGATGCTGTTTTTAGTATTAACGTGCTGTCCCAAAGACCTCTAGAAGCTGAAGAGCAGCAGCAAGGAATTTGCACGAGACTTGCTTAAGTACTCTTCAAGGTCAAGCATGACTGCAATGTCTCTACATCTCGTATCACTCGGTAGTTTGGAGTTCCTTTGCTGTGTTGTCTGGTGCATCTTAGCAACATACACCCAAAGAAAGATTGCCAGCAGCATCAGAAGTGTCATTCTGGCACCTCTGGATTGCAGAATCCTCAATAAGTTTTGCTGGAGCTAGACTTATGTCATGGGTGTAGGCATGGGTGTACCTAGAGAAGAGCCAGAGATACTGCAGAATGCCTTGAAGCACCTACTCGACTTAGTTGGGCCCACCTTGTAGTCACTGGCATTTAGTGAAGCTGATGGGAAGGGGGGTTCTCAGTGCTTTGCAGAACCAGAGCCAGGGTTAGAACATTGGAAGCTATTGAACAAGTCATTGTTCAGCAATATCACTGGCTACATTGTGTGATTTGGGACAAATTAGCCTTAACAGCTGAATAAGGACTTTGTGGGCTGAGACATAAACCCTTTTGTTCCGAGCTGCATTTGGAATGCTAAAATCTTGCATGAGGTTAAGTTCGATAGTCTACTTGAATCTAATTGATTCTTGACGAACGAAGGGTGTGCAAAGCTGCAATAGACTCTCTCATAAAATAGTAGATACCAGTAAGATTTGAAATATAAACAGTACTGAGAGAAATGCCTTCTCTTCTTGTGTTGGCTGCTGTCATTCAGAGGGCAGCAGAGGAATCTAATCCTCTCTAAACCTACACTTAGATTTTGGAACAACTCTTGTTTCTGTTGGAGCTCTTGGCAAGAGTTTTTGTAGCCTTTCATGAGCAGGGTCAGACCAATGGTACCAGTGTAAGATCACTAGGAGGGGGGAAAATGGGTTTGAAGTATACAAATTGATTGAAAGCACTCCGGGAATTGGCAGAGCGGGGAGCTGTTCACTTGCATGTTTAATAATGAACAAGACTTCTAAAAATCTTCAAATCCAGTATCCCAGTGAGAAATGCATTCTTGTATGAAGCACTAGCTGTTCTGTAGCATGAAAAAGATGAAAGATTGGTCTGATCTTATCTGTTGGAATGTGCTGTTGATAAGGATTGATAGAATATCACAGGGTACTTCTAATGAAAAAGAATTGCAGCAGGAGATAAAGTTGGATTGTGTGCAGGTAAAAGTTGCTAGCCCTGGAAGGAAGGACTACAGAGGAGGACTTCTTGTGCATGCACAGACCATAAACAGCTTCCTCAAACTGAGGGGAAAGCAAGCTCTATGTGGATGAGCTGTTGAGAAAGAACCTTCCATCTTCTGGCAGTTCCTGAAGTTAGGCCGTCCTCCATAGATTGACCGAGATTTCAAATATTCTCATTTAAAAGGCATCAAACCCTTTAGTTAACGGTTGTGCTCCTTCTGTGCAGTGGGCATATCAGCTAATTCCTAATGAAAAAGTTGGAGACCAATTTCTGACTTGATGAGTATGTCATGACACTAATGGTAGTTTTTGAGATTAGCTGGTTTAGAACATGAAGTTTACTGCTTTATAATTCTCATAAACTTAGTCAAATAGTCCCCTGTCACTTCTTCCTTTTGTGGAAAGGGTTAGGTCTATAGAACACCCCAGCAAGCCTTGCTCGTTTTCTCTTAATTGTCCCTGTGAAAAGCCCACCCCCATGGCTCCAGGCCACACGACCTTTGGCCACTGTTTGGCCCTTCTAAAGGGTCTTGTATTAAAACCACACTTCTAATTACCGCTAGCCAAATTGGTTTAGCAAAAGTAAGTTAGATTACGCTAATCCTATTGCTGTTGGACTGGCCTCAAGAGGAGTAGAACAAAACTCTCGTGTTCGTGCCCCAGACACAGGGCAGTTTTTGGCCGACTGCTCTGGTTTCAGACCAGTCTTTGTTTCTGTCTGAGGTTTGGATCCTAACATAGGTAACGACCTTAACCACCAAGACCTTGGTGATTGCTCGCTCTTCGAGATTGAAGAACCCTTTCTGTTTTGCCACGACTGGGTAGTTGTAGAACCAGCGAGCTCTGTCGGAATTCACACCTCGAAGGCCTGACCGCTTTGATCCTCTGTGTTTCCAAAGGAATCCCAGTGACTCGAGGAGCAAGAAGGAAAAGGCTGCTGGTTTTAGCATGACTTACCCTAAGGAGATGGGGTGGGCACAGTCTCTTGCTGTACAGAGCACATCTGGCTTCAGCATTTGAGTAGTTTCTATTGGTCTCCATCCTATGGGACGAGTCCGGAATGCCGGTCAGTGCTGCCTCCTGCCTGCACTTGCTCTTCCACCCTCATCACCAGAGCTGCTGCACTGGGAGGCTTTCCCCACCACTCTCAGCGTTGTCTCCTGTGTGAAATAGCGACCTGTTTGACTGCCACGTGTTGTTTTAAGCTTCGCATTAGATTCTGCCACATCTTGTGGTAGAGACTGACTGGCTACTGGATGGGCAAGGGGTGGAGGAGGTAGGAGATCAGATAGGAGCCGCAAAAGGCAGCCTGCTTATGAGAGCTCCCCGTGCAATAGTCACCTTGTGAGTGTTGGGGCTATTTTTAAGGGTAAAATGACCGTTTCAAGCAAGCCCGCTGATCCCCGAGCTGCTCCGGTCTTGCAGGGAGTGTGTCCAGGCAAGGCTGGCAGGGCTGCTGGGCTTGAGGAATCCAGGTGCTGTTTGTGAAAGATGTCAAATGCTGATTCTAGCTTAAACTGCTCAGTCATGGGGAATTCAGCAGTTGCATCTCAGTGCAACAGACTGATCCATCTGTCCAGAGCACGGGGAAGCTGAGGCTGCGGCGGTTCTTTCTTGTCCGTGTTTGCTCTCTGCAGGCCCTGCTCAAAGTTCAAGAAGTGGTTTAACACTAAGCTGAACGGTGAGGGGTTGGGTTAGACTGTCCAAAGCAAAGATAAGATTCAGTATACATAATTAAGACACTTCCTTTCTAGGGATGTCCTAGTTTCTCTAATTGGGATCCTGTGACTAAAGTCCTTGTTTCCGCAAGTGGCTTTGAACAGAGTCCAAAAAGTGTTGCAAGTAAAACTGCCCACTGCAGATGTGTGGGCAGAGCCTATGGAGGCAGATCCCTTCCCCTGGCTCCTTGATGAGCAGCAGTTTGTCCTTGAGAAGTCTGGTTTGGGCCACTTGCTTTCTCGTTCCTCTTGGCTTCTGAAAGCACTCTGTGCTCCATAGCCCTTCTGGGACTTCATGTTGGTCTGATGCTTGCAACTCAGCCAGACAGCTGCTCTCTGAGCACTGTCACTAGTATTAGGTTCAGAGGGAAAATTCAGATCTCTGCAGTCCCACTCCATCTTTTCTTTGGCACTGGGGTATGTGTGGTTGGGATAGGAACAATTAGGCCCAATGACTGTCACCTCTTCTGAGCAATCTGACTCCAACAATGGATACAGTTAATGACAGGAGAATTCTCTTTTCCTGCCAGGTATGACACAGTGGGGTTACTTCTGCCTGGGAAACCTGCTTGACAAATTCAAAGGGCCAGCAGAAAATCATGTATCAGTTGGACTCTAGTTGCCTGCCCAGCTGCCTGGGCCACTGGTAGAAAGAGTCATATTGGAGCTATTTTATCATGCAGGAGCATAAAGGAAAGCTCTGGTTCTTTGAATAAAGCCTTCTGTGAGATGAAGAGCTCACTCCTCACCCGTCTTGCTGGATGCTTAATGCTGCACGAAGCCACCTAGGCTGGGACCAGCCAGAGGCCTGTGGCAGCCAGCCACATAGGCTGCTGTTTAAATGCAGAGCAGTCCCATGGGAAGGTGTGCAGAAGTCACCAGGAATGTCCCAGCTCTTGAGGAGAAGTTCTGCATGAGTGTCATTGCTCTCCTGGTTACCTGGCTGAGGAGTCCTGGCCATCCGTACTAGTGCAGGCTGCACTGCTGCTGCTTTGTCTGTCACCCAGCATGAAAAGATGACTTGTGACAGTGTGCCCCTTGCTGGCTGCTCTGCTGATCCCTCCTCTTCCTCTCCTAGGCTGTGAGACTGGAAAGCACATACCAGAACCGCACGAGATACATGGTGGTGGTGTCCACTAACGGCAGACAAGACACCGAGGAGAGCATTGTCCTGGGGATGGATTTCTCCTCCAACGACAGGTACTGTCACGTCCGATTGGGGTAATTCCTTGTGTTTGCCCACTTGTGTTGAGTAAAGTGTAGAAACCGCTGTCTGGTGCCCCTGCTTTTTAGGGATAGGCTGCTTCAGCTTTTCCAGGCCAACATCTTTCTGCAGACCCGGCATTTCCTTTTTGAAAGGAGGTGAAAAAGGGGAGAGAAGGGAATAATTCTGAGATCTCGATGGTCTCTGAGGTTCAGTCCCAGAGTGCAGCTTATGCTGCAGGGAAGCAGCGCAGATCAGCACTTGCTCCATTCCTCAGCGCCTCGGGCTCATGTGAAGACATTAAGTGCCCAAAGTGATCTGTGATCGGTGAGGCCCCACGCTGCATCTGTACACCAGGGAGAGAGACAACTTGCTTGCGAAGAGACTAAAAAGCTGCAATTAGAGGCGCTGCACATCAGGGTTGAGCAGAGCAGTTAATAAGAGAGCAGCTCTCAGGCAGCCCCTCGCCAGGGTCGTGGCACAGAGGGCCCGGTGGGAATGTCAGGGCTGCTGGTGGCAGATGTTACACAATATGTGCTCTCCCCAGACGTTAGCATGTCACCAGGGTTTAATGCTTTTGCTTTGTTCGTTTAAATTGCTGCTGACCTCTCCAAAGGGCTGCAGGACCTGGCTGAGGAGAGCAGCTTTTTGCTGGAGTGACTGGGAGTCAGGAGGCAGCTTCACTCAGCAGCTTTGGGGACAGAGCCTTCAAATTTAGAAAGGGGCATTGGGGACTCCCTGGCGAGAGCAAAAGGGCACAGAGGGATGTGGCTCTTTAAAAGCACATAAGTAAATCCTGCTTTAGGTGAGAAATGAAGAATACGGATATTCAATCCATTTTGAAAAGTTTAATACACATGCTTGCTTCTAGCTCTTATCTTTGAGCACAACTGTGCTACTGGAATTAATTTTGTTACTAATCTGTGCTGAAGCAAATTACTTTCAGGAAGTTAATAGTCGCTCGAAAGCCTTTTTGAACTGTTTGGCTAATGAATGACCCTTCAGGTAGCCTGCTGCTAATCACAACACCACCAAACTTAATTTCAAGCAGATTGGTTTGGATCCTTGGCTCAGGTGGTGCCTGCTGAAAGTGGGGACCAACCTGATGCTGCCACTGGCTCCTGGGTCCATTTGCACATGTGTGTGCAGCTGTAGCTCAAAGAGATGCTCTCGGTATATGAAGAGTGGTATAAGAATAACTCGTCCTTGCGCAGGGTGCTGTGGGTTTGGAGCCTGCTATTGGCTGTGATATACCCGCACAGCCACCTTTGATAACTGAGAGCTCACTGGCATTCAGTCTCTAATAACGTAGCAGGGTCGTTTTTAGCTTTCTCCTAGAGTTACTTTGGTTCTGGATGGTCAGTCTGATACACCCTCCCCTAGCCCACTCAGTATTTATAACTCCATTTAGACTTGTTGCTATGGACTCTGATAAGCGCTTGCTGAAAAGTATCACTAAAAATACCCTGGCCACCTTGGGAAGCCTTTTTGAAAACATGACTTTCCATGAGCTCATCTCACGTAGTCAACAGAAATAGCTGCGTGCCGCATCGTCCCCTTGTGCGGGGCATCAGCGGCTCCAAGGCATGTGCGTGTCGCGCGATTTCGTGTCTGCTGCCCCCCAAAGCCCCGAATCCTGCCCTTCCCACCACCTCTCAGGAACTGCAGTGGCAGATGTGGGTGTTGGGGATCGCAGGGCATTGGAGAGCCGCTAGCGCAGAGCATTAGGGCGGGAGGCAGCTGTGTGTGATTCTTCTTTGATGCCCTGCTCTGATAGGGGCTGATTTGCAGCTTTGCAAGATGGAGCCTCCTCGTTTGCCAACCTGCTGCAGGTTGCGCCGGGATTCCCCCACCTCTGCCTTTTTCCATCACTTGACTTCTGCTTTTAACTTGGCCTTTTGCTCAGCGCCGTCGAGAGCAGGTGACTCCGAGGGCGAAGAGGTCAGAGCAGCTGAGAGAAGAGCAGGGTTGCCAAGAGAGCCCGTCCCGGCCGGCCGCTGTGCTTGGCCTCTAGGTGTGAGAGAAGGGGCAGGAGTCAAGGCCGGGCCCTACTGACAGCCCCCGCGGCTTGCGTTACAGCGAGCCCCGCTCCTGGGATAAACAGAAAACAAAGCTCTGGATCAGAGTTGGGGCCAAACCACTTGAGCCCGAGAGGGACTAATCTGTGCGGGAAGCTTTGAGCTGACCGAAGCCCACGAGCCTCCCCTGGCCAGCTGAGCCTGCTGCTGCTCGGTCCTGCTTGCTCTTCTCTTGGTGTTGACCCTCTGAGCCTGCTTAAAGAGTTCTGGGGTCCTGTATCTGCTTCACATCCCCCCGAGATGTGTATAGGAAACAGCACTGGTTCTGTTTGTCCCTGAAGCAACAGTGGGATCTTTTTTTTTTCTCTTTCTTTTTTTCTCCTCTAATAAATGCAAATATCTGCAACCATTCCTGTGAAATCAGAGTAACTGCATGGTGCTGCAGTGGGTGGCCTGACCTTCTGTTTCTTCTTACAGTAGCACTTGTACGATGGGTTTGGTGCTGCCGCTGTGGAGCGACACCTTGATCCACCTGGATGGGGATGGGTGAGTGTCTTCTGCACCTTCTAGGTCAGCAACAGAGAGGCCACAGGTTGCATTAGCAGGCTGTGTTGCATAGGAGAAAGATTCAAGTGATTTCAGAGCCCTGGTAGGTCCATCAGGCCTCCTGCTGTTGACCTGTATTAGGTTAGTAGGCTGACAGGCCCTAAATCACAGTAGTTGTGGCAAGGAACCCCAATAATTGACTTATCTGTGAATAAATATGCCCTGAGACAGTGGCTCATGTGTGTGTTTAAGCTGGAGTAAAGGAGCTTGTGCTGGTGAGTGGGCGTGTGGGGAAAGCTTCTTACAGGGATCCTATTCTGTTTTCCTCCCTAGCGCTTGCAGCAGCGAGGGTTTTGCAGAACATAAAGTAAAAGTGATGTTTCTCTGCCAAATAGACACCTGACTTGCAAACTCCTCTTTGTGCCAGTTACAAAGGCTGTCCAGTGCAGTGCTTGGAATGACTTTTCCTTCCTTGGTAGCTGCCACAGGATCATTTAGCTGTGCTCCCAGCTGTGGCGCTGAATTTGTGTTGCCCAGGTAAACAGCCCACCAAGCCCTCTCCTACTCTTAGTTTCATTCCTGAACAGTGGCCGCTTAAAAAGAGAGTCATCTTAGAGCTTTTAGTGTGCTGTTTTGTGCTAGCTGAACTCTGCAAAGCAAGTGTATGCATAGGGCTGGTGCTTTGCTTTTCTGATGTGCTGCGGACAGTTATTAGCTGAAAAGCTGCTTTGGGGACACGTTTTTACTGTGTTGTTTCTTTTCCTTCTCTCCAGCGGCTTCAGCGTATCGACAGACAACAGGGTTCATATATTCAAGCCAGTATCTGTGCAGGCAATGTGGTAAGCACTTACTATAATCTGTCCCAGTGATCCTTTTTCCAAGGTGTTTTGGCTGCTTGGGCTTTTAAAAGGCAGGTGCTGCTTTGCATTTACTGGTATCTTGAGACCTCCTCAGGCAGGCAGAAGTCTCCTTGAGACGGAGAAGGAAGCTTGATAGGAAAATAAAAATACCTGCAAGTGTTGGTGTACACCACTGAGCTTATAATTCTGTGCTAACAGTACCTTCATCTGAGGCAGGGATGGATGGAATAAGATACTTTTCTTTGCAAAGGGCCACTGATTCGAATGTGTCTCCAAAGCAGAATTTTCTCTTGATATAGGATTTTTTCAAATACAACTGAGTATTTCTTTATTTGTCATAAAAAAGGAAATATACCCTTATGTATTTTAGGAGCCTCTGTCTCCAGTGGGCCATGCTCATTGTGATAGGGAGGAGAGGAGCTGCCTGCATTTTTCTTTCCTTTTAGGGCGGTTCATGTTAGAATGTAGTGGCCATTAAAGTATTTCTGGCTCAAGCTTCTTTGCATTGCAGAAATACATCCCCTGTCAGGGTGTCATGCTTCTGTGTCACCCCAGTGATTTTGACCTGGATCCTTCTGATCCCAGTCAAAGATTTAAAACAGGCTAAAAATAGGAGAGGGGGATTTGTTTCCCAGCAGCAGCTGAAGAAACTTCCAACCTCTTGCACTGAGGGCAGGCAGACACCTCAGCACCTCGCTGGAGTCCGGCCTCAAGCCCTGGGCGCGCAGCTCTCCGTGTCTCATCCTTGGGTGTCTTTGCCCTGCACACAGCAGGTTGTCAGAGCTGCCCGTGTTGGAGACACACTCTGTGTGTCTTAATCATGGCTCAGGCCATTGTAGCAGTTTTCAGAGCCAAGGAATGCAGGTGCTTTTACCTCTTAGCCCCCAAATTGTGTCTGGGCCAAGCAGCAGGGCCTTGTCTTAGTGTGCCTCAGTGGGGACACTCATGCCCTTGCAGTGTGCAGTAACCCAGATGTGCTGATAGAAATCCTCGGATAGCTACAAGCCTATACCCCGGGGGCATGGAGAACTGGGAGCAAGATCCCCCCTTTGGCTGCTGCTTTGTGCATCCTGAGGAAGAAATGATAACGCTGCGGGTATTTTCCCTTTCTAGGTCTGCCCTGCAGAGTTTGCACAAGGCTTGTGAGGTAGCCCGGAGTAACAACTACTACCCGGGGAGCCTCTTCCTTACGTGGGTCAGTTACTATGAGAGCCATATCAACTCCGACCAGTCTTCGGTCAACGAGTGGAATGCCATGCAAGACGTGCAGTCCCACCGGCCCGACTCGCCTGCCCTCTTCACCGATGTGTAAGTAGGCTTGTCTTGGAGCTGTCAGCAGTGCTGCTTCCAAAAGGGGACACCGTTGCCACCTGGGATCACTCTTAATTAGGTACTAATGAGAGGAGGCTTCCTGATGAGATATAACTGGACTCCTGGTTAGGTAAACAGTGGTGGAAGATTTGCTCTCCTGAGGCTGAAGTTTATCTCCTCACTTGTGTTTTCATTCTAGATGTACAACCTCTGGTTGTTTACCTGTTTCCTTCTTGCTCTCAGATCTTGCTTTTTGCAGGGTTAGTCCCCTGTTCCTACTAAGAGGTAGGTGTGGTTGGTTGGCCAAACCCTGGAGGCATCTGCCATAGCTGAGACTAGAACCTCAGCCTTCCTGTTTGCTAGTTCTGTCCTCTGATTCCCAGCCCTCACGTCTCCTGGAAGGAACAGGTTTCCCTGGACACGCTTTTACTCTGAGAGTGTCTAAGCACGCTGTTTATTATAATGTCCTTTTTCCTTATTTGGTTCTTACTGGAGGAAAGTGAAGAGTTTAGGTAGACCTGAGACCATACTCAGACGCATCATCACAGCTGACACATTTGAGAATGGGGAGAAAGAGCAAAGCAGTGTTTCTTGGCTGTGGGGAGTTTTGTACGTGTGAAGTAGCATAGATCTGCACTGTCTCCACCTAAATGCTCAGATATCTGGTGGTGTAAGGTCCAAACAGTAGCTGGTGTAGATGTGTGTGTAGTTTGGACAAGCAAAATTTCTTGGTTGTACCAACACTGAAGAGCCACAACCTCTGTAATTAGTAATCACTGATGGTAGTGATACCATCTAACCGCAGAGCAGTCTGTGTCCAAGTGTGATGCCAATCACGAGGGGTTATTTGCCTTGCTTGCAGTAGGAAAAATGACTTTTTGCTAACCCGAGCTGCTTTTCCAGTATACTAGTGCCATTGCTTGGTTTATTCTCTTGGGTATTCCATTGGAGTTCAGGTACCTATTGGAGTTCAGTGAGTGAATAATAATGCTAAGGCAGTAGCTCAGCTGTGAACAAAGCTTCACACTTGATTGTTTTTTAATGTACAAGTAAGAAGGCCGAAAAGTTTTAGCAGACCTTCAGATTAATATTCTCTTTAGCTTTTCATATATATGCTTTGTGTAATCCACCTTTTCCCCAGTGGCAGCAGTTGAGTGATTTCCTGGGGATACCTAGACAGCACTGTCTATCTGATTCAGTCCTGAAATAACGCTTGTACTAAAAGAACCAGAACTCTTAGGATTTCTATTTGTGAACCAGTAGTTGGAGAGGAGTTGTAGTTGCTTCTAAAAGCAGAAGTCTCTGTGCATTTACCATCCTGGCAGCCTTCCAGAAAGGCAGAAAGGTGGTGTGAGATGTTGCTGCTGGGCCCCTTCTCACTATGATGGTGAGCCAGCTCTGAGCTGCTGCTCTGTCGCAACTTCCCCCGGTGTTAGTCAGGCTATTTTTGCAGTTGATGATAAGGCCCCTGGCAGCAGAGGGTAGAGGAATGCACAAAGGCTTAGCTGCCCTCTCCTCTCCATGTAAGGAGCTTTCCAACTGTTACCTTTCTGAGAAAGGTAGGG
>NW_010582028.1:54592-65581 GCF_000705375.1 Tinamus guttatus
ATTTAAATTTTACCAAATACCAAAGGTTCTTTGGATGACTACAATGGATTAGGCACACTGAGTTGTTCTTTCATATACAGCTGGGAATCGAAATTGCACTTTACAGTCACCTGAATTTCTCCCAGTTGAGGAACTGCTTGGAGGAAAGTAGCATGGGTGTCTGAGACTGCAGGGTATCCAGCCCAAACAACACAAGTTTTAAGTGTCATGAGTCCAGTTCATTTCCCTTCCCCATGACTCCCTTTTCCTTCCTTCTGATAGCCCAACAGAGCGGGAGCGCACAGAACGGCTGATTAAGACCAAGTTAAGGGAGATTATGATGCAGAAGGATTTGGAGAACATCACGTCCAAAGAGGTGAGCGGTGGAAGAGCAGCACTAGAAGGGCAGTTGCACAGAGCGGAGAGCTTTGTGCTGTGAGGAAACACGAGAGGCAAAACTTCACGTGGTTTCCTTGTCTTCCCCCAGATACGCACGGAGCTGGAGATGCAGATGGTGTGTAACCTGCGGGAGTTCAAAGAGTTCATCGACAATGAAATGATAGTGATCCTCGGGCAGATGGACAGCCCCACTCAGATATTCGATCATGTCTTTTTGGTAAGTCTAACAGTGAATTCACAAGTTATACCTGTCATCTGGGGGAACACAGGAGTTTTGCAAAGAACCTGGAGATAACCCACTTAAGGCAATTCAAAGGCTTCGCCTTTTAATGTTTTACTCCTTTAGTTGCCTTTCATTGCTGCTGGGGCCTGTCTCATTATTCCACCTCCTCCTGGTGAGTCAGCTCTCCACTGGATTTCCCAGCCCTGGAGCAACGGACGCTGGTTTTGTGGGGCTGTCTAGCCTATGAGTTTGGCTCAACTATAAAGGAAGCCAGTTCTCTTGGACCAGCTGGTCTGTCCAACCTGAGACAGCCTCTCCCAGTCTCCTGAAGTTCAGTGCCTTCCCGTGGCTCCAGAGGGATGACAAATGTTAACGTGAGCACTCTCAGGAAAGAGGTGGGATAGAGCCAGAAAAGCCAAACTACCTCCAACATCACAGTTTTGTGCAGACTAGGTGCTGTCCAGGGAGAGACCTGTTAGGGGCTCGCGGCGCTCCTCGAAAGCAGTCCAGGCAATGTGCTCAGCTGCAGGGATTTGAGCCTTGGCTTGGAGTGTGGGTAGTAAGAACAAGAGCATGAGACAAGGCTCGCAGGCAGCACCACGTAGCAGGGCTGGAATAGACGTGTGTGCAAGACAGGTCTCTGCCATGAGCAACAGCAGGTTGGCTCAGGAGCTCGTGCACTTTCCGTGTAGGAAGCGGAGGAGCGGGTTAGCCAGCCGGGGCTGAACTCCTGCGCTTCAGTGCTCGTGCACGCTTGGAGCGTGGGGAGAAGAGGTGTAACCCCGGCGCGCTCACCGCGCTGCCGCCTTTGATGTGCGTGTGAGCAGGGTGTTCCGTGTATAAAGAGCACCTGGATGGCTGTTGAGGACAGGCAATCTCTGCTCTGTGGGGCAGAGCTGGCAGCAGCAGCCCCCGGGGACAGGGTGGAGCGCGCTCGGCTCCGCTCAAGCAGATTTCTCAACGCCTTGCAGGAAGTGCCCGGGTACGGCGCTGGGCTCGGCTCTGCAGAGCTGCTTGTTGCTTTGGAAAGGAGCTGCTTGATAGAGCAAGATAAGGGGCTGAGCATGAAGGCGTCAGCCCTCTTGCCGCCCTTGGGCACCCCCTTTACTCCAGAGACCCTCGTGCTTCAGCACGTGGCTGGGCAGCTTCTTCCAGGTGGTCCTGGGTGACTTCTCCTCCCTCCTTGTTTTTTCTGTTCTCTCTGCGTTTTCCTTGTGGGTGATGTGTCCTTCTGCATGTTCTCCCTGCAGGGCTCCGAGTGGAACGCCTCCAATTTGGAAGACTTGCAGAACAGAGGGTAAGTAGCTTCAGGCCATCAGCTTAAAAGCCAGGGCCTGGCCTTGCTCGTCTGTGCACCAAATTCCACCGCGGAGGCGCAGCGTAACCCGACTTGTACAAAGGGCTTGCAGATCTGAACAAGCTGCCAAGCTCCTGCTCCCTCGGGTCTTCCAAGCCCCATGTTCCACAGACAGGCACCCCAAAGTAAAAGAATCTGGTTCCCTGAGCTTGCCTGGCATCCCCTAAGCAAACAGAAGAAGCCAGCAGCCTCGTAGCAGCAAGCGGCAGAAAGCTGCAGTTGCTTCACTGCAGCGTAGTTGGCTCTGTGCCCTTTGCTCAAGCCCACTGTGCTGGACTGAGGCCTCGGGATTACAGAGACGCTTGGGAGTCTGGACCTCTGGGCTGCAGCAGGAAGGAAAATGTGTGAAAGAGCATTTGTTCCCCTGAGATGAACCAAGGGAAATAAAGTCCATGGCTTTTGGGCTCAGCACTGATATGTACCTCTACCTTCTGTCCTTGCTATCTTGCAGGCTTGTGGTTACCATATCCTGCTTCTAGGCCAGGTGGATCTATGTACAAGGAGCATGGAAGTGAACTGTTATTTACATGTTCAGTTTCCCAATCCAATAGGAAAAATAAAGTTATCACCACAGAACTGAATTGGTAGCGTACTTGGGCCCCTTGGATAACCAGCCTAGCAGAACTTCCCTTGTTCAGCGAACGGCCGGCTGCAGTTCCCTTGTACTAAATAAGGGAGGAATCCTGGAGCATGAGAGCTGCCAGCGCTTGGAGAGATGGTGAACAAGCCAAACAGCCTGACAGCCCTTACAGGAGGTTTCATTTCTATTCAGAATAAAAGGAAGGCTTTTTTTATCATAGGTTACGCTCTAAGCTGCTCAGCTAATCTTTTTGCTTGGGTTTGTCACTACCTCCTTGCACTGACTCCTTATTTCCAAGATAGCATGTTCAAGACTGCAGTTTTGAATGCTTTGAGTTTTGCCTGCCTTTTATCTAGCAGCTGCGATATCTCTCTGAACTTGCTGAGTTCTGCATGCTCTGCATTTTTGCGCTCTCTCTTTCCATGCAGGGTGCGGTATATTTTGAATGTGACTCGAGAAATAGATAACTTCTTCCCAGGGGTCTTCGAATATCATAATATTCGGGTATATGATGAAGAAGCAACAGATCTTCTGGCTTACTGGAATGATACCTACAAATTCATCTCCAAGGCAAAGTAAGTATGTTTAGAGCACAACAAACACATTAAGAAAATATATACTAAGCATTTAGTACTTTCTTACTGGTTTTCGTAGTTACTTTCTTCCTTATATAACTAGGAATGAGGCATTTTCATTTTGTAAGTATTGCAGGTGCAAATGTCTGAGTGTTAAGAGTTGCTACTGCAGATCATTATTCTTATGGTTCTGTAAGGAGCTGATAGGGCTGAGGGGTGCATGGACATCCCTGCCCTGCTGGAAGAATTAAGATTATTTGATAAGGAAGGCTTTTGCCAAGTGATAGGCTGCTGTATACCCCAAACAGGAAGCACATCTCACGCTGTGCACGTGGGGTTTGGATGCAACTGCGGGCTCAGACAGCTGTGTGCAGCTGAAGTCTCTGCCTGTCAAGGCACATGACAGTGCTCGACAGCATCCCAGCCTGTCCTGGGGGAGCTTCACGTGGCCAGCAGGAGAGAAAACCTTATCCAAGCAATAGGGGGAAAAAAAAAACCCAATTGAAGGAGCCAAACCAAAATGCTCTCGGCCTGCCTGGTGCTCTGAGCTCACAGATAAGAGCCAGCTAGACTTTCTCCTCGTATTTCATGGGAGACAAATATTTTTGAATTCCTTGGGGCAGAGCGCAGGCTGCCCTCTGAGGCGCTGTCTGCACCAGCCTCACCCAAGTAAAGCAGCTGCTCACTGCACTCAGGAGTGCTGTTTACTTTGCCTTTGGTACAAGAGAAAGGATAATATCAGCAGGCATCTTCCCTCTGGGTGCAGCAGGCGCTTGCACTGGCTTGGGGTCTTTTGAGTCCTCCTTTGCCTCCCTGCATGGGGAGCTCATGTTTTCCACTCACTTGCCCTGGATCTGATACCAAGAAGAAGGACCCCAAGTGCTGTTCTGGACAGGGCTGGGGATGAGCCTTCCTCTTCTAGATGGTCCTAAGAAAGGGAGGTATTGCAAAAAATCGGTCAGGTTGGCCCATGGGGCTTTGGCTGGGTTTTTACCCCTCAGTGCCTCACAAGAGATGCCCATGGTGGCCAGGCAGGATTTCAAACACTGTATTAAAGCAATGTTGGTCTTGAGCAGCCACTTGAAAAATGGTTTGCAGTAGACAAACATCCCTATGCTAGAGACTGCCCTTAGCCACTCGGTATCTTCCAACAATGTGTTTCTGAGCTGTGAAGCCCTTTGTGGGTAATAGATTGCCTTCTGTATTTGGAATACTGCTTGATACCAGTGAGCCATTTTGGCTGGGTTCAAGGATACACATTAGTCTTTAGCAGAGTCTTCATAAAGCTGTGCAAACAGCTGATGTTTGTCTGCTTTGTAATAAAAGCTCTGGAAGCACTATTGTAGCCAAATCTATTAAGAACATCAGGATTTTGTCCTTCTCTTCCTTTGTGTGTCCTGCTCTGCTTTGTCAATTGGATGATCAGATCACATCCAAGAGACTGCCAGCCAAGGCCACAGCGTTTAAAACGAGTTTCATAACGATGCTTTAGTACAGAAGCCGCTGCTGCCTTAAGCTTCTTGAAGGCAGTATTTTGTGTTTATTGATCCTCTCGATCTTTCTCCCGTTGCAGGAAAAATGGTTCTAAGTGCCTGGTGCACTGCAAGATGGGCGTGAGCCGCTCGGCGTCCACCGTGATCGCCTACGCCATGAAGGAGTACGGCTGGAACCTGGACCGCGCGTACGACTACGTGAAGGAGCGGCGCACCGTCACCAAGCCCAACCCCAGCTTCATGCGGCAGCTCGAGGAGTACCAAGGGATCCTGCTGGCCAGGTGGGCCTGGGGGAAATGAGCCGGGTTGCCCGCTTTGAGGCGGAACGCTGGGATGATTGACTTGGTTATTTTGATTGGAACCTCTCTCGCTGCGTTATGTAAGCTCGCGGTTATCTTGGGGGAGATAACACGCTGTTTTCATGGGTTATCTAAGCTGAGCCTGGGAAAATGGTGTCATAAAAAGCTTCTAGGAGGCTGTTGGGCTGCTTTTTGGAGAGCAGCATCCCATGGACTGCCATCCAAATGCAGTATTCAGAGCTGTGTGGTTTCCAACACAGATAAATGATGTCCCTATTCATTGTAACATCACTTGGCAGAGAAATTGCCTTCCCTCTGCCTCAACTTTACAGCTCCCTGTTGACCGTGCTCCTCCTCAGCAGCTGGCCTGGTTTTATTTAGACCCTCCTGTAAGTGCTGGTGTTTGGGGAGGGGACAGGATGTTCTTGTTTCCTTTGCATTGCAACAGCACTATTTATTCCTGCCTGGAGTTGTGAGGCTGGTGTGGAGCTGGCTATGGGCAAGGGTGTTGTAACCCCAAGCCTATCACCTGATTAGCGAAAAAAGATATAAATATTGCATATTTCTGAGAAATCTGCTTGTAAACTGTGTTAAGCAACACTGTCACGTGCTCAGCTGGAAGGAGGTAGCTGTGTTTCTCCAGATTACGGTATTTTGTCTTGGATCCTGACATGTTTTGCTATTGAGCAAATCTGAAGCCTTTGGTGCCTTGCGGCGCACCAAATGTGCTACATGGCTGCTGGCAGCAGTTAATAAGGATCAGCACTTAACTCCGAGCTAGAAGTGACCTGCCCAGTTTGATGTGCATTAGGCAGACTGGAAAATTAGATCTCCCTCGGGTAGGCTGGATGGAGGAAAAGAAGGTTTTCAGGCAGGGAAATGGTGCCAACATCCTGTGCAACAGGTGGGTGAACACCTGGGAATAGCACTGGGCGCTGGTAGCGGCGCACCTTCCAAACCTGCCCTTGCTCCGAGCGCTCCGTGTGCCCAGTAGCCTCTGTCACACCTGCAAATTCAGCCCCTGCAAGCGTTTTGGTTAAGGCTTTTAGCTTTAAGTCCTTTATTTGGTGGGAGCAGAGGCTTTCGGTGGCGCGCGGCCCTCCTCCCGCCGCTCCTGACCTGCTCTGCGGGTCCCTGTACAATGGCACGAACACGATTACTTGCGAGGCTTTAAAAAATGCAAGAGCAGTGCATTACATCTGTGGTGCCGGGCTAAAAAGCCTGCAGTAAATGAAGCTTCACTGAAGCAAGGAACAGCCTCTGTAGACTGCAGAAATGGTCCCTCTTTTCTTTATGCTGGTCCTTTCTCGGCTCCAACTGCTTTTTCCCCCCTTCCTCCTCCATTTGATTTAGTTTTGCCCTCTGGCCACCCTGTTTATTGCTGCAGTTTTCCAGGACAGGTAAAAAGAAACAAAACAAAAAACAAAAACCCAACAGATTCATACTCATGTGACTGCTCAGATTTCAGAGGGACGGTTTGCGAGCACAGCCATGTGCTCCGACTATCTAGTTACGGTTTTGTGCTGGGATTATAGCAGCTGGGATATGTTTTCCATCTGCAAAAGAGAAATCCCCCCCGTGTGCCTTTAGTCACAACAACAAGCGTGTTTTGCTCCTCAGCACCATCACACTTCCTGCGGTTAAACCGTCCCCTCCCTCTGCTGGTGGGTAGTGACGGAGGGGCTGGAGGCCTGTTTTTTTTCTTAGTTGTGGAGAAATTAAAGCAGAAACGTGTTTGGGAGCCACCTCCTTCAGGGGTTTGGGCTGTGACGTGTTGGTCGCCCCAGCACTGGGGTGGGAAGGTCAAGGGATGTCTCTGGGAAGGGCCATGGGCTCTTGTTTCTTGGTGCTGCTTTTAGCACCTCTTGCAGGTTTGAAGGTTGGAACCTTCCTGTCCAGAGGGCCTCAGCATCCACCTGCTACCGGACAGGCCTCTCCTGCTGCCGGGGTTAACTTGGGCTCCAAAATCCATTAGAAACGGAGCACGTGCCTCCCAGCGCCGTGTTGCGGGGCCTCCACTGTCGGCCCTCCTCTCCTGTGAGAGGACCTGATCCTGCCCCATGTCCTACGTAGCTGATAATGGGGTGAGAAGGTGAACTCCAGGTGGAGTGTTTGCCTTGTCCATTGGGCCCCTAAACTGGTGTGTTCTGGTGAGTCTAATGGCCTCTAATAACCCTCCTGCAGCCAGTGGATGTGTCTGGAGCACCTGCTCCTGCTGGCAGGGGCCTTGGAGAGGCTTTACTAGACCTCCTGCAGACCCAAGGTCCTTTCTGTGGTATCTGCTCTCCTCCTAGGGGCAAACGGTGGAAGCACAGCCCCATGGCCCTGGTCACTCAGGAAAACTCATCCCGAAGTGGCCTCCTTTGTTCTCCATAGCCCCAGGGACCGTGGGATGGGTTGTTTTTGGCAGGTGGACGTGAGGAAGATGATTCAGTGCTGCTGGTGTGGGTTGACCTTGTGACTCCTCAGACCTTCCTAAAGGGACTTTCCAAGAGATGGAGAACTTGAGCTCCCTTTTTGGGAAATGCAGGTGGTGGTTGGGGTTGCTTGTTGGCTGTAGAGGATGTTCTCCTGTGTGTCCCCGTGCACGCACAGCCTCCTTGGTTGCCAGAACTTGGTTATCGATCACTAAAATGTCTCAAGGAAGGAGCCACAAGGCTCCTGCTGCGCTGGAGAGGAAATGTGACTTCATTCGGGATCCACTATCTGCTCAGACCCAGGATCAGGCACCCTGTCCCTCCTGGTCCTTGCTACCAGCTGAAAAATGGATGGAAAATGGCTGAGAAGGGACCACATTTGGTAGTCAGTTAAACGCTGCATTTGAGGAATGGCTGATGAAGTAGGGCTGGCGCATACATGGGAGCAGAACAGTGTTGAAAGGTGGCCTGGTACCAGACCAAGTTCTCCAGCAGCATATTTGGCCCTGAAATGTTTAGGTTAAGCTGCAGCTGTGCTCAGTGACTTCCAGTATTTGTCACTGTTCTTCATGTAAGCTGCATCCTCCTGCAGCAGGATGGGTCTTGCCCTGGAATGTGAAAACACAACTCAATGTTTTCCCTTGCTTTTGTTCCCCACAGCAAGCAGCGGCACAACAAACTGTGGCGCTCGCACTCAGACAGTGACCTGTCTGACCATCATGAACCCATCTGCAAGTCCGGGCTGGAACTGAACAAAAAGGAGATCACCACCTCTGCTGACCAGATCTCAGACGCCAAGACCAACGACAACCAGCAACCAATGTCTCCTGTCTACCCAGCTGAGCTGGACAGGGAACAGCAGCATCCAGAGGATGCAAACCTGATCGAGGAGCCATGTGTGAAAGAGAGAAGGGTTCACCTGGAGTTTACGTGTAGAGACTTCCACGCTGAGCAGATAGAGGACAAGCTGAACCTAAACAATATCAATGGCTGTCCAGTAGGTTGTTGCGTGGACTCTATCCCCCCTGATAACTGCCATGCTTCTGAGGCCTTAATGCAACTCCAGCACCCCTTGGAAATAACGGAGTTTCCTGATTTGACAGTGGATGATTTAGAAAAAGATGCTCTAAAGCCTGATATGAATGTGCATTTGCTTCCCATGGAAGAATTCACTACGTGCTTTCCTCAGTCTCCAAACCAGAATTCCCCAAGTCCCCAACAGGTTCCCCAGCCTGAAGTGTCAGAGCTCAGTACAGATAGGATTGATTTCTTCAGCGCTTTGGAGAAATTTGTGGAGCTTTCCCAGGAGAGCAGGTCACGCACCTGCTCCCATTCCAGGACAGAGGAGCAAGGAGGTGGAAGGAATGGGATCTCCAAGGGGTCTACTCTGGAGGTGCCACCTGCTGCCGATGGGGCTACAGATACTCAAAGGAGCAGCTCTGGAAACTCTCCTCAAGCATCAGATGACTCTTCCACTGATGAAGAACAACAAAAGGTTAAAATAGTTTGCTCAGTTTGGGGGGCACTGCTCAAATATGTCCGCAGTAGTTTTTGTGCTGTGACATTGCTGTGGTCGGGGCAATTCTAGTTCTGGCTTTGCTGACCAGGATGGGTTTCTGGGGAGAGATTGCTAGATACTTCCCCTTTTCTGGACTTTTCCCTTAAAAATCTGTTTACTGGCTGCTGGCAGTGACAGGGCACTGGCTGAATCGGCCGGGATCTGCCCTGCTGTGCTGCTCTCAGGGGAGGTTTTGAGTTCTGCGTAAGGAGAGCAGATAGGTGGGACTTGCCCCGTTACTGCAGCTGAACTCTGAACACGAGGGACTAGCCAGCATCCTGAATCCGCACAGATTCCCAGGCTTGAAGAATCCACTAAGTAATGGAGCAAAGCTGCTATCTTTTCATGATTGGGAAATACCCGCATTGAGACAGCAAACTGGGGACAGATGGATGGGGACTGATCAAAGAAGCGAATGAGTGGGTGCAAACCTGGGGTGTCAATAAGGGTTGTCAGGGTTCTTTCTCCTGCGGCAGAGATGTTCTTGATGGAATTTAATGGCATCCTGAATTAGGAACCTTTTTCTTCTAATTGCTTTCCACCCTGCGGGGTGCTCACAGGGACTGACGGTGGCTGAGGCCATCGTGTTCTGGGAGCCTCTTATTTAAATGCCACGCTGCTTTGCTTGAGTCTTCTCTATCTCCATGTGAGACAGCAGGGACCTTCCAATTACAATAGGCCAATACTATCTGCAGTGATCTGGCGGAAGGAAGGAATGTCAGTGCTGGCTTCTCTGCCTGTTTTCCTTAGGGGAACTAGAGCATTTCAGTGCTCGTTCTTTATGCTGTGTTTCTGTTCACTCTTGTACATAAAGAGAATCTTTTAAATTTACAGTTCAAAACTGCACTTTTAGCAGTATTAGATTTATTTTTTTTTATGTAACTGGGCCTTTTAAAAAAAGAAAACAAAACTGTTTTCCCTTGGGATTTATGTCAGCTAAGTAACAGGCTTTTAAATCATAGTCCAGGTGAAAATCTACCCTGGAATACATTGAATACAGTCGCAGGGATGATATTACTTGTTATGCACTTGGGATCTAGTTCTGCACATTGACACGTGTGGTGTGTGTTTGCTTTGTGGGTGTGGGCACCCTTTTCTGCTAAGCTGCATTCGTGCTGTGTCAGCACAGATGATTCATTCTGTAACTCCCCTGTTTCTCCCCTGCAGGAGGTCCCCGAGCTGCCTGGCACAGACCATCTCACAAGATCCCCCTCAGAAAATGCAATTTCTGTGAAGGAAATTATCACAGAAATTGAGTCGATCAACCAGGGAGCAGGACCTGCCCAGCAGAAAGAGGGTTCTACAAACCATACCCAGACACCAAAGCGGAACACGGTGCACGAGCTGCCGGTGGAGGTGGCCTGGACATCAGAGAGGCTGGAGCAGAGCGAAGGAGCCTGTGCTGGACACCAGGAGAAGGAGAAGGACCCTCTGCAAGCTGAGCAGGAAGGTGGCTCCTCACTGCAGCTCCCTCCCTGCAAATGGGACCTGGAGGGAAGCAGCCCAGCGGCAGAGCAGCACGAGCCTCGCGAGCAGAACGTCGCCCCCGAGCCCAAGTGGTGCCCGGGCTCTGTCCGACGGGCCACGCTGGAGTTCGAGCGCTTGAGACAGGAGCAGGAGCATCAGCACGCCAGCCCGGGCTGCGCGCCGCCCGCGCGCAAGAACTCCAGGAACGACTCTCCTGCCGCCGAGCTCCTGCCGCGCGGGAAGAGCGAGGAGCCGGAGCCGGCCCCGGAGAGCGACAAGGTGCCGAGTCCCATCGCTGTGGAGCTGCCGCCTCCTGGGGCAGAGCAGCCTGCGGAGCGGCCTCCCTCCCTGCCTGCTGCCTCTGCTGCCCGCGAGCTGCGGCTGGAGCAGGAGGCGACAGCTCACGAGCGCAGGACCGTGGTCTCGTTCGACGGCACGGAGGAGCCAGCTCTGCCCTCCCTCCTCCCAAAGAGAATCGAGATCATTGAGTACACCCCCACGCTCAAGCCTGCGGAGCAGGGCGGGCTGGGCCCAGCCGTCCCTCCTCTGGATGAAAACTTGAATCCCTCCTTGTGCTCCGAGAAGGTCCCTACCTGTCTCCAAGCTCTGATGCTGGCGACTCTTTCGCCGCCGGAGCCCGCG
>NW_010582029.1:6961-19620 GCF_000705375.1 Tinamus guttatus
CGCATGGTGACCTTCCAGCAGCCTCGCTGCAGCCCGAGCGATGCTCTGTGGGGACCTAGTCGCTCCAGGGCCTTTGCTCTCATAAATTAAGATGTATCAATGTGAATAAGGCCCAGGCAGACTTTTCTGAAGCAACAGGCAGTCCCTGGTTTTGCAGTTGAGGTGCTGAGAAACCAGTGCCTGCAGCTATGGAGAAATAAGAATGAAAAGGGACAAGCCATACTGCCACCACAGTCCCCTCCATCTAACAGCCACTACTGGTGAGAAATGGGGTATATGTCCTTTTTTTTTTCTTGCTCCTTGCATCCTCCCTTGGCCCTCCTCCATGGATACTCAGTCACCCAGAAAGCTTCTTTGGTCATGGTCATCTAGTCATGTCCCTGTGATTTTTCTGGATTCTCTCATCCTACTCACTGAGCAGAAAACTTGCCTCTCTCACCATGGTTCACTGGGAGGACCTCTGTCCGTGCCGCGTGTTCCCGGGGTCCTCCTGTCAGCTTATCTGCCTGGAGGATGGACCCCCAAATCCTGTGCCTTTTTTCCAAATGCCTTTCAGGAACATACTTATTTGGCACATGTCCCAAAATATGTAACTGAAAGTACCTTTTCCTGTTTCTACCTCCACCTCTGCTTCTGAATGAAATTAATTAAACTGTTTATTTCTCTTGAAATCCCCACTCTGTAAGGCTGAGCAATGGTTCTGATTTAATGGATTTTAGGGTTCAGGGCCAAATTATCCTGTTTGTATTATCAGCAAGAACTTAATGCTTTCATGCCTGGAACACCTTGCCCTGGGAATGCCCCACTGTGCTGAGAAGGGGCTGGGATCTTTTCTAGCCAAGATGCTGTGGATGGGACACCCTCTAGTCTCCCTCCTCCACAGACTGTTCAAATCCCTGCTCCCTGGTTGCTGCAGGTCCTTCTCACCTTATGCATTGCCAAAGCCCATTCCTTTGCAGGCTGTGCCCGTTAGATGGTAAGTTTGGGAAAGACTTGGAGGCTGCCGTAAAGGAATAGCACTCATAGGACCCCATTTTCTGCTCCAGGAGGGTTTTGCACCAGCTGCAGACTGCAAAGGAGCAATGGGCTGTCACAGCAGTTGACACGTCTGATGCTATGACACACATGCAGCTAGAGGCGGCTATGGGAAGGGTGCACTTAGCTGGAGGTTCTGCTTTGCAGAAGTATGAGCCTGGCCCATTGCCTGTCTGCAAAACTTCTCTCTGGTATGCAAATGCAGGAGATCCTGGCCTGGCTGCAAGGAACCATTTCAGCCTGCTGTAAATCTCCCCAGCTGATGTTATGCTGGTCCTGGGGAGGACAAGTCACCTGAGCACAGGGAGGGACAGAAAGGCACAAATCGTTTGATACACCTGGACACTCAACTGGGTCTGTGCCTTGCCTAGGGAAATGTGCTGCTTGCTGTGCTCCTACCCTGACGCTGGCACATCTACCTGGCGGGGGCCACTCTGTGTCCCCATAACATGCAGACATTGTATAAAGAGCTTTGGAACACTGTCCCGAACCGGTGTCGGGGGAGGTTTCAATACGATCCCAAGAGCGAGATTAAGACACAAACGGGGTCAAATGCCATACAACCTTGTTAGCTTTATTCTCATAAGCGCAAATAGGACAGAGAGAAGAAGAAGAAGAAAACGGGAAGAAAGATAAGCAGGCAAGTGGGAGAGATGCAACAAGTTTATAGTTACCACCACCAGCAGTCTGGCTAAGTGTCGCTGGCTCCACTTTGGTGCAGGTCCCGGTGCAGGTGATGTTCCGCGCTGCCAGAAGGCCGTGCACGCTGGTGCAGGTGATGTTCCGCGCTGCCCGAGGAGGGGAATATGTGCTCCTTTTATGTTCCCCTTCTCAAAGGGTCCTCCCATTTTCTTGAAGTTTTCCGGTACGTGTTGTACGTGCTGTGTGCTTTTTGTATTCCTCTTCACCCCTGATTCCTACGCAAACTGCTCTGGTGGGCACTGTTATTGTTGTCATTGTTCAGGTCTTCCAACACCAAGTAGATAGCTGCTATTACAGTCTTCCCAGAGATAAGGTGCCAGGGTTACGAGGCGCAAATGGTAAGAGACCTTCCCAGAGAATGGTGAGGGACCTTCCCAGAGATAAGATGCCAGGGCATTGTCCAGAGATAAGATGCCAGGGCATTGTCCAGGTAAATGGTGCGTCAACGATGTCGAGGAACACAACCCATAACAGTCTCTTACAAACACCATGATGCTCTTGCAAACAAGGAAATGTCATCCTCACCTCAAAAAAGGGTGCAAAAAAAAGCACATGGCCTTCTCGGCCACGCTGGGGGAAAACGCTCACTTTAGCCACATGCATTGCTTGTCACCTCTCCATCATATCTTGCAGTCAGTGAGTTGGCCAGATGATCACACCCCCTCCTCTCCCAGTGTGACTGCAGCAAGAACAGCTGCAGGCTGCCTGCTCTTGCACAGTGGCAAACATGGGGGCTACAGATGGTCTGGAGGTTTAAAGTGATCCCTCAAACTTGTTAGGAGAGGGTGACCTGTTTACTTGGAAAAGAACAGCGGCTCACTTGGTGGGTGGCTGCTGCAACCTCAGCACACATCTAGACTGATGCAGTGAGACTTGTCTGTCTCCTGGAGTCTCCTGGCTGCGGGCATTGGGATGCTACAAAATCTGGACTCAATCTAAAATTGTGCAGCCCCAGCCAGCAGCTACTGCCTGCCACCAGTGCACTGCAAGGAGCAGCGCAGGGGCACAGCTCTCAGCACTGGGCAAGCTGTGTGCTGGGAGGCACTGGGGGACTGGGGCACCCTGTCTCCAGCCTTGCTGCCTTCTTCAGCTTTCCTTTTCAAGGACCAGCTCCTGGTGGCCCCAGGGTTTGCGATATCCCTAAGTTAGTGGCTGGAAGTGGCACTGAGCAGGCTGGCACATGACTGGGCTGGATTAACACTGAGCCCTTCCTGGGAATTCCCTGCACGAATGCCATATGTTTTATTAGCCCAGGAGCTCTTCTGCCGTAGTGCCGACTGTAAAAGCTGTTTGCAGCCGAAGGCTGGAGCTGTTTGCAAACCTCCCAGGCTGGGTCTGTGCCTTAATCTCTGTGATTAGCCCAAATGGAAGGGAACAGCTGGGCAGCCGGGGAGACTGGAAGTGGGACAAACACATGTGAGATCCAGAGCTTCCCAGAAATTGCAGTGAATTGAGTTTAGTACTGAGAGACATTTTTATGGGGATATCCATAGGGCAGGAGAGGGGAGTGGGCCTGAGCTGCAGTGTTTGGTGCACTGGTGGCTTTGGCAAGCACAGTGTGGCAGCCAGGGCTGGACAGGAGAGGTTGGCTGTGTGGTGAGGGTGGAGGAAACCATGGGTGCTGCATGGGCCCTTACACTGGTTTTAAGGTTGGAGTAGATTGTCACATTGCCCATGCTTCCCTTTGCACAGTGAAAATCACTCCTGTGAGAACAGACTTCAGGAGTCAGCCTCATCCTGGACCTCAGAGATGTTTCCAGCTCTGCTATGTCATAGGGACAACCCTTGTCCACGTACCGTCTTGGTGCAGCAGAGTATAAGTGACTGCAGGATCAGCTCTGCCCTTCCCTAGCCCGTACATGGCACTCTCACAAGCTCATGGTTGGGTCTGTGGGTTGGTAAAGACTTGGGAACTGCATGGTCTGTGCATCTCCTATTGCACTGGGAAGGGCATTGTGGCAATTGTGATGGTCTTGGGAGCAGCAGCCCCAAGACAAACATGGCCCGGAAACCTTCATGCAGGGCAGCGAGTGGCCATGCGCGTGGCCGAAGCCTCCGGGCGGCAGAGAGGGGAAGGATGCCGTATGTTGTTTCAGGGTGGTCATTGCAGGGAGATTTGGGAGTACAAACTTAGAAAGGCTGCATCTATCCCAGATGTGCTCTTCTAACATCCTGCATCATTCGCTTTAGCATATATAAAGCGCCTGTTCCAGCAAAGTGTGCCAAACACAGGCAGCGGCCAAGTCTCGGAACAGCGGGGGTTTCCAGAGGATTTAGAAGACAATGTTATGCCAATGTTTGACAGGGGTACAAGGACCAAGGGCAACAAGAAAGATGGTGTGCATGTCTGAGGGGGCATTTAGCCCCTGGTGTATCCCCAAGCTCAAGCAAGTCTCTGGCAATTTAAAGTTTTTAAGGCTGACAGGACTTCTTTCCTGAAATTTGTATGTAATTGAGGGGTTCCCAAGGCAGATAGCATCAAGTGGGAAGGGAGAGCATCTTGACCTCCATGATCTGCTTGGACGTTTGGAGCATAATCTTTATCTTTGCAGTGCTGTAGCCAAAGCGGCTGTGTGATTTCTTGACTGAATGCTGAAATCAGCCTCGGCAGCCTGGAGATATGTGTAATCTTTTAAAGCCCTGTGATAAGTGAGTGATTACAAACTTCAACAGGTTCCAGGAAGTTTTATTAAACTGCCTTACACCGTATGGTGAGAATGGGAGACGAACCTCGCTGGCACGGACTATATGCAGGGAGGAGCTGGGGTGAGCGCCGCACAGGCTAAGGCCATGGGAGGTGGGCATCCCACAGCTGAGGTCGCTTGCGTGAGAATCAAGAGCTGCTTTGGATACACCAGGTCTGCCGTCCAGCCCGGCGGCTCCAGCCTGCTCACTTGAAGAAGTGGCAAAAGGCATGTTGTATGTGTGCTTTCGGCTGTAAACACATCACACGGCTTTTGCATTTATGCTCCAAGTCCTCACCCAGACCTGCTTAAACCAGTCTTTACGTGCTAGTTCTGCTGCAGCATGAGGTGGGATATATGGACGGGACACACAACCTCTGCAGACCAGCAGGGCTGTTGTGGCTGGGAGCAGGAGAGCCGTAGGACTGGTGGGGTCTTGCTCTTTGGAAGGGGAAACAGAGATCAGAGAAATTCTGCTTTGTAAAGAAAGGGTGTGGTGTCACTTTCCCTGATGTGGGAGTCAGAGAATTAAAAGGGGGGCTGCTGCGTGGGGTTGGAAACCCCTCTGAGGCCAGTCCCCAGCAGCACTTCCAGCAGCAAGGTCACCATGCTCTGTGCCCATGCCTGCTCACAAAGCTGCAAGACACTCTTTGAACTCTGCTCCCACTATCTCCTCCACTAGATATTATCTCCAATGACGAGCTTCCCTCTCTGACCACAAAGTTTTAGCTGCCAGATCATGAATGGACACTGTGCCCTGCTGCAAGGACCCGAGATAGGTTTCCCAGGCTTTGCGTGAGGGACCTTTCCTTGGGTGGCTGTTGACCCATGCCCTCAGCATAGCAGGGTCCAGCCCGGCCGATGAGCCACAGACGTTTGCTGTCCTGCAAAGCATGTAGCAGGGAGTGAACAACCATCGTCCCTTTGGCCACCAGCTGTGGCACCGAGGACCCAGACAGGGAGTGGGAGTTACGCTGCTCACGTCTGCTTGTGAAATTGGACCGACCCTTGCTGAGCCTTTTGGACGCCAGAATTTAATGGGCTGGGGCATGATCTGTGCTGACCCCAGACTTCCCGCTGGAGAAGCTGGGATGGAAATGTTTGGATTTGGGGGTCTGCTTGAGATGCCCCAGCCGGCCAGGGGAACATCAGGGGAGAATTGATGGTCCGGAAACTGCAAGACCACCCAGAACCATATGCCTGCCAAGGCGCCAGAGGCAAAGCACGAGGATATGCAGAGATAGGGAACATGAGCCCATCCACACAGCATCTTTGGGATGTGGGAAATGCCAGATGGACCAAGGCTTGTTCATCTCCCCAGGTCAGGAAGGGGGGCTGCCATGAAGATAAGTCTTTGAGGAGGCTTGGAGACAGAACACCTTGGGAAACCCTCATGGAAGCTAACATCTCCAGGAAGAACATAGCAGCTACTTTCCTCGTGGAAATCTTGTGGAGATAAAGTTCCACCATCTTACAGAGGTACCTATCCCACTCACTGCACCATCACATTGCACCTGGTCTCACTGGTCCTAGCCAGCAATGGTCCTCAGATGCACGAGGTGGAAACTCACCTTCTGCTCAAGCCTCCTCTCCCTCTTTGGGTGTCTTGGTTCCTCCATTTGATGGATGAAAAAAGGTCAGTGTCTGCAGTGGTGTTTGAGAGAAGAGGTTGGGCTCTTCTTGAAAGAGGTACCAGCTTCATCACTGCTTTTCTGCCAGGACTATTTTTCCAGAGCAACTCAGCCCTGTAGAGTGAGAAGAAACCTGTGGTTTTGGGAGTGGCATCTAGGTGCTCCCACTGGTCCATCCTGAGCTCTAACCTGATGGTCTTCCCAGCAGCTGGGTGCCCATCTGAGACACTTGCTCATAGCCTCAAGTGTACTAGGAATTTCAGAAATGTTCCATCATCTCCCAGAAATCCACCAGAACTCCTGGAAAGGCTGGGAATCCCTCTTGCCTTTTGCAGGATTTCCTTGTGCAGTCCTTCAGGATGGTGTACCTGAGGGCACAAAGTCTAACCTGAGAGAACATGGACTTGCCACTGAGGTTGAGTCGTTTCCGAGCAGTTGTGATGGTTGAATTACTTTCCAAGCAAGTCACAGCCAAGAAAAGCAATCCCAAAAGAAAGGCAGGGGATGACAGTCCTTCTGCTGTTGTCAATTTAATGTTTTTTGTTCTGTGGTGTGTTACTCGAGGAAACTGGATTTTGTAAACAAGGGTGTCGAGGGTCACTCGAATGCTGAGGCTCACTCCACGAGTCGGAGTGAGCAACACCCCAACTCAAAGCCGGTTCAATCCGCGCCAAGGCCCTCCCCACAAGCCAGAGCAAACAACACCTCCACACAAAGTGAGGTCAACTCCCCTCTGCTGTTGTCTGCAGCAGAGCTTTATACCGGTGCAGGTGGGCATGCGCTAGGGAGCGGCGTTCTCATTGGCCAGCTACAGATTCCCAGCTGGTTAGTGCTCCTCCAGGTGCTTGGTCACTAGGCGTCAGTCCAGTTCCCCACGAACACCTTCTTCTCTTCTAGGTGAATCCCATTACTAAGGCCCCAACACAAGGGAGAGCTCATCATTGCACTAACCACGAGGAATAAACTACTGATTATGGCCAGCCACAGGGACAGAGAATTGCTTATAGCACTCTGATTTGTCGGTTCTAGCCCTGTAGCTCTGACTCAGTAAATGTGTTTGATGAGGTTTGTTGTGGGGCAGATCTGGTGAGAGATAAAGTGTTTGGTACATAAGAAGGTTGTACACCAACCCATGACCCCATTAAAGACATTATTAAAACTTCTCCAGTTCTTCCATAAAGTGAATTTCTGGCTTGAATATTTCAGATGATGCTCTTTTTTAGTCTCCTTATAAATTCCTCCTCATTCTTCTCTCTCTTTTCAAGTCCTAATCCAATTTTTTACATCCCTTCTGAAGGACTGACTCCAGAACTGGATGGTGCCTACAGTGATCTGCTGATACACATGTGCACAGGGTACATGGCCTATTAGTGATTTTGCAGTGTTTGTGCCAGCCATGTGTTTTTCAAGCACAGATTATTTTGGCTGCTGAAACTGTTGAGAGTGGGCATTTTCATGGACAACAGAGCTATTTGGAGCCAGACAATCAAGGAACTGTATGGACTATGGGTTAATGCACTGCAGGGCACAGGCTGTCAAATAGGTTTCTGGTGCAATATCCCTGTGTGAAGTATGTGTGTACTTCATGAGACATACCTCATTTTCTAAACCACCTCCTCCCCTGCAGCTCCCTTGCTGTAAATAGCTGTCTTGCAAGACCCCATCTCCAAAGAGAATTTCCACCTGCTCACACTGCTTCTCAGGCCAGCTGGACACCACCTGCAACCACCTCTGGAACCAAAACACTTGGGTGCTGGCTGGCTGGCTGGGACATCTCAAGCAGAGACCCAGCCCCAAACACTGTTTTCCCCATGTTCTTGGTGCCACTCCTCTTGGTGATCAACCTGACAGACAACTCTGAAGTCCTGATGCCCCAAGCCTCTGGTTAATCCCTGCTGTCTGTGCCTGCATGGAGGTGGTTGTGCTTTGTGTGCATCTCCCTGGCAGAGCAGAACATCCTCTCTGCATCACTTTGGCATCTGCCCAGAAGATGGAAAGGCCCTTTGGTTCATCCCTGATTTCTCCAGGTGTGGTCCCTGTCACCTATAGTCACCTACTGCCAGGTTTCAACTGCTCCATCACTGAACCCTGCTGCTGTGAGTTACCGTTAATGACTAGCCACACTGAGATATCAACTTTATTACCTCTTCATTTAATTACATCGGGGCACTGTGACAGCTGTTTTCTTCCTATGCCGTTGAGAAAGGCTTGACGAGCTGCTCTTTGAGTGCCCTCCTGGAACTGTTGCTCCCTGGAATGCCAAGCTGGGTGTTCTCCCTGCTCCATCACCAGCAGCTGATACGGCAGGTCTGCACCCAGTGCCTGCGCTCAGCAGCTCCTAGACCACGTGGGACATCATCTCCTTTCTCTTGGCTTTCCCTCTCTACCTGGCACTTGATTTTGCCATTGCTTCCCTTCTTGGGGCAGCTGGCTGCACCTTTGCTGGGAACACAGCTCTTCTCTAGCATTTTCCAGCCTTGCCTGAAACACATCCAGTTCCTTGTTTACATTTTGCTCTAATGTCTTCTGCAAACTCTCCAAAGCCTTCCTTGTGTTTTGCTTCATTTCCTTTTGACCGTCTTAAACTTCTGTGTCTCCATTACCCTCCACTTGATGAGCTCACCACATGTGCCAGCTTCTATCTGCTCTAGAAACTGCATCCAGGCTCCGAGGAGCAGAGCTCAGCACGTGCCAGGAACACAGGGCCAAGCGTCCTGCCTGGCGGACACCGGCTGTCTGCCTGCAGCATGGCTCTGCGTGCTTGCAAGTGCAAAGCCTGGTGTCCCTTGGCACCAGAGCGCAGAAGTGGAAGTTTCCTTTCTGACAACACTCAGCCCTCTCCTTTCCCAGAAACTTCCCAAAGCTCTCTGAACTCCCATGATATATGCGGGCCAGGACAGGACTATGTGTCCGTGCATGATGTACATGAGTGCACAGTTCTGCACTCCATATTCATCAGAGGCTGGGTCGGGACCAACAATTTGTGTTAAGTTTCACCCTGCCATAAGAGGAACTGTGATGTTTTCTTGACGGAGGATTGCTATTTCTGCATGCAGGAGGGAAGGCTGGCCCTGTGGTCAGCACAAGGGCTGAGGACCAGCTGGAAGGCACCTCACGTTTGCAGGATTATGCAGACTCCAGCCAAAGCTCTTCCCTGCAGCACCTGCCACCAGCTGGCCTAGACTCTATGAGGACCACGCGCCCTTTCCACTGCAGCTTCAGCCACCCCAGGGAGGTCTCCACCATGCTGCAGAGGGGTGGATCCTGAGCCACCACCCCTGTCACCAGGCACTGAGCAGGGAGCCCACACACCCTTCCTGGGGAGCCTGCCTCCTCTTGTCTGGGAGATGGTCAGGTGAGAGGCAGTGCCCCATGCCGCAGAGAAGATGCTGTGAGATGCTGTGTGGCATATTGACATGGTGCAAGACCCACTGGGGTCCCTCTCAGCCTGCTCACTCCCGTTTCACCTGGTATGTTTTTCAGTGGAGAGCCTGTCCTGCCCCCAAATGTGCGAGCGATTCCGCAGGTATGCTAGCAGCAGAAGGGTTAACTCCTTGCACGCACCCCCTGCACAGAAACTGCTTTTCCTCCCAGGTCAGAGCGCCCGGGATGTGGCGGAGAAGGGAAACTTCTCCCTGCCAAAGGTTGTGTCTCAAAGTGATCCTGATCCTGTGCGCAAGGAGGGGACTCCCGGGCAGCCGGCCTCCTGGCTCTTCCCAGCATGTTGTGCTCAGCCCACTCTTCCCATCAGCTCTGCTGATTGCTGGGAATGCAGAGGCAGCCAGCGGGGAAGCTGACAGTTCGTGTGCCACTGGCTTCCAGCAATTCTTTCCCAGTTCCTGAGGGCCACTGTGCCATAGGACATTTCTATACTGTGTGCCTGGCAGGCAGCCCACTCCTCTTCCCAGCCACGGGGGCTTTCCATGCTGGACTTTGCAAAGTACCTCTTATGCTGGCTCCTGGGAAAGTCTGCAGGAAGGATCCTGCTGGTCAATGAGTTGAATGGAGCTGAGCGACCCTGTTCTTGTTAACAGTGACTTTAACTTGGATGCAGCATCCAGAAGGATTTGGAAATTCCCAGCTCCCCCAGTGGTCTCCTCTGGATGCCCTCAACCCTGTCCCTAAGAGTCTCTGCTTCAAAGCAGGGCTTGGACCCCTTGTCCTGAGCTGCCCAAGGAGCAGACCCTGTAGTCTGGTTAGCACTGGGCAGATGCACATCAGACCTGGGGGCTTTCATGGTGTTGAATGGGAGCAGAGGGCTGAGAGTTCAGGAGAAAAGGGTCTGCTGGCATTAAGAGATGGGGTGCCAGGAAAGTGGGACACTGGGAGTCTGGAAGGTAAATCCAGGGCAACCTCCCAGCTCTGGTGTGGGGTGTGAAGCTGGAAGAGTTTGGGATGGAGGCTTGAGTGAGTCCATGCTGGTTCCCATGTTGGCTTTGCTGCCTGGGAAAGTTTCACAAGCAAGGCTGGTTTGGTGATCTTTGCTGTAGTCCCCATGATTTTGCACACAGTGTGTGGGGACACCATCATGTCTGTCTATGACGCCTTCCCTCTTCCTGCAACCTGGAGGCCCCTCCACCACAAGGATGCACTAAGAGCTGGATCCAGGCTGCCAGAGCACAGGAGTAGGTGGTGGCAGCATTGCATGCGACTCGTTTGGTGCATGGAGCTGTGCATGGATGTCTGACACAGGCCCTGGGGCCACAGTTTCCCCATGGACACAGCAGAGGGATGCCCTGACTGGCTGCATCCCCTCCTGTGTCCCAGGGCTGTGCTAATCTCTACTCTGCATCCCCAGGCTTTGGACAGAGGCTGGTGCATGCAGGAGCCCAAGCTGGTGAGAAATGGGTTGATGCAATGGCTTGATGCAAATGTGTGCAAGAAATTGTGCCTCTCGAGCAGAATTGCTGGAGGCCGCTGGCATTAGGAACACTAGGACTTGCTTCCTCCTCTCCTGCCCAGCAGCTCTTCTGTATCCCAAAAGTTAGGTCTGCCTTGTGACCTCCCCCTGCAAGCAAGGTTGCTCGTGCCCTTCTTATTGCCCAAAGCTCCTTGCTTCTTTCCTGGATTGAATGCCCTCCTGGTCCTTCTCCAAACCACTTGCCCTGATGTTTTATCTGAGATCGGACCCATTTGCTTCCTGCCTCCCTCCCCTATCCCCTATGTGCCCTCTTGCAGCCCCATGCCAGGCTACGGAGGGCCTGGGATGAGAGTCTACTCAGCCAGGCTGTTTCATTGGGACACAAATCTCACGCAGGGGAAGTGCCAAGGACGGATGCCTGCAAAGGTGACACATGCTCTAACCCTCCTCAGCAGCTTGGACCATATTTGGGACTGGCCTCCATCCAGAGGATGCTGCTTTGGTGTCTTGAAAACATGCAGAAAGCCAGGGACTTTCCATGCGCCTGCTGCTATGGCCAGGGCTGGGACAGGCAAGGAGGGTGGCTGGGCTTCATGCTGGAATGGCAGGGTTGCTTGTAGCATTCCCGGCCTCCTCCAGGACCAGGCTGGACTGGCCTTGGCCCTCTGGTAGATAGGGCATCTCTGCTGGCTTCTCCTTCTGCCCCGCCAGGCCAGCAAACCCAGCGCCTCAACTGATGCTGCCTCCTGAATTTCTTCCATTCGCCAGGCAGCATCTCGACAACATTTGCTAGGCGCACGGAGGAGCAGTCCCTGTGGGAGCAGCCTGCGCTGGGTGCGTCAAGGAAGCCAGCAAAGCCAATCAATCTGCTGGGAAGGTGGGATGTGAGGCTGTTAATGGTTACCCTCTCATAGCTCCAGCACTGCCCCCCTCCCCTACCAAGACAGGTGAAAACCTGGGCATCCTGTTGCTTCTCTGCTTATTAAAACAAGTGGGTCTTTGTTCTCTTCCTGGGTTACTCATTGCCTTTGCAAACTGTTTATGAGGGTCCTTATCAAGAACTGGTAGAAAGTTCCGGTGTTGCACCAGCAGCTCCCCAGTGCTGAGGTCGTGTCCGAGGAGCCACAGCACAGTCAGCAGCTCCTCTTAGCCGTGCCGGGATCTCCCATGCCCAGGAGCTCTTCCCTTGCTGGAAGGGCAAAGGGGCAACCAAACACTCACCTGCTCACCCCATGGCACAGGCCAGTGGGGCCAGCATCCCTGGGCATCTGTGGGGCTGGGCAGCCTGGAGAAGGGACAGCGAAAGGACAGCAGTGGCCTGATGGGGTTGGAGGGAAGATAGGCTTCCTCGCTTTGGAGGTGCCTGACAAGAGGACAAAAGGCAATGGCACGGGGAATTTGCCAACCCCAATGCAATTAAATATTGTGGAAAATAAAATCAACACCAGAACATTTTAAAAGTTGGAACAGGTTGCCCAGAGAGCTTGTTAAAACTTCATCCTTGGCCCCTTCCAACCTGTACTAACCTGTGATCCAGTGATTCTGAGAAAATAAGGAGGTCTCTGGTGCAGCCACTGTTTGGAGCAGGACCAGAGTTATACCAGGTTGCCCAGGGCTTGGCCATCTCCAAGGATGGCCTTGTGGCAGCCTTTCTGCCTGCTGCCTTGGCCTCCCTGGCCACAAGGACACACTGCAGGCTCCTGTTCTGTTCCCCTGGAGCCCAGATCCACCCTGCACAGCTGCTTG
>NW_010582032.1:0-23942 GCF_000705375.1 Tinamus guttatus
AGCAAGCAATTCCCAAGGACTTACCCTGCTAGATAAAAGAACACAATCCTCAGAAATAGAAACTTATTCTGAGCACACAATGCCAGGCTACCTGCTGAGTGAAACTGCCCTTTCCACCCCCGTGTTTGCAGAGTCACACAGCAAATGCTGTTATTCGGTGAGTATCACCTTAGCCAAGATGGGACAAACCCAGTGAGGAAACATACGATGTTTCCTTAGTACACAATGGTTGAGCTGTTTGCCGTTGTAAAAACATTAGGAATAAGAAAAAAGAGTACATTCCCCTACCCAAACAAAACAGATTCCGCCCCCTTCTTCCCCAAAGTTACAGCGCTGGTACTTTTGTCCCAAGTAGATCATGTTAAAGGAATGTGCTTTTTTTTTGCCTGCTGACTTCTTATTTATTCAAGTATGCTGCTCAACTCCATTTAGTGCACAAAAAATAAAAGGTGGGGGGGGCGGGAAATTAACTGTTGCAAAGGAATGCAGAATTTCAGCTCTTGTTACAGGCTCCTTATGGATGCTAATCACATAGCTTAATACTGAGCACGTATTGAATGAAAAAAGAGTCTAAAAGACCAGAGATGATCCAGCTCTGGGCTTCCCCCTTCTCTCCTTGTTTCCTAAATAGTCTCAATTTCTTTCAAAAAAAGAACAGCTTTGAATAACAATCCCAAGGACATGCATATTGCATTTAAGTCAAGAAAAAAGATTAAAGGAACTGAGTTATAAGGCTAACTGACAAGTGTACAGCTTTTTATTTAATAGATTTAACCAAGGGACCAAATACTGACCAGCCCCTACACCTGATCTCAGGTTTGTCAGCAAGGATCTTGCAGTGCTGGAGAACAGAGCATAATGTTTACGGCCAAAAGAAAGGATAACACAAGCTTCCCCTCTCTTATATACATATTTGAGAAAATTATTTCTTAAATATATCTCCTTTAGTGTAACAAGCAGGTTCAAGACTATCAGATACAGAAATAAATGTCAGTTTCTTCAGCCAGCTAGAGTGGAGAAAAGTGGTTCAAAATGAACTGAAATTACACTGAAAATGGTGCATGACAGCACTGGAGCATGGATTTTTTTTGGTGCTCACAAGGCATATAATGACTACTTAAAGCTATATGGTGTCAGGCCCCAATTGCTTTAAGTAGTTTCCCCAGTCACAAATTATTTTTCCTCAGGTCCAATTTTCTCAAAGTCACAGAGCTTATATTTTTGTAAAAATAAACACATGCTATTAATTCAGGAGACTGGCGTTTAGAAAATAGTGCAGTTAAAGTTCCAGTTCTCTCCCTTTAAGATACAGGTAGGTTACCCAGGAGGTTACACCTGAAGCCTTTTTTTTTTCTGGGGGCTGAGGGTGGAGGGGAGTTACCTTTTCTTGAATCCTCTTGTCTTTCACTGTTGATCCAAGTTTCCAGATTGCACGGAGAGGACGCTTTATGAAATAGGAGATGAAAGATTTTTGCAGAAGATGATCCATAATTTCAGCAATTCTTGTAACTGAACAGTCAAAGAAACTTCCATGAACGGAATTTCAGATCTGAATGCCCGTTTTCTGCCTCTTCCCAAAGAACGGTAGTCCTTGGATGTTGCAAATTTTTCTTCTGCAGAGCAACTGGTGAAAACCAAAACATCAAACGCAGAGCCCACAACAAACGAGCAGTGTTAAAATGCCACAGGGACCGTGCGAGCTGGGAGGAACTGGGAGGCAGCTCCACCAAATGCAAATCATCTCCCCGTCTCTGTGCTGTAACAGCCCTACTTCTGGTAAGAATATCCTGCTCCTAAATAGAATAATACTAACTAGGTCCTGCCTTTTTCTGCCCCTCTCATCACAAAGGATAAACCCTAATGCGACTTAAGCTTGTTCAGCTGCACTAAAGAGGTTAGCAAACTGCTCTTTCCAGCATATTTTCCCCCTCTTCCTCAAGCTGTATTTCACCAACTGCACTCTCCGGTTTCACTTTTGTTCCGCGTGCAATCCTGTTATGTGGATTTCGGCCAGATTAATGCATTCTTTCATTCCCCACTTTCTAAACTGGAACTGCAAGGCACCAGTTACAGGGCATAACAATGTAAGCTTAAATAAAGCTCAGCCTGCAATCGGAGCCCTTGTCTCCAGCCATACCTGCAAGCTCATTTCTTTTTAGGTCATTACATTTCTATTTCTCTGAGCCCTTATCCAGCCTGCACATTTGATCAGCAGAGAAGTAATAAGTGTTTGCCTGACTTTTAGAGTGAATATAAAAGCAGAGAAGCAGCTTTGCAGCCATTACTATCTTAAATTCTCTTCTCAGGTTTCAGAATTATGGAAAGGTTGGTTTGTTGTTGCTGATCTTCTGCACAGGGGAGTCCCCGTGAGAGGAGCTAGGTTCTTACTATGGTTAGGCAATTCGGTCCTCACTACAGCTCCACAGCCACTGGATATTAATTGAGCAAAATCTCTCAAATCTTTACTAATGTGTGCTCCTATCTACAATAAATTTAGTGCTCATCTAACACTATACAATTTTACCACAAGCTATTAAATACAACTGCCAAAGACTAAGTAGCTAGAGCTACATTACAGGCCTTCTACCCACAAGACTGCAAGAGGGCAAAGGAAACCATTTCCTTACCTTAACAGCACAGTTCACAGAAAATGACTGTCATACTGGGGAAATAATACTGCTTTTCAGGCCTGTTCAGCTCTTCCCTTTAAGCTCTCATAGCTAAGAAAAAAATAAAATCTCTGAATGGATCCAAGCAAGGATCCAGGAAGGATTTTAGTGCTTGTTTTCAGCATTAGCTCATCCCACGCTGCTAGCACATGTTCTTCCCTGCAGATAGGGGAGGTTGACACAGGCAACTGTTCTGACATTTCATGCTTGGACTCTTGCCCTCAGCAAATGCATTTTATGTTCCTAAATGACTGCCTGGCTGCTTATACTTCAGCCCATCTGTTTGGATGGCACCAGGCCCGCCTACAAGGTGATCCTGCAGTTTCACGCACACAGAGATGGGAGCCCATTCGAGGCTCTCTGCACAGTACCTCACCTGCCCTCGCTCTGGTACGCAGCCCTGCTGAGTCAGGAGTGCTGCTTCTCTGCTTTAGCTAATTTATTAGCACTTGTGCAGCTCCAACCACCTGAACAGCAAAGAGGAAGGGAACGGGAGCTGTCAGCATGGGAAGCTGCCAAGTACCCTTGTTGCTGTGAAGCCAGGAGAGGGCTGTGAAGAACAGCGGCACTTCGGAGCACAGGAATCCTAATCGCAAGCACGCTGCGAAGTCTGCGTCGCTGTCAGCAGAGCAAGGATGGAGGTAATAAAACTGTAGCACAAGCCACAAACGCAGAGGAGTCGTGCAGGTGGAAGCTCTGCTTCCCTGGGATGGTTCCTTCAGAATGGGCAAGTACTAGGACATACTGATTCTTAACGTTTATTTACCACCACAGTGCTATGTTTTATGCCAGTTCACCAAAAATCACTGAAACTCATTCTGAAGGTGTTTGTGAAGTTCTGCAAGACACTATCAAGCTCTTCCAGAGTATTGGACCACTTCTCAGCAGGCTCTTTTCAGGCTCTGCTAACATCAGGCTGTGGAAGCTACTCTACACCCACCTCTCATATGTGCCATATGGGTATCTACTGAGCACAACAGGAGACATCTGCAGTAATCCAGGTGGATGGAGCTTCAAAAGTGTAGAAGGATGCATCACCTCTTTCCTATATAACTTTTGCCTTAGCTGGTATCAGAATTCTACGTTTTAATAGCCCCTTAAAGCTTCAGCGACGTGAAGAGGTGAAATATTAGGCTAGCTTTCTTAACTAGAAAAATTTCCATGAACAGGAGTAGGCTAATAGCACATATCACTGATTTCCCCCTACCCCTTTAACACAGGCAGTAACCAGCCAAGAAAAGCAGAGATGGGCTTTCAACATACACTGTTAGCTGTCAGGATCCTTTAGTTTTAGGCCCTGTGGTGCAAATCTCTCATTTCTTCTCCAATTTAATACAATGTAACAAAAAAATCCAAATGAGGACTCTGACACCTGAAAAAACACTTTCTTGTTGCTATGCAATGTATATTTATTAAAAAAAACCACTGGCTTCCTGGGCCATGATACATTTAAAAGGAAAAGAGAAACTTAAACACTTCAGCTTTACCTAGGAATGAGCCCAATTTATACTGAAATAGTGATCCATTATGTGTTCAGAAAACAGCAAACAATGGAGAATAAATCCCTCAGCTCTGGCATGGCACCTATCCAATATCAACAAGAATAGCATTAGGCTGTTTGTTCAATTAGCGAGTATAGTATCAGTCAAGGTGAATTTAGCAGCTCCCACGCAGCACTTACCCAACCCCCGTGCTCTATTATTTTAGTAATATATATTGTTTTTTTTAAGTCACTAGCAGCCAAAACCCACAAAGAGCATCAAGATCTTGTTGTAAGAGGGTCTTTGTTGTTGTTGTTTTGGGGTTTTTTTGCGGGCATGTGTAACAACCTGAAAACACATAGAAGGAGCTGATCAACAAATACAGACTTTATTCTACTACTCCACTGTAAGCTGGCAGTAGCCAGGCAGGTAGCAACATGTAAGCCTTGCTCATCATGAACTGCTTTGCCAGCTTCTCCTGTCATCTCAGCCAGGAAATTTCATCTTATACAATCTTTACTTCCAAGCTGCAAAGGACAAGCACTCTTCTATCCCCCCAAAAAGCTATAGCATTTAGTTCCTTTAGGCATAGCCACTCTGTATAGAGAGTTTTGCATCTTGGGTTCATGGATTGTTGCAGTAAGAATTTGCATAGTTTTCCCCTGCCCCTCCATCATACTGTTTTGATAAATAATAATGGATGTTGTCCCAGTTGTTAGCATGAAGTTTAAACCATTTACTGTCTGTGAGCAGACTGCATTTGCTCCATGCTGGTTAGCACTTCATCCACTTCCTTTTTTTTTGATTATATGAGTGCTAGCCTCGATATCTATCATTGATAGCTAGATTTTCTAATGTTCTAGGGAAGCTCTGTGTTTTTACTGCTGTGTCCAGTTCTTGGCTCCCCAGTATGAGACATGCCCATCCTGGAGCAAGTCCAGCAAAGGGCCGCAGGGACTGGAGTATCTGTCATAGGAGGAGAGGCTGAGAGAGTTGGGACTGTTTATCTGGGAGATAAAAACCTCTGACTCATGTTTATAGACATCTTATGGGGAAGAGGGAGACGACAGCCAGGCTCTTCTCAGTTGTGCCAAGTGAAAGGACAAGAGGCAATGGGCCCAATTTGAAATTTCGAGTTTTCATAACACTTTCCTTAAACACAATACAGCATCCCTGTGTAGAGGTCATACTCCTACATACAAATAACTGTACAAAATACATATTTGGTTGTACATCCCTAACTTAGCATTGTTTGACCAGATAGTTGGTGTATAACTGCTGCTAGATACTGAAGTGCTCAGAAATTCTCTGCTTCCCACCTATTCCAGACATGAAACCATTTCCTTACTCCCTTTTTCTTTTTTTTCCTGAACATTGCTGAACACCCTTTTTCCTGAACACTCACTCAGTCCCCCAAGAATACCGGGTCACGCTGATCAACAGCCAGTGATGGGAGCTCAGCTTTCCCAGGCCTCAGTCCAGATGAACTCACCCAGAAAAGAATGACCACAGCTCTGAAAAGCAGTTCAGAAGCAACACCCATTACTCAAGGTTTTTCTTTTGTTAAATTATTCACATTCACTAGCCTTTCCCATTGCTGGAAGACAGTGTTCACGAGTACTGCAAAGCTGAATTAACAGGTTGACAAAATGGTAGACAGAAGCTGAGACTTCTGCATTTGTATTTCCTGTTGTATTTTCATTTACATCCCTCCCATTGCATTTTGCCACATATAGGAATCTGTAGGGCATCAACAGATCATGTGCAAGGGGCCTGAGTAGGTGCCATATGGCTAAAAGATGGATTTCTATGGTATAACGCAGGGCTCACGTGCCTCTCGGAGCCTGGGCATACACATCTTCAGCTCTTCGTAGTGTTCAGAAATCATACCCATGCCATCCACTCCAAGTTCGCAATTACAGAGTTTCTTTCACGTAGACAAGGGTTTGAAGCTTTATGCTTGCGTGGCCACACCAGGAATACAGAGGAGATTTCCTTGTGGCTCCTACAAATGACCTCCCTTTCCTCTCTGTGCATTCAGGGAGGCTATTTGTCTTTCTGAAACTCCGAGGTATTGGGATTTGTGCTCCATTTGTTACCCACTCTCCTAAGTTCTTCTCTGCGTTACCAGTCTCTAATCAGCAGCCTCTCCTTTTATGAAGTGTCACCCTCTAGTGTATTGTTTAGCATTCATCTAAATTAAAATCTCACCCTATTTAAAATTTGCCTCTTACTCTAAAATCTCTTGATCAATCATTCTGTAACTACATTCTGGCCTCTACAAATTTGATCAATGCTTGCTTGACTTTATCTTCCAGATGGTTTAATAGAAACCTTAATTAATGTTTTCATTAATTAATATCAGAGCCAGTACTGATCCTGTGATATCTTATTTGATACCTCTCTCCCCACTGATGTTTCACTGCTAATTATTCCTATATCATAGCACAGGCAATTCTGTATTCAGATTACAAAATTATGATGCAGAAAAGGGCTTTTTTTTTTTCCCTCCTATAGAGTTGTTCTTACAAGCGCTTCTCACACGTAGCAACAAGAAGCTATTCTGGAATTAGATGACAGGAATCCTTCGTGTTTTCCTTGTCTACTCACTACCTAATATGCTGGGGACTATTGACTTTGTCCAAAGAGAAAAGATCACCTAATGATTCACACATGTCTCAGAAGCACAGAAATGTCTTTCTCACTGTACTGTTGGATTGCAGGCCAGTGTTATTGTGCCTGAGGGGACAGTAAAGGTAGTAAGGACATGCTGAAATCCGTAATTCTGACAGCTAGCCAAGCATGTTCACACATCTAACACCCTCCCTGTCAGCCAAGGTCTAACATGGTAGATCCCCACAGTCTTGTCTGCCTAATGCAATAAGTCTTCCCATAAAGTTTGTGTGCATTCAGCACAGTTTTGCCCTCAGACAAAGGAAATTAATTAGACTATCTAAAAACAACCTAAGTTGCTAGCCAGCAGAAAATACATGGAGAGAGAGTGCCACAATGAAGGAGTCTTTTCTTATTTGCCTTCCTTATGTCACACATGCAAGTCTTCACCCTCTGAAGAGGACTTGGGGTTTTTTTTGAACCTCATACTGTGAAGGCCACCATTCAAAAACAGTTTCACGAAGGTTTGACTTGAGTAGAGAGCAATTGTAAGTACGGGATGGTCCTGGTGTTTTACAAACCCTTGTATTGAAGACAGTCACACAAGGTCAGATACTCTTTGTTTGTTGTTGTGCCTTTTTTTTTTTCCTTAATCTTAGCCAGAAGAGCAAGAGCCACAAATTCTGCTTCGAGAGACTTTTTTTTTTTTTTTTTTTTTTTGCACCTAAGGAAGAGGGAATGTCTTTATGTCTTTTTCAAGCCTGAGTCTTGTTCTAGCAATTCACTCAAATACTTGGGACTAGTTTCAAGACATTTCTCAGATAAGACCAGGACAAGACAATAAGGAATTTCACATGCATTCTGCCAGGTTTGAGATACAACTTTCTCTTGTGTTTTAAGGAGACACAAAGTTCACTTAAATGGCAGTAGTACCTTCTACCAGCTCACCTCTACTGCTGACCCTGGTTTAATAACACAACATACTGTATTTTCTTATGTGTTTATGCAAAACTTTTTTTTACATAACTGCTATTCCCAGGATAATGCAACAGCTGGGAAAAAAAAAAAAAGAATAACAACAACTTCTCCTACCTTCTCATGGCCTACTTTTCCTCTTTTCCTTCTCCAAAGCCCTTCCAAATGTTCCCCTGGGAACATTTCCCTTGCTAAGACTGCTACATGCTGCAGAAAAAAAGGGAGAGGAACTGCAATGCTGGCTTTATAAAAGCTCACCCTGGGGTCTCCTCCTCTCACTTAAAGCAACCTAACTAAGACCATTGCTCATGGATAATGCTGCTAGATAACCTCAGATTTCTTCCTCTTGCCCTTTTGAATCTTGATTCAGCTTCGATTTGGAGGCTGAAGTAAGCAAACACAGAGAGGACATAATGGATGAGAAATCTGACTTATGCTGCAGCAGAGTGTGTGGGTCTTGTAGATGACAGGATGGACAGGATCTAATTGAAAGCATGGATGCCATTTGATGGGTGGTGGAGGGTAAGGACCAGCTTTAGGGAGCGCTGAGCACCTGAAATTCCAGGGACAGTTAATAGGTCAGCTGCTGTTAAATACTGTTTGAGAAAATCATACCCTATTTCCTAAGAGACTCCATCTTTAAATGCCTACCTCTCAAGCCAATTCACTTCTATAGTGATCAGATAAAAAGAAGAATGTGTTGGAAGACTACAAAAAGCAAAAGCAAGAATCAGCGTGACGGCATAGAGTGATAAGTAGAATGAGAGCTCGGCCAACAGGCTCCTGAATTTCATATAGTTAATTGGCAAATGTCTAACTGCTCAGAAAACTGATTCTGGTAAAGTATTTCTGATTTAGGCCTTTTTCTGTTTATATATCAAAGGAGACTCTTCCTAGTAACTGCATGTCAATCCATTTTTTCTGCTTTTTACATACACTAAAAATTATTTTGGGATTCAATTAGCTGTCAATTTTGGATAGCCTGGATCTCTATTGCTGAGGATGTATAACCACTTTTAATGACATCAAGCAGTGTGCATTGCTCTCACTATGAATGGTGAGCAAAACAGTGTGAATAGAGAATAGGATGGAAGGGTATTTTCAGTATTATTCACAGTCAGATGTATCATCATATCACAAAAAAAGGCAGAAATGCAAAGATATGGGACATCGATGATGGTAACAAGTAGTTATCAAAAAGCTTTTCTATGATAAATTGAAAAGATGTTGAGTGCTTTAGAGCAGGCAGGAGACAGACATAGATGGAAGTAAAAGGTAGAGTGCATAAGAAGTTACAATAAGGAAAGGCTGAGCTCCTATGTGCTTCTTTTACCCCATGTGAACAGGGGAAGAAGCAAACCCTCTGAAACATACGGAATGAGTGATATTTATGTGTTTCCTTTTGAATAAAATAGAAAAATATTACAATGTAATTTTTCTATTTTTTTCTGCAGTTCACCTCAGAGATCAGATATTAGTCCCCTTTAAAACACGACTGGACATGTAGGTACATAATGGGAACATTTAACAGAAAGGATACAAACCAGGTACAGACTGGAATGCTGACCCGTGTGCTTCATGGCACAAGTCCTTAATCAGCTCTGAAGAATTAGCACTTAGACTTTTATAAGCTGTTTCCCAGGAGATCCAGACGTTAATTTATTTATAATGTTTTCAACCCAAAGTACAAGGAAAGTGTACAGAGATAATACAATGAAATACAAACAGAGCTAGCAAAAATGCAAATGAACCAACAAGTGATGACTTAGGAGAAAAAATATAATTTGCTTTTTAAAGAAAAAAAGGGATGAAACATAATCCATTGGCCATAAAGAAAGAGAGAGAGGTTCTGAGGTGTAGTATGATGAAAATACAAGGAGGAACAATGGTCCACATCTGTGAGTGGAAGAGGAAACAGATACCACATTCATAAGGGAAGAGGAAACAGAACAGCAAACTGAGGCAATAAAGAAATTGATTATTTATCCATTTCTTTATTAAAGCTAAAATTACTGAGAACTAAATTACAGAGTAGTTGTAGATGTGATTTTTAATGTTGAAAAGTTTTATTAATATAAGCAGATCCTTCTCTGAAGGAAGCGGTTTGCCTAAATGATTTGCAGTACCTACTTTCTCATTCTGAGCCTGGGTGTGGTTCAGTTCTGGCCTAGAGAGAAGGTAAAAGAAACGATCCTTTCCCAGCAACACTGAAACTTGTTGACAGGAAACTGTGATGAAACCTAAATTATGTGTTTTGCACACAGAAATAATAATTCGTCAGGGGTGTTCATCTAGCTTCCTTTGACACTTTGTAACTCAAGGAAGGAAGGAAGGAAGAGTAAACCTGCCACAGATTTTATTTCTCATGAGCCAAATCTGATGAACACATTCCAACTGCAAAACATGCTGTTATTAAATATAGCATCATAGAATCGTTATGGTTGGAAAAGGCCTTCAAGATCAACGAGTCCAACCGTAAGGCCTTCAACACCCTGCCTGCTAAACCATGTCCCTAAGTGCCTCATCTACCTGTTTCCTGAACACTGCCGGAGACGGTGTCTCCACCACTTTCCTGGGCAGCCTGTTTCAATGCTTCCCCACTCTTGCTGTGTAGAAGTTCTTCCTAATGTCTAACCTGAACCTCCCCTGACACAACTTGAGGCCATCTCCTCTTGTCCTTTCGCTAGTTATTCTGGAGAAGAAATTGACCCCTGCCTTTCAGGCAGTTGTAGGGAGCAACAAGGTCTCCCCTGAGCCTCCCTTCTCCAAACTCCAGTTCCCTCAGCTGCTCCTCTTATGGTCTGTGTTCCAGCCCCTTCACCAGCTTTGTTGCCCTCTGTAGCACTGCTTGGGGTTGTTGTGACCCAAGTGCAGGACTCAGCACTTGGCCTTGTTGAACCTCATTCATTTGGTCTCAGCCCACCGATCCAGCCTGTCCAGATCCCTCTGCAGAGCCTTCCCACCCTCAAACAGATCTGCTCTTCTTCCCAGCTTGGTGTCATCTGTAAACTACCTGAGGGCGCACTCAATCACCTCATCCAGATCATCAATAAGGATATTTAAGAGGACCGGCCCCATCACTGACCCCTGGGGAACACGGCTCGTGACCGTTCGCCAGCTGGATTTAACTCCATTCACCACCGCTCTCTGGGCCCAGCCATCCAGCCAGTTCTTCACCCAGCGAAGAGTACACTGGTCTAAGCCATGAGCTGCCAGCTGCTCCAGGAGAAGGCAGTGGGAGACTGTGTCAAAGGCCTTGCTGAAGTCTAAGCAGACCACGTCCACAGCCTTTCCCTCATCTGCTAGGTGAGTCACCTAGTCATACAAGGAGATCAGGTTGGTGAGGCAGGACCTGCCTTTCATGAGCCCGTGTTGACTGGCCCTGATCCCCTGGTTGTCCCACACATGCTGTGTGATCGCCCTCAAGATGATCTCTATAACTTTCCCTGACACCCAGGTCAGGCTGACAGGCCTGTAGTTCCTGGTATCCCCCAGCTGACCCTTCTTGTAGATGGGTGTCACACTGGCGAGTCTCCAGGTGCCTTGGGACCTCCCCTGTTGACCAGGACAGCTGATAGATGAGGGAGAGTGGCTTGGTGAGCACTTCCACCAGCTCCTTCAGAACTCTTGGGTGGATCCCATCTGGCACCATAGACTGTGTTACTAACTCAACACTCCTTATGCTGATAGACAATCTGTTGGTAGCTGGAGTATGCTGACTTCTTGTTAGGGTAGCATCAAATGTGCAGTAAGCCTTGTTTCAGCCCATATCTATCTTTCTCCAGGCTGAAGTCAAGAGAAACTCCTGGCAAGGTGCTTCTATAGAACCCGAGCAAGACATGCGTAACGTCATTTTATCATCGTGATACTGTCACTGCTGAAGTTTATTGAGCAGCTGTGTGCACACAACGGATATCACTGAGGGCAAGACTGGATTCATATGGCAAGGGGCGAGCAGGCCATGTGATGGGGGAGTGACAGTCGGGCTGTGTGCCTGTGCCCCCCCAGCCACAAGTGCACAGAAGACTTAAGTGCACAAAACACCAGCCTTTCGCCTCTTCTGTGCACCAAAGGCAGACGGTCAGTGGATTAAAGATCAGGTCAACAATCTGCTCGTGGCACATAAGAACTCAGAGTGGGATAAAGATGGTGAAGCGACACAACACAGAAGTGAGGAGCAAGGGCTTGGGAGGCAGGAGTCCAGCACAGTAACATGGCTGGCAGGGCAGGACCCTCACCAGGCAGAGCCCGCTCCCTGAGTCACCACTTGAGGTGCGTGAGGTGAGCAGGGCAGGCTGGGGACGGGAGCCAGGGTCACCCAGAGTCCGGTCATCGTGTAAGTCCCTGGGGGATGAGGACGGCCTGAGGTCGGATCAGGAAGTTAGTTCATGGATCTGGATCAGCGGAGGTCCACGGACAGGCACGGGCAGGGCTGTGACACAGCTGGGATGTAGACTGCCTGGAGGGGCCAAAGCCTCAGCTTAAAAGCAGATCTCAGGTGGAAAGAGAGCCCAGTGAGACCTCTTCCGAAGGCCACCAGCTGCGTGATCTCAGAATTGGTCCTGAGCCCAGGCCGCCAAAGCTCCAGAAGGGTGGGAGGTGCACTCAGGGCCCTGAAACAAGAGGTGAAGACTGTCCTCATCCATTTCTGCCAAACAGAAGGAGTATTGTCTAGTACCTGTATCAGAAGTTACATCGTGAGAAGATCTAGGTTCTTTTTGTATGCCCCACAGTTTGCCTCGAGCAATTCAGAAGAGTAGCCCTACCCAGTCAGAGCACATTTCAACCTAGACTTGTCTCCTACAATATCCTGTAGTGGAGGCAGAAAGAACTGACCCTGAGCAGAACAGTGTCACTTCCCCAGGATACATTTATCAACTTCCAGAAAATTGCAGGTCAATGACTTCCTGCATCAGAAGTACCTCTAGGTGTAACAGCCCAGATGAATTCCTGGAAGATGATTTCTACCATGAATTTGTCCAGCTCCCCTAAGAGCCCATATAAACCCTTGGCGTCCATAACATCCTGTGACACAGAGTTTTACTATTTAGCCTTCCTCTATCTGTTGACTTCCTTTATGAATCACTTTGAGGTCCTCTAAAAAACAAAAAGCTATTTATTGTAACAGCTAAGTTGTGGCTGAGTTCTTATGGGTAACTGAGGACAGAAGACTTTGCCTGACCTGCTATATAGAAGTATTCGTTGCTTTGCGTGGTTTAGTATTACTGTGCAAACATTACACGTGCAAACATAAAATTTATGATAGAGATACTAGAAACACTAGTTAAAGAAAAGGGAAGAACTGATACAATGTGTTTAGTGATCTTAGGACGCAAAGCCAAAATCTTGCTCAGATAAAAAGGCAGGCAAAGGTCATGTTAGTAGAAATTTTATAGGAAAAAGATACCTTCAGAGACTAAATGAGCAGAGTAATCAGAATTAGTGCTATTTATCATTGAGAAAAGACTCAGCATTTCCACTGCAACTTTCTCTTTCTATGGAAAATGCTTTCTTGTTGGCTGTCTCCTTGTTATGATCAGTATGATACAATGAACATATAAAATTGCCGTTTCCAGACTACCAGGTTTTTGTAATAGAGAGAGAATATACAATTTGTCAGTCAGAAAGTGTTTAAGATAAGTTTGAAACAAAATTACTTTACAAATATTATATTTGGATTACTCAATGCAGTATGTAGCTGGGAAACACTGCTTCATGCTAAAGATTATAGAGAAAATTTGAGAGTGTTGCAGTGCTGGGATAAACCAGTAGGTCAACATAATGGTATCATCCACTGCTGTTACCAAATGCAGGGAGTTTTTCATTGCTTTTCAAATTCCCTGTGTCTCTGCAACGGCATTGTGCACACTTGGAGAATTAAGAAGATTGCTATTACACTTTTTCCAAATTTGCCTTATGGAGCGTTGGGAAACTTGTCCCATCCCTGAATATTTTTCTCTCCTTTGCACCTACTAGATGGAAGGAGAGCTTTTCAAGTTCAGTTCTCTGGAGAGCCCATTGCCAAGAGCAGCTGGACCTGTATGTTGTAGGCCCAGCTTTATGCCTAACACACAGGGAGCTTCATGACTATCTTGACTTGTCCCAAGCAACTTCAAACTGCTGCTGATCTCCAACAGCAATTTACATTGTAAGAGAAAAACCCACTTCATGCAGTGCAGGAGGCTGATGCTGGTGCTGCTCTTACAGCTTTAAAGTGGTGAGGGAAAATTAAGCCTCCACTTTCCTCCTGCATCCCTTTTACATTTCTTTTGGAAGGGTCACCTTAAAGACTTTTGTACACACATTGACCTGTTGAATTATCTTGAGCTGCTATGATATTTTGGTGGAAGAATAACATCTCAAAGCCCCCCACTCCCTTATTTTTCTGTTTAAAGCTCTTCAGCACACAGGCCACTCTATTGCTGTATACATATACCCAGGTGTAAAACATAATGCTCTTTTCCTTCCTCCTTTTTTTTTTTCCTTTTCTCTTCCAGGGCATTCCCTGAAATAACTTAATGACGTTATCCTGTGATTTACTACTGTTGTCTTTTGCTTTTCATATCTCTCTACTCCAGAGTGCAGTAAGCTAACCTTCTGCTCCGTTGGCTCAATGCAATTTTCCTTATCACCTCATGGGAGCTAAATCCATCTCTTCTTCGTAAGCCTTTGATTCTGCTTTAAATAATAATCTTCAGGCTGACTTTACAACAAGTACACTGTGCTACCTGCTGCCAATAAAATGTTAGATTCTGTAAATACATGTATTGGAATGATCCAAATAAAAAGTTGTTAATAGCGCAAGAACATTTGCTTAAATTATGAATTATCTTCCTGGGAAGCCTGACTATTGAAACATCTGTATTTATTTTGATTACATCACAATTTGATTCAAAAGTACTGGGTATTTCATCCTCTTGATATATAGTCAGAGTGCCTATTAATGGGAATTAAATACATCTACTGCGTGAGAGAGAAGGAGGTTGCAAGGATAGGAACAAGCCCTTTTGGCGTAAAGGAAAGCTATCTTTAATATCCATTTTGGTTGGCAACTGCAATTGTCAATTTGTGCATAATTTATCCAATTCTTGCATTCGCATAGTTTTCCACCGCATTTATGTCTTCAAAATCAATTTCCATGATGAAAATGCTTTAGATTTCAAGAGGTTCTCAGCTTACTACACACAAAGCTCGGGCAGCTCGAAGTACAGACCAAATCTCACCTCAGGCTGAGAGGTTCTTCAAGCCCCAACACTCACTCACTTCTTGGCCAGGGAAGCTACTGCCGCTGTTATGAAGGGAACATTGGTCCACTATAAACTTGATTTTGGCAGCACTAATTCATTGCATATAGATCACAGAATAGCCATACATATGAATGTGTGTTTATACATTTATGTACATATGTATATATATATATATAAACATTTTCTGCAGAACTGACCTTGATTCTGTCTTTTTAACTCATAAAGGCGTGGTAAAGGCGTGATCCATTTGAGCATTTTCTACATAGGGTGCAGCCAGACCTGAAGTGTTTGCTTCCCATAATCTCTAACTGGATGTTCATTCCCCTGGTTGCCTCCCCATCATCCTGGTAAATAACCACTCTATAACCTCCCCAGATCATGAACACTTATGCTCTAAGATCCAAATAAATACTTTCCAGCATTTACAATAAATCATTCTAAATGTCTAATATTAGATTACAGTTAACCATGGTAAAATTATATCTCATGTATTTTGTCCCATGATGGCACACACATATAGGTAGCCCAGGTGAAGTACATTTATAATAGGAGCATTTATTGCATGCATTTTCCACAAAAAGGATGAAGATAAAGCTAAAATTAAGCCTTACATCTATTCTGCAATTCAGCTGTGATTCTCCCTACCAGAAGCTGAAGAGACACTAGCAAAACAGGCACTGCTTCTGTTGCATCTTCTCTGCAAATAAAATGTGTTAGTTTCTACAGCTGATATTAAAGCATCTTTGTATAACCACAGTATTGATTTATAAAAGAATATGTTTTCAACCAGAGCTATCAGAGGACAATTTACAGTGTAATCCTAAGTACCTCCAATAATGTCATGTCAGGCTATTGGGTTTACATGGGGATAGAAAAAAGTCAGAATTTGATGCAATGTTATCTAAATATAAAGTAACTGGTGCACAGGGACTCTAAAAAATGAGATACACAGGCTCTGAGCCTTTGGGAGTGTACTGGTGCTGTGTTATAGATTAAGTTCTTTCACAAGAGTTCAGATCTTAATGAAAAGTTTTTATTTATTTTTCCATGAAGGTACTCTGGGAAAATCGTAATCTATCAGGGAGAAACTTCTTAAGCCATAAATGTCTTAGGATTGGCTGAAGTCCTGATGATAAAACCAATATACCATAAGATGAATTTACTAAAACTTCCATACATTCAAAAGAAAAAACTTGTCACTCCCATGACTCCTGTGATTTTTCAAGATCAGAAACACTGATACAAAAGTTCACATTAAATATTGTCCTTTTTCATGTATATGTTTTCATATACATGAAACTGTATACCTAGGGAACTAACATCCATGAAACTGTATACTTAGAGAACTGAATATACATATCCTTAGAGAACTGAAGCTCTCTCAGTTTCAAGTTCTTTCAAGTTCTGAAGTGACTATAATTAAAAGGGCAGTAGTAGCCAAATGTTTTTTAAGCCAAAGGACAATTCAATTTTCCCACCCCAAACATAGATCATAGAATCATAGAATGCTTAAGGTTGGAAGGGACCTCTAGAGGTCATCTCGTCATCATTTACCCAGTCACACACTTGCTCTATGGAGTCACTTCTGTCAGGTAAACACAGCAATGGTTACTGACAGCGACGTGTCCCAAACAAATATATTCTACACACATGCAGTAATTCTGACTGAAATGAAAAACAGAAATTCCTGAGCACTAGAAAAATCACACAACTTTCTAGGTAAATCACTAGCATATGGTCTCTGTCAGCAGCAAAGTCACTTGGTAATTAAGTTCCTCCTTCTTCAGTAAGAAATCCTGACTGTGCTGAAGGTGATGGAAATACCCTTACCAATTTCAGTGGGAGAAGGTTTTTAGCCAAGACCTTTTAAAGCATTAGTGTAGAACAGGCTTTACCAAGTTATTCTGCAAATAGCCTCACTTGTGGGCTTGCAGCCTGGTGGGGAGTGCTGTGCCCTCACTTTGCTCACAGCCCCCAGCTGTGAGTCAAGAATTCCATCTGGAGCAGTTGAACTATTGGTAAAGATCAGCAAACAGCAAAAATCAGCCTTGCATTAGACAAGTGGTCTCGTTTCCATTGTAATAATTCATCCTCTCAGCTCACATGGGAAGCAGCCCTGAGGTCAGACCTCTGCCCCTTGTGTAACCGCTCCTGAATTTTTCTAAGTCTTCTCCAACTCTTGCCTAGACTAAAGCATTAAACCTTTGCTAGGCAACAGGAGGGACAGGTTGGAAAAACCAATTTTGGTATGCATGATGACAAGTTCCTCTGAGAGCTTTATCAACTGTTTATTAAAGCTTGACAAGAAGGCTGATAAAAACAGCTGTGCAAGAAGATTAAATATATTTCCCATGCTGACAACCATATTGATTCAGAATTCACACACCCACAAAAAACCTCATAAAATATTATCTATAAACCTGTATCCATCCATGCGGGTCTTTAAACTGATTACACGTTATTTTGTTAATTAGGATATTTCACTAGAAATAAAACAGAAACGAGAATTTACAGCTGATTCCCTTTTTCCACAAAATTTGCTGCTTTCCAAGAAAGAAAGGTCACAGAAAGAATGAAATTCAGATGAAGGGGCTGCAGACAGCAGCAGTAAACACTTATGTTTGCCCTGTTGGTTTATTACAGTATGTGTAAAAAGCCAGAATATGATCTCAAACCCTTACCCTTACTAGTGCTGGTAGGGTGCCAGGTAACATATTATCAGAGTCTAAAAACATATGGCCAGAAAGGACCTTTAGAAGTTATCCAGTCCCATGTTTCTCAATAGGTTGTCCATAGACCACTGCTGGCTCATCGGATCTTCGATGGCACCATCTCAGCACGACTGCAAAAATATTAGTGAAATATACAGTCAAATAAAAGCAAATGAATAAAAATGATGGTGAAAAGAGTGAAATGTGAGCAGCCCAAATGTTATTTGATATCCAAGAAAACCATTACAACATACCAAGTACGATTGTTCTTTCTTTCTTTGCTTAAAATTTGCCTTTTTCTTTTAACTAAAAAAGCTCCTGAACACCAATCAGTCTATAGCTCTGCCCCTAAGCATGGTCCATTTTGTGTCACATTCTTGTTTATTTGCTCTATATTCAGAGTTTCTGTGATAGAAAACCCACAACTTCCACAAACGATAAATATTGAGTGCTGGAGTGATCTACTGAGCCAGCTGAGTAATTTATTGGTCAGAATGTGGCCTGTTGTGATTTGCTCATGTAGCAGTTTCTTCAGAAAACGCAAATAAGAATATTAAACACATATATGTTTACTACATATTCTTCCATTCTTTTCTGGAAAAAAAACCATACATTTTTGAGAGGAATAAACAAGAAAAAACTACTAACTAAGCATAAAAGGATGAACTGTTGAAAGTAACTGTTACCAAGGCAGTTTTAGTAAACTTACTCAAAACTATCCTGAAAGTCTATGCAAATACTGTGGAACTAGGAATTTTAATCAAATACCCCAGGATTAGGCATTAGATGATACTGTCACACCAGGCTGTCATATCTGCAGATTTGGGATCAGAGCCTTCTTTACTCACACAACCTCCTGAGAGGAGTCTTGGCAGTTTAATTCTGGCCCCTGCTTGTAGCTATCAGAGGAAAATGCCTGCGTGAGTCGCGCGGGTGGCTGTGCCCGTTCAGAAAGGCCTTGGCATGTGAGTGGAAGTGAAGCTGCCTCGGGAATAGGCACTACAAGCTCCCGTTACCGGCACAGGCCGATGTGCAGCACAACGTCACGAAACCTGGCTCCTGCTCTCGAGCACGTGCCAGGAAGGCCCATCTGCTCCGCCAGGCCGACGCAGGGATGTGCGCGGCCACGCAGGAGCTGCCGAGAGGGGCAAATGCAGGTGTGGTGTGCGGAGCGGAGGCGCTGCCAGCAGAAAAGCAACACGGTACACGGCCATACAACTCCCCAGGAAGACAGTTTCAGTGCAGTAAAGCCAGCGTAAATATGATGGCCACGAAGCGATATCGCCCTTGACTCTCCAGGGAATATGGCTCATCTGGCCTGGGTACCTGAGAGAGTCCATCGCTCTGTTTGCTCTTTTGCTTAGTTTCCCAAATTACCTTTTTGAATGTCTAGAGACTAGGAAGGGAGTCAGTGGTGATTCCTCATTCTGGAATTCATTTTTTCTTCCGTCTCACACAATCCTGCTCCTTTGATTGGAACAGTGTGTAGAGATAGATCATATCAGCAAGGCTCTAAAATACAGGCATTTGCTTGCTTTGTGCATGTGAATGTGAATTAATAACAGTTCAAAATAAAATGCTTCTGTGCTAGTTTAGGTAAAGATTTGACACCCAAAGATTGAAGATTCATCCAAAGGATGAATCCATACACAAAGTACATAAGTAAGGCCTAGCTCTTACCCTTTTTATATAAAAAGCAAAGTTTAGCTTACTGGACATGAGACAAAAGAGGATTAAATGTCTAGTAATTGAGGATGGTTAAGAGGCAAATTATCAGACATGAAGAATAATTTTTCAGATAATCCTCTGAAACACCCTTTGGTACAAGGCTTGCGAGACTGCAGTAAAGGAGATGTAAATGCTGTGTAACTTTCATTTCTGAACCCCAGTTAAATAAAACTCCTTCCTGAGAAAACTGGGACTAAGGTCCCCAGATGCTGATTAAAAATACTGAGAATTATTTCAATCAGTTGGTTACCTGAAACTATTCTTTGGACAATTTGTGAATATGGGTAGTCAGGTCGACAGCATATGATATAGTACAGATGTCAGGTGGTTTTTTTCACCTAGAAGATCAAGATACAAGCAGTACGTTGGAAGGAATTTTGTAGCACATTTATCTAAGTTATAGCTAAAGTGAAAATCATTTCTGCTTTCAAGACCATGCAGTTCTTAATGAGCATTTTAAATTATTCCTCACTCCTCATGAGAAATGTCTGGCCTACAGAAATATCATGTTAGCCTCGACACCATAGGCTCATTAGAAACTAAGCATAACAGCTCCAAAAAGAAGAGAAAGAGCCACTTGCTAACTCTGAGGCACGTGCTAACGTGCTTAGCTGGGAACACGCGGCGCTTGGCCAGCACTTGCCCTTCTGTACGTGCCATCGGAGTCCATCCCGAATGATTCCCGGCTGTCCTCTGGACATACTGACTTTTGTATTCTCATCAGGCCACTCTACTCTTTTCCTAATGACCTTTGCTGTGAGATAGCTGAGCATTAAGTTTTAATCCCACCAATGTATTATTATCAAAACTAGCTCTCTAAAGCGAAGCCACGTACATTTATATCAGGGAACAGTTTAAATTGTTTATGTTCACCTTGAACAATGCAGCTTTGCGAGAGGGTTAGCTCTGCCAATCCTTCTTGATTTGGCTTGGGATTCCTCTTCGAAGGGCTTGTCCTCTTTCAAGGACAAGAGAACTGGAAGAGGTGAGGAACATCAAAATCCATACTGGAATATTTTACCTCAAGATGCTTTTTATATTAAAATTTATATTTTTATATTATATTTATATTAAATATAAGTGGTTTTCCTATTCTAAATACATAGTCATTCTCTTGGGTTAATTTGCTTGTTTTCTGACGTAATTGTGTTATTTCTTCCTCCATAAGATCTTTTGCAAAGCAATCGCAAGGGCAAGGTCCAAATTTCTCACCTGAAATGGTAGCAAGCATAACCAGCAGTCCACAGAAAACATCAAATTCCCTCTATGCATCATAAAGAGAGGGGAAAATGTGTGTTTTCCTTGGTACCTTGTAAATAATTAAAAATATTTGAATAGATCATTTTCCTGGTTGCATCAAATCTCTTGAACACCTATTTGCCTACCAAGTACACAATACCCAGCAATAATTTCTAGTCTGATGCAGTTAGTGCCTGACTTCTGCATCTTTGGACATACCTGCATAAAACCAACTATCAGTTCAGACTGACACCATAAAATCCAAACCACGTCAGAATGTAAAAAATCGCCGGTACAAGCGATAGTACAAGCCTTTCAGTCAGGATATTCTTAATCAGGACATCTCCCTGGATTCTAATTTAGCACAAATACACTTAATGAGAGGGAAACTACTTAATAGGGATGTATTCAGCCAGTGACACAGAGGGTTTAGTATTTAGCAAGCTCTTAAATCAGTGTGAAACGCCTAACCGCACTTCCATCGTGAGCAGAGATTCCCCTAGTAGTAAGGAAATGATAACAGACGAAGAAAGATGAAATGCCATCATGGTAAGTCTCTTCACAGGCATTTTTGTGTCTTCTTATCTGGATGGCTGTTTAATTGAGTTGGCTCCCTACCAGTTGAGAGGATTTTACTGAATTAACGTTGAGATTTGCTTGGCTTTAGTTAATCAGATGTGCAGGTGTGGCATACTGCAGTTCTTTCAATTAGAAAAATAAAACTTCTATTTTGAAGAGTATAAGTTAGAGCAATGATCAAGATACATGGCAGATCTTACACCGCATTCTTCAGGGTAGCTGACTACATTTTTTCCCATTTCAATTTTAAGTCACTGTTACAAATCATTACTGAAAGAAATTCCTGTTTTCCTTTTATATATATATATATTTATATACATATGTATGTATGTATACACACACACAATAACTGTATATATAAATGGGATGAGAAGATCCCTAGGGATTAGAAGTCCAACATAAATAAGGAGAAGGTGGTGAAATCATTAAAAATGCCTAGCAGCTGAGATGGCTGCTTTTTTCAAAGATGCAAAACCAGTCCAAATCACTCTGGAAATACAGGCACAAACCCAATTTTCATGTATCCCCATGGATTATCTCCATGTCAAAAATATGTAGGAAGATATGTCTACAGGAAAAAAAAAAAAAAGATGAAGAAATTACCTCTAGAAAGGAATTAGTCAACAGTTAATGAGTAGTTTTACTTTCAGCAGCCCACGTGTAATCTCAAGCCCTAAAGCCAATCCTGGCTGTTCCTGTGGAGATTTCTGCAGCATGTGAGAATACAGGATGGTCTCCATCTTTCTGGAAACAAATCCTGCTCCAGGCACTCAGCTTCTGGGGCGAACACATAAAGTGAGAGGATTTCTGGGTGCCACCAGAACCCTTCCATGGTCAAAAGTGAGGTGGATATAGTGCAGTAAAATCCTGCCCATGTCATTGATGCCCTTCTCTATGCCCACCACCTCTCTGCATGCTGAGAAGGGAGGATTAAATGCTATAGCTCCAATAAACAGCACAAGGTCTATACTTGAATATAAACTGCTTCCAGCCCAGTTTTCTCCCTGCTCGGCAATCCTCTGTATTCCCCACCAGGCAGAGGGCTGCCCTGCCAGCCCAGGACAGCAAGTAACTTGAAAAGGAACCTGTTAGGTTTTTGTTTTGTTTTGTTTGAGGCATTAACATCATTCTTAGTGGAGTTCTTAAATTGTCAAGGTGTATTTCAGACAGTGAAAAGAACTACATGACTGTGAGAGGATGGAGCAAGAGATACAAATCAAGAATCTTGCTTTATGCTTCTTGAAATGGAGAGTTCTGTTCTTTTATGGCAGATTTTTCTGCTTTCTTTTTCTTTGTCATTAGGCTCTTCTAATAAGGCAACATCTTGTCTTTTGACATTTCCTGGAAAAAACCAGGCCAGCCCAGTTCTGCATTGTTCAGTGCGGCTCTTAAGGCACCACTGCCCAGTCAGATAAGGGCCTGTTATTGTTGGCTAAATGGCAGCAAGGATTTTTTGAAGCCTGTTGAAGATAGAAATTATCTATAGAGACAGATGTCTGGGTGTTATTTTCTGCAGGAGAAGAATGGGATTATTTTGCACTCAAGGTCTCCAGTAGCTGAGGACTCAGTTGTTTGCCCTTCGCACCTGAATCTTGGATTTTTCTTCCCTTTAGGAGCCATATTCAGCACGACTGTTCCTGAGAAGAAATTTACACCTCAGCACACCAGTTCCAGGAGCTGTAAGAGCATAACAGCACGGCTGGAAGTTTTCTTTCTAAAGCATAGGAAAACAGTATATACTGCTTGAATAAAGACAAAAATCACAGCCTTCCTTTCCTCCTGTCTTTCTCCTGCCTACAAAATCCCATGCCATACCTAAATCACCTCCAAAAGACACTCAGATCTTCTCTTCTCTGCAAGAGTGCTCTGAAGACTGAATCATGACACACTTGCAACTTTTCTGTCCTGCTGCTATCACTAAACTCCCTCAAATCTCAGCGTCTCATCCTGTTAAGGAATAAGAGTATCCAGGTTCGTGGCCTCTGTAATGCCCACGTGTTGCAATCCAAAGTTCCTACTCTGACTGATTCACACAACCTGTCCTTGCTAGTTTTGAGTGGCAAATAAAATTAACCTGAAAACACCGCTGAAAACTAGGCCACCTTCAACACGTGTAAACTTGCAATAACTCTGCGTGTTGCTCCGGTCATGCTTCAGAAGAGTTGTAACATAGAAACATGCCCAAGATATAGAGAAATATGGCTTTCTCTGCACAAAATTAGGGGTACTTACCAGCAAAATGTTATGGCACACATACAAGAAATTAGCAAGGAATCTCAGACTATTTTGGATCTCCTGAATATTTTCTTACATTCAGTTTCTAAATTCCTAAGCAAACTGCTAATAATGTAAAGAATTTCCAATGCTGAACAAAGTGCATGATGACTGCAAATGGAAAAGGTGCTTTATTATTTATAACAAGGCCCAGAAAGTAAATACTAGATATCAACTCACTGATGGTTTCGCCCAGATGGACAGGTTGAAGGTACACACCAGCTTGTTCTCCAGTCTATTCTGGGTTGATTTCATTCATAATTGAGAATTTGCCTTTCTGTGTTTGCAAAGAAACGCCGAGCAAATAAAATTAGGGAATATATGCACGGTAAGTCCTGTGACAACACTCAGAGGCCTCCAGATCTGGAATGGATTCGGTGATTAGTTTGAGAGTGATTAATGTGATTAATTTAAATCCCCAGTTTG
>NW_010582032.1:23995-37005 GCF_000705375.1 Tinamus guttatus
TACCCTCCATGGGCTCTGCTTTTGCAAAGTGCACGGGTCAGCTTTTGCCCAGGTAAATTATGTGATGCAATACAATGTAAGATGATGATGCTCAGATGTCCCAATTTCCAGTCCCGCTTTCAGTAAGAAATGTTAACTGTTAATGTGTTTTCCGAGGAAAAAAGAGGTCTCCAACAGCCAATAGCTGGATCGTATACAGCTGTTAAATTTTTGATGCATCTTCCCTATGCCTACACTTGGAGTTTCAGAATGCTGTTAATACAAATTACTTTTAGCCTGAGCATGATAAGTGAAATAGAGTTTTGGGCCTGGATAATGGAAATACTCCCTCTAGAGAGTTGGCCCATGGTTTGCTGGTTGGTCATGGTTTGCTGACACGACCGAGCGGCCTGGCAGGCGCGCGGGTCACTCTTGCGCTCTCCGTGCCCCTCTGCCCCAGCGGAAGCAGCGGCGCGGGTCACGCCGCAGGCTGCAGCCCCGTGGGCTGTGCCCACTGCTCTGCAGGAGTCCAGGAGCGGCACAGAAGGGATTCTGCCTCAGGAACACACCAGGAAAACAAACGTCCGGAATAAGGCTGGAAAAATAAGAGGTTCTTGGTGTCACTGCTTGCTTTGAAAGATATTACCAAAAGTCATATTAAAAAAAAAAAAGGCAATAGCATTAAAAAATGCCCTTTTGCCTAGTTTATGAAGAAAAACATCCCAAGAGATCAGATAAATGCAATTACTTCTTTTTATTATGACATGGCTGCATGCTTCCCCTGGCACAGATGAATACATATCCTCTTGCATCTCTGAACTCTTCTGATTTTGATAGTTAACCACGGAATATGGCCTTCTGATCTGTCTGAGGCACTTCCTTTCTCAAAGCCAAAGTCTCAGCAGCATTTTGGTAGAAAAAAACAAATTACTGGAAGCTTTCATGTCTTAATTTATGTACATATATAAACATCATTAGTCGACCCTTTCATCTGTCTAAATCTGTCTGGACACAACAGAAGCTGCCAAATAGTTTTTCATGGAAAAATGATAAATGTCCAGCTGCACTGTAGTTCTTCCCAATCTCCACCTCCATTGGGAAAGATTTAGCGAAAATAAGTTAAATTCAGCATGTGTGTAATACTATCTACTATGACCCAATATACTGCATTGCTCAGGCAAATTTCCCAGACATCCAGAAGTTACACAGTTCAAAACTCGTGTTTTCCTTGGTGGATTTATATTTGTGAGGTACCACTGTGGCAGCCATTAGCAAATTCCATTCTAGTTATACCGCTATGTGCAACGTGAGTAATAGTACAGATTTATTTCACTGCTCTACCTATACATTTTGAAGTATGAAAGCTAAACTGCCTCTTCTTCCCATTCAATACTTGGCACTGCCAATAAACATGTAGAATTGCAGTAAATGCATCAGCCAGCAACTACCCATCATGATTTCCAAGAGATTTTCATTGTTCCACATAAGTCAGGCCATGCAGAGCAGGCCTTAAGTAGTCAACATTGACCTGAATTATATTCAAATTAATAAATCACAGGAAAAAATCTCCATACCTCATTATTAGTCCCTCTAAAGCGGCACTACCTATTTTGGGAGATAGGTTCTACGGTGAACTGAACCTAATGGAGCCGGTTGTTAAATCAAGGAGTATGAGTTCTGGCCCTTTATTGCCTTCTGCCAAGGGAGCAAAAATGATTATAATGTTAATACCTAACTAGTGGCCGCATACAATTATCTAATTTTGCTGAGCTTATTCATTATCTTTCAAAGACAGAAAGTGCATAACTTATTCCTGCAAAAAAAAAAAAATCTGCAAAAACTTTTTATTCATCTTCTGAAATAAGCTCATGACAATCTATCTTCATTTAAACTGCAAGAGAGCAGGCCTGGATCCTGGAATAGGCTCTGCTTCCTTTGAAAACAGGGAAATAGCTCCAAAATACATTGAGCTGCTTTTTGGAGCTTATGAAGCAGAGCACACATCTAAGTGCTGGCAACATTTAATGGCAAGGAGGCAGCCTTACATGAGAGAGGTCATCGTCAGATCAGCTCGTGATGTTTTCCCCCAGTGGGAAAACAGAATCTTCTGCAGGCTGGGAATGAAAAATCTTGATTTAAAATTAACTTATGTATACCCCAGTATACAGTTACCTTAACATGGGAGAATACCAGAATTTCCTGTGCAGCTTCTAATGCAATGGGCTTCTCCCTGAAGCGAATGTGCTTTCCTCGTCACTGCGCCAGCTAAGCTGCAGCACACGGTGCAAAGAGGGTCTTGCCTGTACCTTGCTCCTCTCTGAATGCTTTGACATGCTCATCCCTGCTCTTGCACGCTGTAGAAACCATCCTTGTATTCCAAGAGCACAAGGGCAAGGATTGTGCCTGGCTCCATGGGATAAAGAAGAGGCTATTCATTCCCCTTCTGACACAGGCTGGGCCCTTTCTGGCCCTGCAGAGGTTCTTTCATTTGCCTCTTCCTCTTGCCTGACTGCCTCCACAGCGTTTCCTTACAAAGACATGGTTGTTAGTTACCTGCCATAGCTCCTCAAGTGGCTCTTCCTACCCTGTTTTTCGCCATCAGTTGGCTCCAGAGCAGAAGCGTGGCCTGAGAGGAGCTGGAGGTCTCTCTCCAGCCTCACAGCTGCAGCTGTGTTGTCCATACCAAGCCATTTGCTGCAGATCAATTTGAGGCCAAGCGAGTCATGCCAGAACCTGGTCAGTGCCATGAGAAAGGGAACATTCTCCCTGTGGCTTCAAAAAAAAACTCTTCAAAGTGGTGTCTTCCAAAGATGTTAAGAAGACCACTTCGCTTGCTGTATGAACACTGTCCTCAGGTTTAAAAGCAACATAAGTAAATTAAAAGCAGCAGCAGGACAACAAAACAGATTAGCATCCTTCCTAGCCTTTTTAGAGAAAGCTGAAGCCCAGAGGACACCTATAATTGAACCTCTCTGGAGGCATCAATCATTTAAAGTTAGATGCAGTTCTCAGCATCTACTGAGCTGGCACATACATTTGATGCTAGGGCAAAAAGAGACCATGGGGACTGAGCAGAAAAGCCATTTTTCCCTGTTAATATGAACACTCAGTTATCCAGCTAGCCATGAGTACTGCCTTTTTCCCTTGTCTCCAGTTAGGTCATATCCATGACTCAAATGTATATTAGGATTGAAGTAACAGAAAACATAAGGGATTCAGGAGAGGTGTGGGGAGGGAAAGGCAGGAAGTGCAGGGATGGTTAAAAGAAAAGCCTTAGGAGCTGCTCTTACTTTTGCACACAGTCCGAAAACCTTGTATTATTAGTCTTATTGTGTAAGCCAACAGAGAAGGACAACAGTGTAAGCCAGAGCCAGCAGTATCATCATATCCTCATCGCTGTTTCAGGAAAGCGAAGTAGGAAGTTCTAATGTTAGAGAACTCAGACAATAAGTCATTTTTTAAAAACAGGTGGATCCAGGAATCAAAAAAGAATTTCAAGTCTCCTAGAAATAGAGTGGTGAGGAACCATGAAGGAAGATCTTAGATGTTGAACCAAGACACTTTTGTCTTCAGTCAGAAGATGTAAAAGAAAAAAAAAATCTGGCGAGAAAAGAAGCAGGTCCAGCAACAAAGAAGGCCAACTGAGAAACAGATTACTAAAGGAAGAAACCCAAGTAAGTCAGCCAAGTATTTATTCTGATTTATAGCAATGCTTGTCTCAAAGCCTCAGACCCTTTAAAATGTACTAATAGTACATAGGCTAACACCAAAAATATGAAAGAAAATGCAGCTGCAGCTTCAGAGCTAATTTTACAGCACCTTAAAACTACTGTAGCTGTCTCAAGAGCAACCAGAGGCAAGTGAAGTAAGAGTCAATTAAGTGTGGGATGGACATGAGAAAGCAAGTGAGAGAGAAAACCCTCATTAAACCAACATCAGCAGCTTTCCCAGTAGCTGCACAAATATTTTCTGTTACTGAGAAGAGGCTGAAATACCAGGCCTGTATTGCCATCTCTGTTTAGAGGCTCAACCACAATTCACTTGCCTGCATCAAGTTACTAGCTGAGTTTTAGCCTCTGTCTACAAGATTTCAAACCAGCTGTTAACAGCAATTTCTGTAATCTATAACTCTAAGAGACTATCATGTTGTCATGGCTCAGTGAGACCAAAAAAGAATTTCATTGATGTTTGCGAAGAGAAGTGATATGGCTGAAAGCCCAGCTATGCTCTTCTAAGCTGCAGAAGATATAATTTAACACTCTTGGACCCGGTTTTACCCTCACTAGAGGCAAGTGACAACTTCCCAGTGAATTGAGTGGGCAGAAATCCAACCTTCTAGCGTGAGCTGAGAAAAAAAAGAATAATCTGCTAGATGTAAGAATGTGACTTAGCCAGCATGTTATAAAAGTGAGTTTCAAAGAGCACAACAGTATGAGGGTTTTTTTTTTTAAAGAAGCAAAGTATTACGATACCTGAAGGACAACACATCAATATAAAAAAAGCCAAGAGCTCTGACAAGTTGCAAAATCTTTTGATGAATACCCTCCTCCTACTGGAAGCATTAGAGTTGATTTCCTTGAAGCAATGGAGAGAACAGTGCACAAGAGAAAGGCCTGAAAATGGGGAAAAAAGAATCAGAAGAATGAAATTCTCTATACACTTCCACCCAAAAGGAATTTGCTATTGCTTTTAATATGCCTTTGTTACCACCAGCTTAGTTACAACTGGATTTTTTTTTTTTTTTGGAGAGGATCCTATATGCTACCTTGCTTTCCTGTACTCCCTTGCTATTCCCAGCAATAGCTGGTAGCTATGTTGCAATTCTTGAAGTATGTGCTCATAAAAGCACAAGCCCCAGGGAAGTCTAATGCCTTTCTTTTCATGAGCTTTGTGTGTGAAGTGTGAAACCTTGGGTAATCACCTGCCTCCAGCCACTCCTTAGCAGCTGAAGAGCTTTTCTTTGTGTAGCTACAGTAGCCAGAGCAGCTGCACAGTTAGTAGGTAAAGCAGGTTGGGTAACTAGGTTGTGTGGAGGGAGAAGCTGCATTTTTTTTTTTAAAGCCAACAACCTGTTTACCCAGAGCAGGTCATGGAAACACTAATCAAAAATAGAAACTGCCTTCTATTTCAACACACAGCAAGAATGACTAACAACACTTGTCTTGCACAGAGGCACATAAAACGTGCACCTTTTATGTCTAATTATCCCAGGGATCTGGGATTCAGAGGTAGATATAACAGCTGACTTCAGCAGCTCAAACAGAGGCTGTTGGTGTGGGCTGCTGTGGTATTTTGGTGTTTTGGTGAGGAAGGGGGTAAGTGGATGGGGGACAAAGACACTGCTTGACATCACAACAAAACAGCACATCTTCTATCCCTGCCAGCGAGGTGATGGTGGAAGAACAACAACAAGCTGCCATCATTGCCAAGTGCACTGAACTCACAACCCAGAAGCAACTGCAGTCCACGCTGTGTGTCCGCACAAGCAGATAATGAAGAGCAGCTATCTTGTTTCCAAGCTCTTTCTTCTGGTGGACAAACCTAATATCATGCTGGTTGTTCTGAAACATGGGACTAGAGACAGCAAGAGCTGTTCTTGATTGTGGCCCTAACTATTTCACTGCCTTCTTCCCTAACATTCTCGTAGCTAATCCCAGTGGCTCACAGGTGTTCCTGGCCCTGCCTCACCTCCGTGGATGCAGCCATTCCAGTTCTCCTGCCTTGGGCTGCTGGTCTGTATTTGGAAATGGTATGCTCATCCCCAGTTCTGTTCTCTTCACTGCCTGTAAAATTCCTGTGAAGGATAGTTTAATAAGTTTAAATACACATTCAACCTTTGGACAGCAGGTGCTTGAATAGTTCCCTCCGTCCCTTCAGAAGATCATCTTCTGCCACAGCACTGACTTGGTGAGGCAGAGAACTGACGTGGTGCCGCAGCGGGCGCTGGAGCCCTGGAAACTGTTGCTTTGGGAGGTGCCTCCTTTCCGTAAAACCTGCCTACTTCCAAAACATGCTAGCTATTGAATTAGTCCTCCCCAAATGCTAATCAGCAATACAAAAAAACTCAGGAAATACCCCAAACTCAGCTGCCAGCATGCAGCCTGCCTGCCGCATGAGCCTTGGGAATACTCGCGACGGATGCTGGCTCGATGGAAACCTCCGGGCCATGGGGTATTTTCAAGCCCTAGCACTTCCTGCCGCCACAGTCGGACTAGCAACGAAAAGCGAGCACTGCCACCCAGCGGCGACCGAGGACAAGTTACCTCTGGGATTCATAGGCACACTCTTCAGAAGAGGTCTTTGTGGTCACATACAGGCAAGCATTTTGCTTCGGCCAAGCTTCATGTTGGAAGCTGCACATTCAAATCCTACTGATCTCAGCTTAGTTAGAAAAGGGCTCATATTTTTCTCTAAGAAAAATGAGTTAAACTACATATGTTATTCAGAGAGGCATTGTCTGAGAGTACTGTTTTGTTTTGGGGGTTCTAAAGGAGACTCCCTAGTGATATTGTAGAAGGAAAAAAAAGCATGGTGTGTGCGGCTGGACGTGTTTTTGACTTAAGCCAAAAAAGATTCCTATTACCTGACTTACTAACTTGTGACTAAAGAGTCTTCTCAGAGTCTCAGCGTCAGATAAAACAACGGGGCAAGTTAGAAGAACAGCCTGCACTGGTGACAGCAAGGAGAAGGGCTGCGCTGTCGCGTCCATCACTCCCTGGCTTCTGTCCTGGCAGGAGGAGCAGGGCAGCAGCGCCCCCTTCCCTCTCATCCCTGCAGGAACATGGAGCTAAAGGTGCTCCCGGCAGGAAAGCACACCTAACGGGCACCAAGCTTGCGGAGGCGGCAGGAAGCAAGAATTAGGGGCAAAAGTGTAATTGTTTGACTCCTGTGGGGCCTGGCAGGAGAGCACACCTAACGGGCACCAACGCTTGCGGAGGTGGCAGGAAGCAAGAATTGTAATAGTTTGAAGCGAAAGTGTAATTGTTTGACTCCTGTGGGGGTATAAGACCTACATGTGAAAACAGTCAATTGCTGCCACCCAAGGGGAAGCCCAGCAGCGCAGTGAGGATGTGAGATCGCACACAAGCGATCCGGATACATGGACACCTGTACTTCGGTGCTTCTCAATTTATGGTAGGAGAGACCAAGTGACTGAAAATAGTGCTGTTTACAATAAATAGTGTTGTTGCCTTCCATACAGCCTCTGAGTTTTGTGAAATTAATTTTCTTCATGTTGTTTCAGTAAAAGACCCCAGGAGCAATAGATTTTTGCTGAAAAATGACTAGGGGACAAAACTATCAGCACTTCGGAGTCTGGAGACTGAATTTCAGGCAACTCTCCTACTTCTGGTGCTTTCCTAAGGCCCCTAAAAGGCCTTAGCCCGGGCTCTGGGCCACTGAAGCCCCCAGGATCCCTGCGCACCGCAGGGATATTTCTGTTACTTCCATGAGTTTATATAATTTAGGTATTGTTTCCCAAAAGAGTCCTGGGCTTTGGGATAAGGAAGCAGGTTTCATATCCTCCTACTTTCACCACCTAAGGGAGGTCCCAATGCACCCACGACAGGCTCTTCGGTGCCACCGACGGTTTTAAAATGTTTGCACATCCTCCTCAGGGGGAAGATGCCAAATCTCAGATCACTTTGCAAGTTAATAATGATAAAAGCACCATTTAGACAAAGCCAATTTATAAGTCATATTAGCAGACCTTCTTAAAAAGCAAAGATTATCCAAAATACTGACATAAAAATGATTTAAAACAAAAATTTCCCATGCTTTTTTTTTCAGTAAAACATACATGTTTGAGAGTTTCAAAAGCTCTGCTGTTTTTCCAAGATGCCTTAGATCACAGTCTCATTAATTTCTTTTTCTTCAAAAGCAGTTTTGATGCTGTAGCACATAAATAAATACCAACATAAGCCTCAGAATTAACCAAGTATGGTTTCTTATAGAGGCGTCTCTCCTGCTTGACTATGGTGCCCAACCGCAGCTCTTACTTTCTTGAAGTCCTTATCACGAGCGGTACACGGGTAAGGTCCGTCTCTCTATGGGAAATTGTGGAAGAACATCCAGGAGATAGGAGATGGCAGCTAGCCAGCCCCCTGCGGGGAAAGGCAGCACTAACAGGGCAAGTTGACCCATAATCATGTGGCTGAGCCTGTCTAGGGTGGTGTCACAACAGGGCCTTGAATCGCGACTGGCGATGAGCCCAGCATGCTCATGTGCGTGTGTACACGACATAAAAACTTCATTTAGTGCCCCCCACCCTGGCGTTCCTTGGTGTGCCCAGCAGTGCCAGGACTCTCCCACTCCAGCACTGCCTCCACTGGGAGGTTGCTGGGGAGCCCCTGCGCAGACGCAGAGGCACTAGACACCCCATATGGACCACAGTGCGCCCTGTGCTTGTGTGTGTGTGTGGCCCTGCCAGCGGGCCAGGCGCTGCCCCCAGGCCTTTACAGTGGGTGCAGTCGGATGGATACACAACCAACAAGGCCACGGCCCAGAGGAGCGAAGGGGAGGGCCAGAGCCAAGCAGGGACTGCCTGCTACAGCTTCTACACCGTGCTGGAAGCAGCTTGGAAGCTGCCCAGGAGATCAGCGTGGGCCCTGGCGCCAGGTGTTCCAGCCTTGGATAACGAGATACCATCCTTGCAAGTCAAACATCTGGAAACCTGTGTGCACGAAGGCGGTAGCACAGGAGCTGATTGCAACCCAAGCTCCAAAGAGTGGGGAATGAACCCATAGGGTGGAGCAATTAGCTTTGCCAGGGGCTAACAAATGCCGTGTGCTCTACGGCAAAGCCCCAGCTACAGCTGGCCAGGTGAGAGCAGTACTAACAAGAGCCTCCTGGCACCCAGAGGAGTGGGATGTAGTATTTGGAGCAGTTCATCTGACGCAGACGTTGGGTTCAATTAGAAGAACTGGTTACTCCCCAAGTGCCCCCTCCTGTGCAATTGGAGGGGGAGAGGCAAGTAGATGGGAATACACTGGAGCAATCTAGGATGCCTAACTCGATGGAACTTTAAGAATTATTAACTATTTTCCAGCAGCTGCTATGGAATCTTTGTTAGCCTGGTTAGTGAGAGCATGGTGAGCAGGTGCTCGTGTTACACGGACCCCTTGAGCTACACCATCTCCCACATCTGCTGGATCGTTCACTCTCTTAAAAGAGGAGCTGAATTTAATGATTAGCAACTGATACTCAAGTAAAGGGTTATCTTGTCTAGTTAACTTCTGTGCAGGATGGGTCAGGAAATGTTGCTGTAGCTCCAACATTACACTGATGGTTATGTGCTGCTGCGGTAGGTGTTTACCTGTCTGTAGTTTTCAGGTGTTATTAAACTATTTCTCCCAATACCACATTTTCATTACTTTCTCCTTTAAGAAGTGGAATATGGAATAAATTTCAAACTGCAGCTGTGTTTTTTGCGGTGTAGGGGGTGAATAGTTTATTTTTAAGTTTATGTATTAAAATGGGAACATTAAACTGGAAAACTATTTTGATTTGCCTTCAACTTCTCAAGAATAAATCTGAATGTACCTAAATATTAGTATGGTGATAATGCGGATTACTGCATTAGAAGCTATTTGAAGAGTAGATTTTGACGATCTTGCTTAACATATAGTTTTGATCATATAACTTGGAAGTTCCAAGTCTCACTTAAAACTTCTCTTTTTAATTGTCTTGTTATAGGTGGCTCTCCAGTTTCTTACTGTTAATATTGAAGCAAAAGGTTTCTGTTTTTGTCTCTGCAGAGAAGTGCAGCAGTTTCACCCTGAGGTTAGAAACTCCCCTGAAGTTAGATTTGCAGGCAAATTCGCCACTACAGTTAGAGCACAGTGTACTTTTGAGTGAGGGATCAATGTGTTACACGGGATAGAGGTAGCCTTTGGGTTAGCAAAAGGAGACGGACTGGATGGAGTGGAGATAACTAAACGTGCCTTCAAGCCACTCCTACTTGGCCCAGTAATGCCTGTAGTGGGGATAGATAGGGCTTTGGTGGACAATACAAGGGATTTGGCACTTGTTGAACTCGGTGCTAAGTAGGTGAGAGGAGATTTGAACTCCATGGTGAGCAAATGGGCAGGGGCCACCACGCCACAAGGAACGGCAAAGAGGTGACAAATGAGGACTGACTTGCTGCAGGCACGAGTATTACGTGAGGAGACCTTGCGGACTGCACCATCCATCATTATATTGATGATATTTTTGAGAATGGGAACAAGTTTCTGAACACAGGACACTCTACAAGAGCAGGGTGGGCTCTAAAGCCCACCTAAGGAGGTTCAGGGGGCCAGACACCAGAATGCAATCCTCAGGGATAGTCTGGAGGGGGCAGACAAAAGCTATCCCCCGAGAAAGTTCAGCACTGTTCAGCACTGCCCTGCTCCCACTGCTCTAGGACAACTACAAGCTTTTGGGGCCCTTTGGGGGTTCTGGCAGACCTCCACACCCCACTTAGCACATTCAGTGCAGCCACTACAGCATTTGACTGAAAGAAGTGGCAAGTGGACTTTGACCTGTGCAAGGAGGTAATGGTCATGGGGGATATGGTGTACTGGGGGTTGTGGCAGCAAGGTACCCATGTAATGTGATAAACCTATAGGTTTTTGGTCCAGTCTCCTGCAACAGGCCACAGCAAATTATACACCTGTGGAAGAACAGTTGCCTATAGCTGGGGCTTCACAGGATACTGAAGCCACTGTGTGCAAGCCCCGTTTACGAGGGAGAGAAAGAACATGAATGCCTCACAGGCAACCTTGTTAGGGGAAGTACATTTTGAGCATGTGCCTCTATTGTCTGAGCCAGCGCTCCCCCTTGCCTCCCCAATGGAGCCACCCAGAGGAGCCCATAAGTCCGTCCTTTTGGGACATTATCTCCTTAGCAATGAGTGTGGGGCTGGCTTGCCAATGGCAATGCAGCGTATTCCTGGGCAGGACAGTGAGGGTGTTGCTCTATAGCATATAATCCTGCCACAGACACCATCTCTTTTGCCTCAGGAATGGGATATCAGTGGGCCGAACCAAACAGCACCTCTGTAACTCTTGATGAGGGAGAAGCACACCACCCTCTATGGATAGCTGGTCTATGAATTTGGTTACCAACATGGGCCACTGCGCAGCAGAATATAAATAACTCAGAGGAAGTCCCTTGTGGGAAAGGGTTTGTGACACTGAGCAAACTAAAGCTATGTCAGTGTGACATGTTGACATCCATCAGAATCAGGACATCCTTAAAATTCAGCATCATACGGCAGGCAATCAGACGGCAACTCCCTCAGAGTCACAGCAAGCTTCACAAGCACATGAACGGCCAGGGCATCGTGGCCCTACAACTCAGGCTTGGGATCCAGCACAAGCCTGTCCATGCTATCACTATACTGGTGTAAGACAGCGTGCTTTCACTGTCCCGTTTGCATGAAGATAACAAAAGTGCCTTTCACCAGCACATACGGTCGCATCAAGCATGACAAACAACCCTTTGCAATCCAGCAAGTAGATTACTTAGGCCCACTGCCTAAATATATATTGGGATGAAAGTATATATTAACTGCTGCAGTATATATTCAGATGAAAGTATATATTAATTGCAGACACTTACACAGGCCTTATGTATGCATATGCTACCTCCCATGCAAACCAAGTCTCCACCACATGGGGCTTCGAGCAACCCATGTACGCTTATGGTATTCCAAAATACATGCAGACAGACCAAGGTATCCACTTTGCAGGCCATGTAGTACAAGAATGGGCAAAGGGCTTGGAGATCATGTGGGCCTTGCATATACTGAACCTCCCTCAAGCCAGCGGGTTACCACAGAGAATGAGTGGCCTGCCAGAAGAAACTGAAATAATTATGCCCTATAAATGAGTGCCAACCTTAAGCCAAGCCAACGCTAGCAATCCCTGCTTGGATGTTTGTAAAGCAAGGGGGCATTGCCCCCTGCACACTCGCCTCTGGGCAGGTAGAACTGCGTACATCTGGGCACTTAATGCTTGCTGAACGAAGAGTTATAAGCTTATATTTAAGACATGACTGCTCTTCATGGTGTGTATGGCTGTTTATACCTTTAGCGCCTGTTCAAATAGCCCCACTCTTATCGACCTCTTCTCAAGATTTAGCTTTCCAGGTTACCTGTAGCCACGCCAGTGAATGCCTCACAGGGAACATCAATACTGCAAGGAATTCTGATCCACAGTGCTGGAGTGCTTGGAGTTCAGCGAACACCCGCCATACTCACATAAGGCAGTATGTGGATACTCCTTAAAAGGAAAAATGGCCTGGCACTGTTTCAGCAGAGCGTCCAGGGGCCAGTGCTATAGTTGGGGGCACCATGTGGTTCACATGGTACCACGTGAGGTACACCATGCCTTTCTACCTTCCCGTTGTCAGGTTACCACATCAGCACCTGTAAGTTGCTGTTGCAGTGCTGCCTCTTGCTGACCATGACAGGTACCACTGATCCACAAGACCACTCAGCTTCCCACGCAAATATATGCATTTGGATTGCACGAAAATCACCTACCCTCTCTGCTTTCCACATTGCAGGAAGGCAATTAGTGGATGATGTCTTAACTACATGTTGCATAGGTCTACCAGCTCTACTCACGGTGTTGCAGAGCGAAACTTTTCTAAAAAAAAAAAAAAAAAAAAATACAAAAAAAAAGGGGATATTTCTGTTACTTCCATGAGTTTATATAATTTAGGTATTGTTTCCCAAAAGAGTCCTGGGCTTTGGGATAAGGAAGCAGGTTTCATATCCTCCTACTTTCACCACCTAAGGGAGGTCCCAATGCACCCACGACAGGCTCTAGTACCAACATACCTGAAGTCCTGCCAGCATTTTGTGATCCACACAGTTTATGGTGCATCAGTACCATGCCTGCAGAAGTAGATGTGCTGTGCCTTGTATATTCATGTGTACCTCATGTACATAGCTTCTCCTTGTCATCACAAAAAAAAAGGAAAAATAACCTGAAAACTGTCTGAACACACCACGCAACTGACACAGGTATTAGTCTGATTTTTAG
>NW_010582033.1:0-144766 GCF_000705375.1 Tinamus guttatus
GTATAGGAATAATGTAAGATGGTGGGTATAACGTAACAGGAACCAAGTGTGATTGATAGACATCTGACCCTTCCACAGAAAGAAATAACATTCAACATGGAAACAGGTCTGTTGTTTGAACTGAACATGGTATTTCCAATGCAGTGATTCATTCTTATAGAGCACTGTCAAGGCAGGTGCCAAAAGAGCCATCTGGAAAAATGCACCTTTTAACCATGCTTGAATGGGACAGAGGATCTTTTAATTGCATTTTGACCAGTGAAAGGGATGGCATTTGGATTTAACAGGGTTTTTTCAAGTTCTTTTGAACCTCAAAGTATGAATTGTAGCATTGGAAGGTACATAGTGTTGATAAACATGATCCTGTGCTGAATTAGAATGGAATTTAGGACTTGTGTATACAGAATTAATGCAATTAAGCGTGAAGATGCTTAAGTCATGTTATAGCCAGGCTAGTGGCCAAGGGATGGAAGATGAGGAAGTCTGTAAGGACCCTCTTGGTAGCATGGTCAGAAGACAACAAGGTGAGTGTGCTTAGTGCATATTGAATACAAAACCCCAAACTGTGCCTTCAGAGGCAGTGGTTGCCCCAGATCAACAACTCTACAAGCAAAGCAAAGTTGACAAGATTGCTGAATTTTACTTCAGATGACTGCCAGCACGGAGTGCCACTGGCATTGGCCTGCAGAGAGCAATGTGAGGACACATGGAGAAGATGCACTTGCCCCCAGAGGGGTGTGCAGTGTGGGACTCCTGTTTCCAGGGAGTGTGTGTTTGGGGCATTAGTCATAAAAGAGTATTTGGAACTTGGTGGTGTTCATGAGCACTTGGTAGGCTGGTACTGGGGGTTATATGCTGTGATGCTGTTCCTGATTGCAACCCCCCACTGCAGCACTTCCCCATTTAGGGCTACAAAGCTGGTGAAGGGGATGGGGCACAGACCTTACAAGGAGTGGCTGGGGGAGCTGGGGTTATTTAGTCTGGAGAAGAAGAGGCTCAAGGGAGACCTTATCACTCTCTACAATTACCTGAAAGGACGTTGTAGTGAGATAGGGCTTGATCTCTTCTCTAGAATAACTACTGAAAATAGGACAAGAGGAAATGGCCTCAAGTTGCACCAGGGGAGGTTCAGGTTGGATATTAGGAAAAATTTCTTCATGGAAAGAGCAGTCAAGCATTGGAACGGGCTGCCTGGGGAAGTGGTGGAGTCACTGTCCCTGGCAGTGTTGAAGAAACATGTAGATGAGGCACTTAGGAACATGGTTTAACAGGTATGGTGTTGAGGGGCTTGTGAATGGACTCAATGATCTTAAAGGGTTTTTCCATGATTCTATGAGTCCATGCTTTTCGCACGCATTTTCCTTGAATACAGGACAGTTCTTTGGGCTGTGTCATTTTACTAAGTAGTCTAGAAGCTACTAGTAAAGATAATACTGTATCTTTGAGCAGATGACTGATCCAAGAAAACTTGCTGTGAACAAGTTCACAGACAGTACCCTGATGAGAAAAAAATGACTTAACTTTGTAGAGGAGAGCATATTCAAGTCAAAAGAAGATTGAGAGGAGATCTGATCAACTTGTACAAGTACCTTTTCTTAGTTTAGTTAGTTTTAGTTTTAGTTTACTCTGTTCAGCCTGGAGAAGAGAAGACTGAGAGATTTGATCAACATGTTCAAGTACCTGAGGGGTGATTGTAGGGAGGATGGGGCCAGGCTCTTCTCCGTGGTGGCCAGTGGCAGGATGAGGGGCAACGGGTGTAAGTTGAAACACATGAAGTTCTACCTCCATATGAGGAAGAACTTCTTTACTGTGAGGGTGACAGAGCCGGGTGACAGAGCCCTGGAACAGGCTGCCCAGAGAGGTTGTGGAGTCTCCTCCTCTGGAGACCTTTCAAACCCGACTGCACGCCACCCTGTGCCACGCGCTCTAGGTGTCCCTGCTGGAGCAGGGGGGTTGGACTAGATGATCTCTAGAGGTCCCTTCCAACCTCAACCATTCTGTGATTCTGTGATTTTCAGCCATCAGGCACCCAACCAGGCTTTTGCAAGTCCTGAGTTACTTCCCCATCTTTGCAGGTGCCTGGACTGGCGCAGTGCACGGACAGAGTCCGGGCTGCTCACACAGCACAGCTCACCACTCTCCGTGGGCTCTCTGTGCACACACAGATTGACACTGATTAGCAAAACACCCGGCTGGGATGCGTGGGCTGGAACATAGCTCTGCGCTTGTCACAGTGCTGCTGCTCATGCACGCTCTCGCCAGCCCAATGCTCTTCTTCATCTTGTCTCTAAAATAGTATTTGTCACACTGACATGGCAGGGCGCTTTCCCATCTTGGATGAGACCATGCGTCAGGGTGCTGTGTGCAGAATCCCATTACAAATAGATTGTTGTTTTACAGGTCTCCCAGTATTATCATTCAATCAAGAATTAATGCACTCACAGCATACATGACAAGAGCATGTTAGAATAATATTTTTCACTGCTTGCCTTTTGAACTTGAGCACAGCTACTCGGTGACATTTGATACAGTTGAAGGAAAAATGCAAGTGGGTGTAAACTCTGAAGTTGCCATCAAATAAATGCTGGCAGTACTTGCATTTGCTGTTAAAAATAAGTTGACTGCTTACTTTTGGTAAAAGCTCATTTGCAAAGAAACAAATGGATGTCAACATTCGAGGGGGTAGCAGAGCAACCCTACAATCCTTTTCCACATTGCTTGCTGTGATTAGGAGCACTGCTGAAGTCTGCTTGCCTGCTTCAGTGTCTGCAGCTTCCTGAATGCAGCAGAGCGGGGAAGGCAGCGGGGACACAGCGAGGTGTTTCCACTCGCATTACTGGCGCCCCACAGGCATTTCACTGGCCGGGGACATTGGGTGTCTGATGTTAGCAAAACTGACTTCTGTTTTCAAAAACTGTATTTCTCCCGATGGAATATATGCCAGGATGAAATATGCCTAATCCCACTCCTGGGATGTTTTCTGCTGTGCTTGTGTATGTCAGCCTCATGAAACAAATAAAACAGTTGTCATCAACAAGCTAAAGAGACCTAATAACACAGGCACAATACACCCAGTGGGATAGCTAACTTCTGGGAACTTAGGCACGTAATTTCATGTCTTAGCATTTTAATTTTCCTTCCAGAGTTCTGCATGTCTTTTGTATTGCAAATTCTTCAAGCAGAGAGTTCTTTTCCCCTCTGTGTAGTCTCAGACATAATTTTTCTCAGACACATTTTTGTTACTGTAGTATAAATAGTAACATGAGCAATATGATGAGAGTAGCTTGTTTTTCCAGCAGACTGCATGGAAGATGGAGCAAAGAGGTCTCTAGGAAAAGCCCATCAGCATCTGGTTTACTTCTCCCAAGAAACAAAGAAAGTAGACATTTCTGTCTAACAGTGATGGTATCATCAAAACACCAGGACGTTTGGGCTATTCAAATATGCTAAAATGAAGGTACTCTGCCACTCTGTCAATGGCACTAAATGCCATTATTTCTCTGGATAACCAATGGTCTCACTATTATTTCTCTGGATAAGCAGTGGACACACTGGCTCTACAACTGGGAGCAGTCGGACCAATACAGCTCTTTGCCTTTGTGAGTCTTTAGAGCAGCAGGGATAACCATTCAGTGAACTAAAATAGCCATCCAGCTCTTGGAAACCCAACCTTGTACCTTTGGGTGGCCCCATATGAACTTCCTGCCCCTGTCAGCACAAGCAGGTACGCAGTGAGGTCCCATATGTGCTCCCATATGTGATTTGGGTATACTCTGGGCATGAAACCTGAAGTAAACAGAATACCTTTTTTTTTTTTTTTTTTTTTTTTTTTTTTGCTGAAACTCCGTATGTTTATACGGAGGTTTCTTCCAATACCTTATACTGAGCCTACCCACAGCTGGGAGGTTCAGCAAATGCTACATTAGCCTTACTAGGGAGACTTACCATCAAAATGAAGCAGGAGGCTACTGGCAACTTCTGTCACATCTATTGTAGCTATGTTCATATAAATAATAACCTCTTCAGCTCTTTAAATGGATAGACTTTTTTTGAATGAATGAATGAGTCTCTGCAGGTCCCTGTTGTAAAGAGCTTTATGTCTGCATCATTTCGGATTATTTCTAAGAAACACCTTTGCTGTAGTTCTGGTGGAGTTTGTGTAGTTCAGAGGTGATGGGAGAGGTGGAGGGGAAAAAAGAGTGAAAGGAAAAAGGCTATTTTGTCTGCCCAGAATTCAATTTTAACCTTGTTCAAATTTTGGAAAACATTCATTTTTTTTTATATTTTCATGAAGCAAAAATAGTGTTTTCTCTTTTCAGTAAGTAACCATGGAGATGCAGAAACAATGATTATTGGAAATCACATGTACTCGCAAAAACAGGTTTGTGCTATTACTGGATGACACTGAAATTAAATCACATCTGCCTTCTAAGCAGCGCTACCTGGCAAAGCTGTTATAGCCAATAAGGAATGAACCTCACAAAGGTCTTCTAACATCTGGAACAGCAGGAGTCCCTGCAGTTCTTTAAAGTATCAAATCTAGCTGCTGTTGTCTCAAAGTGTACTTATTCTCATTAATGGTTTTTGTAAATGATTAAACAATGAAATTGTGACCATGTTTGAATATATTTGGTTGTCCAAAAGACTTAGCAGCCATCAGCTAATTGACTCACTTTATATCCCTTTGAAACTTCCCACCAAAAAGCCAGCAAGGAATTCAGTGTCTCAAAAGCAGTCGTCATCAACATCTATCTCTATATAAAAGAATACTTTTTAAAAAGCTCTTTTTTTAACATGTCTTCCATTAATGCATTCCCCTGACTTTGTGTGCTTTACAATTACCCAAGCTCTTCAGATAAGTTCCTGTTTTAAGACACAAATGCTGATTAAATTGTATTGATTTATTTGATCTTTGTGCATCAATCCTCTTCTTTACTTCTTAAACCTTCCACATTTCTGCTAAGCTCTCTGTCACCCTTTTACATTTCTCTAATAATCTGACACCTTCCTGGCCAAGAACTTGGATTAGGACAATCTTCTTCTGACTGTGTCCAGCTGAGAGAAAGGCTCCTTAGTCCCAAGTCCTAACCAGACTGGGCTTCATCCACATTATATGTAAGCATTGGTTTCTATCCTGGTTTTCCTTCTCCTCCTTTTTCCCTTTCCTATTCTGCTTTTCTATTAGCAGACAAACACATGTCTGTGTGTGCAGACATGCATGAGGCTCATGATGGAAAGTCAATAGGAGTGTAAGAGTGTAAGAATGTGAGAAGAAAGCAGTCTTTATTTCAGTTAGCGTAAATGATTTTCCAGTTAAGATCATAGTAGGGATATATAGATTAGTGACGCCTCAAGCAATGCCTAAGTTCAGCTGCTCAGTATGTTCCTGCTGCCCACCCCAAATGGGATTTCCAAAAATGTAATAATCTCTTAATGGATGCTACTATTTCTTCTAGAAGCATTATAATGAAGTATGACTCTTTCATGAATAATTTTAAGCATTGACTCAAGGTAATTGATTACATGAGCCAAGGGTTGCAAACTGAAGAGATAATTGACTTCTTCAATATGCAAATACAGTACCAGGCAATAAACAGATACTAGTTTTATCAGTCTGAAATATAATTACAATTATCTTCAGCATCGCAAATAAACTGTGATTTTTTTTTTCAATTCTTACATGTCTTTTTTTTTTCTGATGTCAGTTATGGCTATGTAACATAGAGTATAGTGCATCTCACACCAATGAGAGCTGGTGCAGATTGATTCTCATGGGGCAGGGCAAATGGTACCTCAACACAGAGTTCACATCTTGACAGTTTTGTCTTCACACTCTGTCACTAGTCATGGTTTAAATAGCTTGCTCATCCTCCCTCACCAAGTATTATTGGTAATCATTTCTTACCCAGTGGCACTATTTATCCAGCAATCTTGAAAAAGTTTTGGAAAAGACTGCTCAGGGAGCTTCTGCAGTATCCACCCTCTGACGTTTTCAAGACTTGCCAAGATAAAGCCCTGAGCAACTTGGTTAGAACTGAGTCCTGACCCTACTTTGTACAAGAGGTTGGACTAGAGACTCTCAGAGGTCCCACCCCATCTGAATATCTATGATATTATGAAAGTGAAGGAGCTGTAAGTAGAGAGGAAAGAAAGACCTGGAATGGAAACTGAAGATAATTCTGAGAATGTAGAGAATCAAAGAGATTTAAGTAATAGAAAATGGAGAAGTGGTTTCTATAGGAAAAATAAAAGATTAAAAAAAAAGAATTTGACAACTGGGGAAATAAGAATACACAGTTCCAACTAAAACTACCTCTGCAGAAAGGAGGGAACAACATGTAGTCAATACTGACTTTTTAATAATAAATATTGCATTTATATTTTGATTGATATGGCTCTTCTCTGTTTGTCTTGCTCCTTTCCTTGGCAGTAGGTAGGAGTCCCAATATGGCCAGCCACAGCAGCAGTGCTTTTTTGCTTGAAGAGAAGAAAGGAGCCTGCTCATAATTTTTAAACCCACAGGCCTGAAGCTCTGGTGGGAAGGACATACTGGGACTATTTGGCATAAACAGACCGAGGCCCTTTTTAAACTAGGAACTGAACAGCTATAATTAAGGCAAAGTTGAGAAAAATATCCATCATGTTCATTTGGCCCATTGAATGTAGCAAAGAGCATGCTAAGTTACTTGTAAGAGCATATATATTGCTATGGTGGTTTGGAAGCTACAAAGTTATGCATCTTCTTGAACAAATATAACAATGAATCATAAAAATAATCCTGTCTGCAAGTATTGCTTTGTAAAACTCCACGGATGAACCTGGAATGATAAAACACCTTTCTGCATATGACATATACTATTGCAATCAACCATTTTTACACTAACTCTCTCCATAGATTGCAATTGCCTTCAAAAAGGTACCTGTTGTTTCTTTGGCAGAATCTCCTTGACTGGGAAGAGCCTGTGTACAGATGTCATTTTACCAGTAATAGCAATTAGGGGCTTTGATGGGTGATTTATGTTTTAGGCCCCTAAAAATAAAAAAGGCATGGAAAAGAATAAAAACAGAGGAACCAAAGAGACTTCAGGGGGAAGAGCAGGGAAAATAGAGAAAAGAAAGAGTAGGAGAAATTCCATATGCAGAGAGGTGCTCCAGATGTCACAAAGCATCATGAGACCCAGATCGGTAACCTGCCTGCAGGAATCAGGTAAGATGCTCTACTGCAGTCCCTAATTGCCAGATATCAAAGCAAAAAGTGTGAGATTACAAGTATCTGTGTGGCCATGTTGCTGCTGTAACATTCATTTCTGAAAAGATTTGATTATACTAGATTCTTCTAGTAGAAGAAGATTCTTCTAGATTCTTCTTTGCAAACCAGCTAGATTCATACTATTCCTCTTGCCAGTAAAGAGTTTCTGGGGAGGTTACCATCCGGATGTAGTTTTGCCTTCATAGGTCTCTTCTCTGCTTCCCCTTCGGACAACAAGCTCCTTCTCCAAACAGGGAATAGTTGCTGACATTCCCCATGCAAAGAAATTGTTAGGAAGGAAGTAAGATGGTGTGGAAACTTAGCCCTCCAGAAGTTACTGACCCAGAAGTCACCAGGAAGCTGATGACTTTGAACATTTGGGAACAGGAACTTGCTGTTTCTGCTTAAATATGGGAAGGAGATAGCAAAGATTTAGAGTAATTCTCAGTCTCTTTCTTTCCCAGGCTTCCCATGAAACAAGACTTCCATTTAAATTAATTTGCCTCTGAAACACTCACATAACACGTTCTTTGTTAGCCCCCAAAGCCATCTTGGGGCTGTGGAACTCACAGAGGAGACCTCATTCTTCTGCCTGTCCCTGATCATGTATTTATGTATTTGGCATCACCATGACAGAACACATCATGTTCAGGAAGCCTAGCTTCCCTACAGGATAGTTTTGACTGAAACGACTGAAACTGCTTGTTAATAAACAGTTTTAAACCCTGCATGTCACCACCACGTCCAAAGCACAGAGTGAATCCGACGTCTGATAAAATATGTTGTTTGTCTATATGCTGCACTGGACAGCTGCGAGTAAATCAACTTTATGGGCTTACTCACTGTTTGCCCTATCTAATTTTTATGGTTCTTGCAATCTGCTCAAACATAGTTACTTTTGAATGCAACCTAAAAAGCTGCAATGCTCTGCAATGCTCAGACCTTAACTATCTTCAACTTTATGGCCTGAAATAAAAAGTTCTCTCCCACTGAGCCACTCCTAGGAGGTTGTTAAAATTAAGGATAGTGTGTTAAAAATCTGTTACAACTTTTAATAGTAAGCCATAACCTGTGCACTTGGGGGTAAATGAATTTGCCAGTCTAGTTTCTGAATTCAGATACCTTTCAGATCTTTCCAGTCTCTGAGAGGTGTCTGTTCTTCATTTTCAGCTGGTTGTCATGATGGAAACTATTCACTGGAGGAAAAGGAAGAATTAGACATATTGTAATACAGTATGTTAGCTCAGATTAGGTAGGGTAGCTCAGTTACCAGATGCAAAGAAGCCTTGAAAATAGACCAAGTTTACTTTTTGCATAAATTGAACCACTTTGATTTGGGGAAGCAGGTAATGCAATCACATATTCTTGGCTTTGTACTTTCTAGGATGCAGAAGTGGAGACACAGGAAATGAAGTAACCTGGAACGCATTCGTAGAGCAACAAGGAACAGAGATAACAGTAGTGAATTGTCTGCTTCAGAGAACTGGCAATTTTCCTAAGAAATCAACCAATTCCTTGGCTCCTAATACACATACACATGGTATACAGTTAGATTTTAGATGTACACAAATGTTTTCATACACATGAAGACTATATTTAAGGCATTTCGTATAAACATGCTTACCTTCTATGTTGCCTGTGTTGTTTCCTCTCAGCAGATGTAATTGTTGAGGATGCTACAGCAGTTTATAAGTACCTGTGAGCTTACGTGCTTAACCCAGAGATGTCTCCTCTTTGTATGTTTAAAGAGTACCTATATCCATCACTTTATGGTATAGCTATGCAAAAGAAAAAGCTAATGTACCAAGTCCAATGTCTGACAAAGCACAGACCAGCCATAGGGTAACTGTTAAATTGTTTATCATAGAGAGTAAAATGGAGATTTGTGCACTATGTGGTAGATACCTCCTCAAGCTTAATCCCTTCCATGGATTTCCCAACTTCCACAGAAAAAAAGAATTAAAAAGAGATTACAAAATTTGTGTGATAGTTAAAATTTCAGAAAGAGATCAACCATCCATATCAAAGTTATGCTGGATGACAAATTGCAGAGGTTTTCAGGAGTGTTTTGAGTTAAGGAAACATTTGAGAATGTTAATTATGAACAACAATTAAAAACCATGAGTGTGCTTGGGGAAGAGTATTTCAGATAACCGGTCTTGGGCCCGTAGCTTGGAGAAAGACAAATTGCTTCAGGAGAAGACTGAGGATGAATCTACATGAGTAACATCTCTTAGATCAGCTCAGGAGCACAGACATGATTGTGTCTGCTTACTGCACTCTACTTCACACTGTATGTCCTTCCCACCCAAATGAGATTTGACTGATTCATATTGTATACAAGAATGGGCAATCAGTTTATAGGACCCGACTAGGGCTAGTGTGAAGCAAAACCATGGAAGAGATAAAGCATGGTCACTGGGTCCTCAGCACCAGCAAGAAACTCATCTCCATTGAGTTGCACTGCTTTACTACTGTAGACATAAGCATCTAAGGCACTGAATCATTTTTGGTTAATCATTACATCATATTTCACAACAGGGTGAGACTGGCCTTCTCACTTAAACTCACTTAAGCTTAAGTGGAAATGCTCCTTCTCCCATCTCTTTTTGTGTTTACATTTGAGACACCTACACAACAAAGGAGTCTTTCCTCATTTGATTAGAGATAAGCTGTCCATGGTGAATGGCTACAGTGTCTTTTGGCTTCTTCTGAATTCAGGATATAAACACTCTCTCTTGCCATTCAGTTAAATACTCACACCAAATCTAGGATTCCTTTTTATTCCCCTCTCTTTTATGCAGGTTTGGATGACTTTGTAATGAACTCATTGTAAGGTCACAGTATTTTAGCTGCAGATCACTTGCTTAATAAGAGTTTTCTCAGTCATGTATTCATTCAGGCAGTAAGGCTCAAATTTTCTGCCTACATATTAGTAGATTTAACCACTCCCATATACTAAAAAAGGGTGTTGATGTGAGGTTTCTGATATTTGGGTTAGAGTATCTAAAGCACACAGAGAAGCATACACTTGCAAAATTAATTAGATATATATCTGTAACTACTTACTAAACGTGCTTACTTTTCTAAATCATATTCTGTTTGAAAGTCAAGCATCAGTACAATCATCTCCTATACAGTACAGGTAGGAGTCCGCAGTGTTTTACCAAAACTAATTAATAGTCTGACTTTGAACATATTTTAAGCCAATGGAACAAATTTATAGGCTGCAGTAGGCAAAACCAGTCACAGCTTTATTTTTAGCTGTGTATTTTTAACAGATATGCATTTAGCCTGATTAAAAAGGGAGCTTTTTTTTCTGATGAAATATTAAATATTCCATAAGCAAAATGTTTGATTTTGACTATGATGCTATCAATCATTTTTAGTGTCAGAAATATTTATAATTTTAAATAGGGCAATGCAGGGCTAAAGTGTTTTAAAAAATCCCAAACTAACAGGGCATGTTCCTGCCTTATAATAAATAATTGGCAAATGATGTTTATTAAAATTGGCTCTCAAGTGACAGTTAATAAATGCATAGTTCTCTTATGCAAGCCAAATTCAGCATTCTGAAAACTTAAAAGCAGATAGATCAAAACAACTGAGATAAAAAAGTCACAAAGACAAAATACAGCAATACCAGGAAGTGACAGGGAAATAATTCAGACTTAAAAAAATGACAATGACTTATTATTTAGTAACTTGTAACAACAATTTATAGAACTAAATTAGAGGAAAATCAGAGTCTTTGTGATATTTTAGATATGCAATTTCTTTACTGTATATAGTCTGATCATACAGCAGAGGAATTCATATTCCAATACCCCCTTCAAAGAAGCAGAAAAAAATGCTGCACCACATTCTTGCTTCCAGTTACACTCATTCATGGTTAATGGATGAAGGAGGGAAAAAGGGATACAATACAATTCATTATTAATTCACTCTAATGAAAACCCCTGCACATTTCTTCCATCTTTGGCGAAATTAGAGTGTCTACCTGTATGGTGTATTTCACACTAGCACATATTCCCAGACCGCATCTACACTTAGTTGCACAAATACTGGATTTAACAGGCTCTTTGTCTATTAGTGTAATCACTTCATTGGCCCTTTGATGTTGCATAGGTTTGGTGTAATGATGGAGAAATTTGTTTCTACTTTGTATTTTCACCTCTGTTTCCAAAAGGTGAAGGGCAGAATTTTTAATCAAAGAGCAGTTTATCTTTAATTATGAAAAATATAATTAGGCATTATCACCTAATTGCAATTACTGATGGAGAAAGTCATATTTTCATAAGTAGTGACCCATGATATATTATCACTCTACTGTTTACCACATAATGCATCTGTATTTGTGTCTGGCAGCTAGCCAGCAAAAATTAAAAGGTAATCAACATGCTTCTCTGCAGTGCGGTCATCAAAGTCACTGACTCCATAGTCATGAGTGAACAAGAAAGTCAAGACGTGACGCCCTAACAGAAACCTTTCTTTAGAAATAACTACATTTAACTCTTCTGGTAAGATGTCAAATGATACTTGAAATAACCATATAGAAAAAAAGACTTCACAAAATAGGTTAGAACTGTGCTATACATCTGGTGTTCAGTTAAAAAACAGTTTAATGTCTCAAGGCACCACCACGGTAGAATTTTATACCTGCATGTAATCATCTAATACACTACTGTACAGTTAAGGTAATGTATTAATAAATAGCTTGTGCAATTTTGGGAAGCAATCTATAAAGGAATGTTAGATATACAGTAGGCACATGTACTATAATACAAATAGAAAACAAAATCCCTAGAAAAAAGCATGCTGAGCACCTTTGTGGTATAGGTTGAGTTTCTTATTCTAACCACTATGTAAATCTTAACTTATAAAAGGTAAAACTGAATTCTTATAATAACTGCTTACTTAAACTGATTTTCCTGGGTATTAGGCTCTAGGTCACAGGATTACTCTTAGGGGCAGAGGGCTCTGGTACTGGCTGCAAAGGGCTATCTTGTTCATTCAGTTGTGCATTCAAGTTTTCAGAAGTGAGGAGAGAAGAATTAAAAACAATTTCACTTAAGTCTGATTTTATGGATACTAGATGTGGTTCTTGCAAATTTGATGGTTCTTCTACTAACACTTGTGTATTTTCTCGTGTCATCCCCACATCTGATGGTGACTTTCTTTTCATTCTTGTGTATGATTTGTCTAAATTCTCCATGCCTTGATCGGTTTTCTGAAATCGCCCAAAGAACCAGATGAAGAAACCAAACAATGCAAAAGCCAGCAGACTTGGAATAAAAGCCAGGCATTTGACATCAAGACTAGAGCCTATGTATCTGCTGTGCAAGAACATATCTCCTTCGGCATAGGTCCTGTTGGTCAACGGGTTTGTGTTATTGGATCTCCATTCCCAAGATAACTTAGTCCTGTTAAGATCTTTCAAGCTTTCTGAGTCCTTCACTGTGTAGATCTTCTGTCCAGGACCAATATATTGACCATATTCATGAGGTTTGTAAAATATTTGGTTCTTCCACATATTTAGATCCAAGATTAAAACCAGAAAGATAATTCCATAGTTAAACCATTTGCCTGTATTGGAAAAAGAAGGTTTTGTCATATGACACATCCATTTCAGAAGCACAACAGATATAGTAATATATAAATACTACTCAGAGAAAAAAATATGTATCTTTTCGTCATTAATCTGTAAAAAAGTTATAATAAAATTTTCATCATAGATAGATTATGCTGAATATCCCTTACTGTTTCACAATTATATCCGAGTGCATAATAAAATAATTTTGCAATGCACAGCACTATGTCAACTGAATTTGCACTGCGGTGTGTAGGTGACCTGTTAGTTAGACCGTTAATTGATGTAAACAATAAACTTAAAGGACATTAATTTCAAGGCTTTAAAAATATTCAGGTAGAAATTCTTGAAAAGGCCATGTCTGATAGAACTGTTCATATGCCACGAATGTCTGAGGTAAGACTTTTTGGGAGAGTCAGTAATTATGTAAATTTTAAGTGTAGTCAAATTCTTTAAGGTACTACACATGGTGCCAAGAGACAAGAAGGTGGAAACTACTGGATAAACTGTAAATTAGGGTTATTACTTTCTCAGAGTAAAAAAATCAACAATGGCTGATTTTAGTCTTGGGAGGCTATTCAGCTTAGTTTTATCTATAGTTCTTATGGTGGTAAACTTCTCCCCAGAATGACTCAGAGTCTGAAATCCTGGAGGGGAAAACCTTTCTCCTCTGATTACTGAAGAGATGTAAATTTACTTTTTTGCATGCCTCCTTCAGGTATGCAAAATACATAAAAGATAACTCAGTGCAATAGCAAAGCTGGCCCAGCTTTCAGCAGGGTATTGGCCTGCACCTGTCCCCTTTAAAATGAATTACTCTATGATTCTGCAAAACAAATAATACAAAAACAAAAAATCATAGTTTAAGCATTTCTAACATATTAGCTGAACATGCTAAGATCTTATCTGAGTAAGGATGATGGCAACCACCCCAAACCCACCAAATCTACATGTTATCAAAAATGTATTAGGATTGAGGATTTGTGACTACAACTTACCACAGCATTGGGTGGAAGGACATTCAATGAGGAATGTCCTTGTTGCTGATGAATAACGTTTTTCTATGCTTTAATATTTAATTATTTATGTTTAATTAACACAAATTAGTTAATTATGTTTTGAGTGAAAAACTAAATCATACTAGAGCAGCAGATTAGCATGCTCTAATCATATCAGAGCAGCTATACAATTACTTATATCACAGGTTTTACAAAAAATAAACAGATTTCAATTCCTAAAACCCTGTGTGTTGAAGTCGTACCATGGGCCAGAATGTTCTAGGGTAACTCCTTGTAATCCAGCAGTTGTTCTTTAATGATCCTCTTCAATCTAGGTTATACTCAGACTGAAAATGAGTACGAATGATAATTCTACTGCGTTATTGTCACCATCCAGAAATCAAACTACACCATTCACATAATTCCTTAATAACTGTTCTAGCTTTATTCTGTGTATTCATCAATATTATATTTGACATTATATTTGACCTGTTGAAGAAGTGAGTTTAGAAAAGTATGATTTTAGATAATTATAATCACATTTTATAGTGTTTAACTTCCTTAAATCAACACCAAGACACTGCAAATGATGATACAATATGAAATATAATAAAAGTAATACTAGCTAGTTTCATGTCAGTTCCTATGGATTTCTGCTATATATTTTCTGTGTTTCTCTCCATCACAATAACCTCAGCTTCTCCATCAAGCATGACCTTTCAACAAACAGAGACAGTAAATATTCTGCATTGTGTGTGTTGATGGGCTGGCTGGGACACACACAATCACTGATCAGTTGACTAGTGCCAAACAAGACATACTGATTTCTACCTGCTTTTCCTTGACTAGGTGCCAACTTAGATGGTTCTTCTCTATTCCTAACCACTGTGTCTCAGAAAAATATGGGAATGTATCTTTCAGATTCCTACCCTCTGAGAAATATTTTTGAGATTGAGACTGAAATATTTTGAGATATTTTTGAGATTGCTATTGGGTTCAAAAGATAGTTGAAGATGATTAGCTGAGAGATGGGTAAAAGACTGAGACTAATCCATATAGAGAATATAATCATACAAGCCTCATTTCCTTAGCAAACCAGTCTGAAAACAAATGAGGAAAACACAAGTATTAGAAGAATTACCTATCGACAACCAGTTCGAATGAGAACATGATTTACTGTTCATAACTTCCTTCATATTCTATAGTTGTAGAGGTAGTGCCCTTGCACATTTTGTGGAGCAAATATTTGTTATCAAATATTCCTCTGTATTTCAATGTACCACCTTGTGGTAATGCTCCAAAGTTAATTTACTAAACCACATTCCTTTCCCAGGAAAATGTATTATCAACCTGTCTGGAGAAACTTCCTTCCACTTCCTTTTTTATTGGCTCATTCAGAAACATATATGTGGGACTTCTTTGTATTTCTTGCAGAGCCAAGACAGATGACTCTTCAGAGAGAACTGCTAGTTACAGGAGATAATGAGAAGTCAGAAAATTCATATAGGACCAATATTGCTCTTCCCTTTAAACTGTCAGGGCAAGAGTGAAGATGTGTAGGGAGAAGACAGGCAATTGAAAAGAGCAAAACTCTAAGCACAATATTAAGATGCCCTTTCTAAAGGCTGAAGGGGACTGTAATGTTGCTTGCAGGTTTTAGGTGTGACTGAGAAAGAGAATTCAGATTCAAAACTGAACTACACAGCACTTTATCTTACATATGATGGCACCTAGTGGATTTCACAGCAATTAGTTATCAGCTGGGTGACCAGGTTGTCTTAAATACTGCATGTGTAAAACAACCCACCAAAGGAGACTTCAGAGGGCAGCCTGCTGCTGGTGATGAAGCTGACCAGGAAGCTTGCAAAAAACATTGAAAATATAGGTAGTTAGGTGCCTGATGTTAGGCCTCATGTAGTACCTGTCCTACATCGTAATTTCATAATTGTTAATCTATTCTAAGATGGATCCTAAGGCATGAACTTGAAACTGCCTCAATCAGCTCCTAGATAAGAACAAGCAGGCAGGACAACAGCCTTAAGCTCCACTAATTGAATCACTTGGGTCAGTGGGATTATAAAGGTACCTGGATAAATAGCTTAGATGCAGACATCCAGGTTAATTAAGATGAATCTTACCGTCTAATTAAGTAAGGTATGTCTCAGTGGCAGCTAGCTGTCTGAGACATGTCTATGTCAGTGGTGGACCTACTCAAAACTCCTTAAATTTCTAATTTCTGGACATTTTTTACACACTGTGCATCACTGTCACACTCCTCTCTGAGCTCTGATTTTTCCTTTGCTTTTGAAAAGTGCTGTCACCAGAAGAAACACTGTATTTCAGAAATAGTCCCACTTTACCCATATATGAACACAATGACATCTTTCTACTCCTACTCAGTGTTCCCTGTAGCCAAGACTGTGTTAAAATCCTTAGGCACAAAAGTACTTACTGGGAGCTCATGCTGTCTTGGTTACTTATAGAATACAGTGTCTGCTATTCTCTTACCACAGCTGAGGAAGACCAGATTATCAGGCAACCCAGATAGCTATGTAGAAATGACACATCTTCCTAACTTGTTGCTATTCCAAAAACATGTCGGCTTCTGAAAATACCACTGAATCAAGAGGCCCGGGAGTCTCCGCTGACAAGCATGTGTTTGATAATAATTCTCCATGACAATTTATTGTTGAACCTTATTGTATTGATATACTTTTAGATAATTTAGATCTATTTATAGATCTATTGATCTATTTTTATCATTACGCACATGTATAATTCTCATACACAAAATATAAAATGATATATAAAATGATTTTCTATCACAACTTAAATTAAACAAAAAGGTATTTTGTTTTACAACAAACTTTAAGTCTTTTCATACATGAATACAGTAAAGGAATACAGGTTGATTAGCACAAGAAATGGATTTGGTAAATCAGAAGTTCTAAATTTTGAAAGGCTACAGCCACTCCAAGGTGAGCCTTTTCACCTTGCACATAGACCAGCTTACATCTCTAGTTCTGCAAAGAGACAGAATATATACATAATATATATAACATACAGTCACAGATATTCATTTCCTAAAAATAAAATGTTTTTCAATACTTGAAATTTCATTACAGAAGAAAAGTGGAAAGGAAAAACTGAGTTCCTCACTATGAAGTCTTCATTTCATGTGTGTCCTAACCAATACTTTTCTGTAGGATCAGTGCAATTATTGATCTAGGGTTGGTTCAGCTCCAGGGAAGTCTGCATGGCCAAGAACATTGCCATACACCGAGCACTATTTAGCCTTGTATTTTTCATAGACCAAACTTGAGAAGAGTGTAGCAGTAAAATCATCTCTGAAGACTGAAGGACAGTCAAACATGGTTAATACAAATTTCAGGAAACAGAAAAAAATATATATATTGCCAGACTTCTCAATGGAAGTTACATGCTGAAAATCAGGCGATAAAACAGGTTGCAACACTCAGACACCTCTTCCTTAGCTTTTTAACCTACACCCACTATTTGGGCATGAAAACTATATCCCTATTTTCTGAGAAAACACAGCTGTTGAGCAGTGTTGTATCCTAATGGCTAGGGCAATAACAGAACAAGAAAGCTTGACACTAGGAATCTCTCTAACTATGGCAGTTTGTAGGCACATTATAGGAATACGTTCTTAACATTAGTCTACAGGGAATTGTTGCTTAGATAGTCAAGAAGGCCATCTCCCTACCTGACTCACTTAAGCACAGCAACTGTGCACTGTACGTGAATCCAGGAGACAGAAAGGCATCTATACCTGCCAGACTGAACAAGATGTTTGGACTGTTAAAGAGGTCATCAAGGTCTACAAGGGAGTTAATCAACCAGTCAGAAATGCAGCTAAATTGCTTGGTGACTCAGGAAGATACCCCAGGTCCAAATAGTTCAAAACAGCTTCTGATTCTGGAGCATTTTGTTTGTTTGTTTTATGTTCATTGAGCAAGAGAGCAGTCATGGCTTCAAAACACATCCTTCATGTAGAAGCCAGTCCTCAGCATCTCTTCGGAGGTCAAGAGGAAACGGGAATATCCCATTTATTTAAGTCAGACTCAATTGGCCTCCTGATGTGAAACCACAGCCAGAGGGAAGAGTAGAAAATGTTGACTTTCAACACTTAATTCTCAATTGCAATTTGTGTAAAAAACATTCAGACACCTCTGAAAAACATTCACAAATCTTTCAAACATTCTTCATTTCTGTTGCGTTAGTGTTATTAACTAGACATATGCATACAGACCACCCAGCTGAAATAAGCACGAAACCTGAGATTTTTCCAAGTCTGTGTGCATGCACAGCCTTGTTTTCACCTCTGCCCTTTCTATTTTTGCCCACAGGCTCCCTCAGATGTCACCGTAGGCAGTGCTTGGCTTGGATTGAGACACACTCTTGGTTCAACTCCACCAGCCAGCTTTGCCAGGCACTTGACAGACATGAAGGGAACAATTTCTCCTTTAGGTGGAAGGGCACACTGGCTAGATGCATTATAAATGGTCAAAAAAAAAAAAAATCTCCCATCTGTTTTGGTTCCTAAACCTTAACAATTCCTATCTGAAACTTATCCATATACTTGATAGCAGATGCTCTTGGATCTCCAGTGCTGCTATTAAAGGATACCAACCAGGCCTTTGAGTGCCTTTCAACAATGAAAGAATCTGAAGTAACAAAATTTACTTTTAAGTATCACAAATTTCCCTGGGTATTATAGAAACTAGGCTAGACTGTGTGTTTTCATAAACAGCAGCCTAAGAATGAAAACACACATACACTGCAGTGAACCATCTGTCAAGGGAAATCCAGATGATCTAAGCAGATGCAGGAATTCAAGTCATTTTTGATGTTCAAAGATAAAAGCAAGTATGAAAACAGGATAAAAGAATTTAATACTGACTAGATCCTTGCTAGAAGTTCCTAGTTGCAAAGAATTTTGAGCAAGATGAGGCATTCAGTTTCTAGTAAAAAAAGAAAAAAAAAGAAAAAGATATTCTTGTAATAGCAATTTAAAATTACACTGAAGCCTATCAGCTACAGGCTGAGGATGTTGATTCATCATTACTACCTATTTACAAGATTCAGAAATCAAAAGTCAGGCCTAAGAAAGCATATGAGCTAAAAGTAATATAGTTCTTACTATTTATCTGAATTATTTTAGACAGTTATGAAGAAGTAACATTTATTTTTTCTTCTGAAATCATGAGATACATTTAAAAAATATGAAAGCCTGAATTCTCATGTAGTCCCTGAATCCAGGAGCTGACACTAGAAGAAAAAAAAAGGCAAAAAAAGCAACTGTCTTAAGACTTGTGATAAAATCATGAGAGCTGGCAACTCAGATCATGTAACTGTGAAATCCTTCATCTGCACTAAATTTACACAAAGCCTGTGAGCATACAGCGACAGAAATGGTGTTTAAAGAGCTGTCCCTCTCTGAACGCCCCTCTGTTTAGAGCTGCCTCTTCACGGTACTGTTGCTCATTAGAGCAACTCAGCCCCGAACATGGCTGCTTGGGGCAGGCCTAGGGCTGCTCTTGTTTGTATTGAACAGCAGTGAGCAAAACAGATTGAAAAAGAACAAAGGTTACAAAACATAAAATTTATCAGGAAAAAGATAGTAAATGGGTTTTTCAGATGTTTTCTTTGTCTTTGCTCTTTGGGAGTAAAGGCGGAGGTCCGTTTTGGAAATCAGGGCATGGGTCATAATTTTGTGGTTTGATTTCATCCCTATATTATGTACTGACATAAACGATATTCAGGCCTTAGTCTTTACTTCCTCCATGTTGTTAATGAGAAGTAATATGATTAAATTTAACATCCTTGATCCCAAGTATTAAATAAGACTTAAATAAAGCAGTGGGTTTTACCTCCCTGCCATTATCAATGTCCTGTTCTCACATCATCAGGAGCAGTTGCATTCATGTGAATCACTCTCTAGTCTCATTATAGATTGGATTACATTCACCTTGTTATATATTTTGAACCAGTTCTTTATTTCAAAAGCTCCTTGATTTGAATAGAAAATTACAAGTACCTACCAATCCACACAATAAAGTAGAGCTTGAAATGATCCAGGATGATATCCTAACCTAAGACAAGAACCGATGGCAAGAACAGATGGTTCAAGCAAAACTTACCAAAAGGGAAGTTCTTGTGCCATGTGTTATGGCTGTTCATTAGATCTCCTAAAGGACGGTGTAGCACTGAGATAAAACAGGCACTCAGTAGACAGAGTACGTGACACGCAATCAAATGGATTGATTTGTCTAGTGAATCTAATAAATGAATCTTGTTAATGCTGAGCAGGGAAAAATATTCCTCAGCTCCTATTCATTAGCTCATGCTCATTAAAGAATGTCTTCTTGCCAAAAAATCAGAAAGGCCTCCAGTACTCTCTGCAGAAGACTGTACAATGCATAAATATTGTTTTTTTCTTAGTTGGTCTGTTTTCAAACTGCAGCACTGCTACTAGTTGAAATTCCAATCACTGATTTATGTTTTTTGCTCTTGCTTATTCTTTGGTCTTCTCTGATTATCATCACTCCCAATTTTTCTACAATGCAAAATGTTTCGTCTTTGCCCTTCAGTGTAGCCATTGCTTTTCACCTACTTTAGTTCTATCTGTACTTCTGATATTTGATGACACAGTCCACTGTAGCATACCTGTTGCTCATACTACTCAGTTCATCCATTCACTGCAGGTCATCTGGGACACTTGTGTGATTGAGCCCCTCCAAAGTCATTCTTTAGTATTGAGAAGCAGAAAAACAGAATCTTTTCAACATCTCTGACTGCTGTGACTATATTTCATGTCAAATATTTTATGCTTATATTCTCTTTTTCTCTCTCTTGCCCTTTTGCTCAAGATTTGGTCACCTTCAGGGAGCAAAACTGCATTCTTCCATCACCAGCACACCTTGTCTCTCACTTTACATTTTCTAGTCACTGCCCATGAGATCCTTACCCATTTCACTACATCCTGTTCTATAAACCACCAATGGCTCAAACTAACTCACACATAAACTCAAGTTCTTTTTTCTTATTGCTGGTTGCCTCTTCTTTCTGTATTCCAGCAGAGTCCCAGCTTCAGAAAAACTTTCTGTTTGCAAGCAGTCCATTTGCCTTCTCTCATCCAACAGTCAGCAGGTAACTTTTGCACCTGCTTTTTCATATCAGTTTCAATTTGACCACTCAGATTTCTGCCTCCTCTGCTAAGAATATCTTCTCTCAGGTTTCACTCTCTGCCTAACTTGACTGTCCGGGCTTCATCATTGTTTCCTCCTTGGCACATTTTCTTCTCTTAGCATTTGCAGCCTGCTGAGCTTATGGCTCCCCTACTAGTTCCTGTCTTTATAATTTTATCTTCTTTGAATGCTCCTTTTGTCCATGCTCTGTAGAAGCTGCAGACTGGTCTCTTTGGATGTTCTCATGTATCTTTTTCCTTTGTAGCCTCGTGTCCTATGATGGTTTCTTATTAGCAGCTAAAGACCACTGTCAATTCATATCTGCATTCTTTTTCTCTGTGCAATACACAATATCCTTCTCTCTCTTAGCAAAATATCCTCCTGCACTGCTTGAAGCTAAAACCAAAACATTTATCCCTATTAAACCTTCTTCTCTTTTTCATTCATCATGGTTACTAAAATAGCATCTCTTAGTATGCAAAGATTGGGCCCTTGATATCTATATTTGCCATCCATTTGAATATCTATACTTCTATCCTATTTGAGGTTATTTAGCTGTCTGCTTCTGGTAAGGTGACTGATAGAAGTGTGGTTATGAGTGGCCTTTGCCAGAGGAAAATGACTGAAGTTATGAAAAGATATTAGCATAAATCATAGTAAAAGCATCTGAAAGCATAAGAGATTTGAAAATGAAATAAGCTGCTAATTCCCCTGGAGGGTAGTTTTAGATAAAAGATCCCTGAAGCTTACAGGAGGTATTACTTAGTGTCACAAGAAGTTGCTGAAATCCATGAAGAGCAACTCTCTTTGGTTTACACGATATAGATTCCTCATTTCCCTGAGATCTTTGCACGCTTGTACATGCATGTACATGTACAGGTATATATATTTGTATTTGTATCTATAGATATCTGGAGAGAAAGATAGATAGCAAATGTTTGGGTGGGGACAAAAAAGAATGTGACTAAGGACATATTAACAGAGATTTACTAAATGGAAACAGTTAACTATGTGACTGCACCACAGTTGTAAGGTTACATACCAGTGATATGTATGTGATACTCTTCTTTGAAGATTTTTTGGAAGTAAGGTACTTTCAATTGCATATGTGCAGATGGCAAACCCGGGAGATTCACTTCAACATCACCCATAAAGTGTGGAAACTCCCAGTCCTGTTAAAGAAAAAAATATAAGAGCTTAAATATAAACTTTCACAGTAGATTTTTGTGAAAATGATTTAACTTAATAAAGGGAAAGGATTTTTGCCCTTGAAAATGATTTAACTTAATAAAGAGAAAGGATACTGTCATGCTTTTCTTTTTAAGTCTCCCATTATTAGATTTTTTTTACTTTGACCGAACCACTTGAAATAGTATATCTTGTTTATATCAGATAATGCAATATAATTTTGAATTCAACTACATCTAATTATCTGTTTAAAAATTCACCTCAGAATAGGAATAATGAACCTACTGTACCAGGTGATAATAGGAAATTACCCAAATATATGAATACCTATATGATGCACTATGAAAAATGAGAACAGGTTTACCATGTACCTATTACAGCAATCTTGTAACACTAATTACAGCTTCTGTGAATAATTTAGGGGAAAAAATTACATATAAGAAATTGTTAAAGAAGACTTGACCTTTCAAATCTTTGTATTCTGCCCGTCGGGTATTTTCAGTTTTAGGTCTTAGTACAGCTAAGTGAATACTTCTTGCAAGTGAAGGTCTTTCAACATAATCTGCCTGAATCAGTTCAAGTACTGTTTGCTCCACTGCTACATTTCAGATGAAAAAGTAACACTGGAAATGTGGAATTTCTTAACTATTATTATGCGTATCTTGGTAGCACACTGCAACCCAGCTGAGAAGGGGTGGAATTTAATGGAACTTTTAATTTGGTTACCTGCATCCCCCATCAGTCACTTAAAAGTGGATATTATAGCATGGTTCATTACAGCCCAAACTGGAAGGCTAGCAATACTGCTAGGAACATTAAAATTACTGCCTGAGTGGCTACTCTGTGAGCTGCAGACTGCTGGAGAGCTGCTGTGAAAAATATACTGGCCCTGTTCCCACGCACACACCGGGATTTCTAACCCACAAGCTAATGCCACGTGCAGAAATCATCTGAATTACTAGAGCAAGATAAAGGAATCTGAATGCTAGGAGCCCTATAAATGGCTTATACTTCCTCTGCATGAAAACCACCCCAACGTAGTCATCTCTCTAAGAGAACAAATTCTAATTTTCTTCAGTTTTCTGAGGCTAGAAACCTTCCTACCAGGCATGGTTAATGAGCAAATATTTGATACTATGAATGATCTTTGGAAGATAAACCAGTATACACAACTTAACCTTCAAGAACTGCTACACAACTCCTACATTTTCTACAGAGGAAGGGAAATGGAAGACTAAGTTTTACTAGCAAGGAGTACTACATGGCCATAATACAACAGCCCATTTGTGCTAACAGACTGTGACACTGAATTAAATGGATTGAAAGGAGTGTAAGCAATGAGAAATCCTCCATACCTGGTTCTCAGTGTTCACAGGGACACTAGAGTTAGAGAAAGGGCTGATACATAGAGATATAAATAAGGGTGCGCTCCTCTTCCCTTATCACTAATGCAGCATATGTGAGATATGGTAATGATTGCCCAGCTGCACAATCTCTTACACCGCACCTGCAACCATCCCCTTATATTTGGTACGCATTGAAAACTGCTCAAAGATTAATATTTTATGGATGTGTGTTCTCAGTTTACAATTTCACTTACTCAGTATACACCTCTGAACTTATGTCTCATTGTTAACTCACATGTACCCTTGCCCTGACAGAAAGAAGTATGTTACATATCCCTGAAGAAAAACAAATAGAGAGCTATGGACTCTGCATACTCATACTAGAAATAAGCAAACATGCAATCATAAATTTGACCTCCTGCTCTAACCTTTCCAACTGCTCGTACTGTTTTAACTGCCTTTTGCTGGCTTACCGATAAAATCTCTCTGAGCAGCATCTTGTATTAAATTGTATCTTTACATCAGATTTTTGTAAAAATGTTCATTTTTTTTTTCTCATCTATATGCATATTGATAATGAGCAAGTAGAACATCAGCTCTGTCAGATGTGCAATTTATCTTATTATTTGTCTCAACAAGTAGCTACTGGGACTGGAAAATATTTCAACAAAAACAACCCAAAACAGAAAAATCCAGTCGCAGTGCAGGATGCTACTGTTTGCATTACACAAAACAGGAGAGTGAAGAACTCTCCAGAAAATATGTATCTGACACTCCAAACTGCAGCTACCTTTCACATGTACCTTGTTCCACACTTTCTACATATTCACCACAGACTGTGTGAAGTTTGTCAAAACTGTACCACAACCTGCTTACCTTGTAGTTTTAATATGGTAGTGCCATTGCTAGCAAGGGTTTGTACCAAGTTTGCAGTAACCATCAACATCAACCTCATGTTTCTCCAGGTGATGATGGCTTGTGGTAACGCTCTCCCCCACCAGAACGAAACCACCATCCTCACGACCCAGGGGAGCATAACATTGGTACAAGCATAGACAATAAGTGCCTGCCTAACAAATTTAATTGTATTACTGTTGCCATTATTACTGAAAATGGGAAGGGATGAGCATAACATTGGTACAAGCATAGAGAATAAGAAGTGCCTGCCTAACAAATTTAATCTTATTACTGTTGCCATTATTACTGAAAATTCTTCTGCGCAGAAATATCCTTTTTATGCAATAATTAGATCTCACCTAGTAATAATTCTTGGATGAGGCTTGGGCAAGACATAGATTTCAGCTATGCTAACACGAAGTTCCTGACATTATCTTTAAGGTGTGTTTTCTCTTTGCCAAGAAACAAGATTTTCAGTGTAATGCCTCCTACAGTCTGATTATACAATCTGTTGTTTAAGAACAGTCCCACTGGAAATGGAGAAATAATACAAAACAAAATAAAGTAATATAAAAGGCAATATTTTGCAGGGAATATCAAAAAATAGGAAATTGACAGAATGAGTTAAACCTACTGCCTTTCATGAAAGCACAGACACAGCACTTAGGAAAACAAAGCTTCAATTTAGGTGATTTAATATCCTTTGGGGCTTTCCTTTAGTCATAGCTTTGATAAATGAGCATGTGTGCTGTCCATGTATTGACACATCACCTGAGAATGCATCACTCTGTTATTATTAATGTGTAAGACAGCAGCAGATGACTATTAATTTTTCTGGCTAATGTCACTATTAGGATGTCATATGTAAGCCCAACAAAGTGACACTTTTGCCATGCAGAATTTAAGAAAGTGTTCTGTGTTATCAATATTTTCCTATTGACAAACAAAAAGTAATGTAATTTTACTGTAATCAGGACAACCATTTCTTAAGAAAGTAAGTCGAGGCACCCAGGAGGAATAATCTGCATCATTTGTTAACAGGTACCCTAACAGTTTCAATGTACAACTTCATAAATCCAAATGCTTCCCTCTGAAACAGATCTCAGATCATCATGCTTTCATACACAGTAATCTTCCTGCGTGGTCTCTGAACATCAGTCTGCGATAACTGCTCTTATTCAGTGTATGAGTGATATATGTGATGTCCTTTAAGTTCTCAGCCGATAATTACATAAAGTTCCCTTGATTGACTCTTACACTAATTACTGAGATGCCTGAACTCTGCAGTACCTATGGTCTCATTAGGAACAGGGCCCAAAATGCCACATTTAGATTGTATCTGCCCTTACAGTTTGAAAAACAAATCTCTACAGACATACTGTTAGTTTGCATTTGCATCCATCATACTGCATGAACAGATTATTTCTTCCCTAAATTCATCAGCACCAAATTTCTTGCATTCATCTAATTCAGCATTTTTCAGCCTGGGAGGCTGCAGAATATTTATTTCAGTCTGTGAAGAAGAAACGAACCCAGAACAAGAAGGCTTAAATAGATACAGAAATAGAAGTCTGCACCATCATTGACAAGTTTTGGGGCGTGCACAGATCAAATGCTGTCATCTGTTTCACTCATAGGTAAAGGGCATGAATATAAGGATGAATTTAAGATCATTGATGGGCTTCAATGGGCAAAGAGAGCACCTCTGATTTCCAGCTGCTATCTCATTAAATAGAAGCACAGAAGAAAAACCCTGACTACTGCGAAAGAGTTTGTATTTTGATTTTCTCTCCCCAGCTTTTAGTTCCTTAAGCCAAACAAATGCATACACTGTTTGCTGCAAGGCTGGGTCCTGGTTTAAGGTATTAAACTTGTGCTGGAAGCACCGATTTGGTACCTCTTTAGATATATTTGGTAATGGTAACTGAACATCATGGCCAGGTTTCCTGATGCCACTAGGCCCTTCTCTGCCATCACTGGGGCAGAAGCAATGGCTGTTTGGGGAGGCTGAGTCCTGCTGACGTGCAGGCAATGCCCTTGGCTCAGGTGCTAGCCCCTTTCTGAGCAGGGAAAACTGGGGATAAAAGCTGAAAATGATTAAACAAGTGTGTCTTGCCTTCCTCTATTCTCCTGCGCATCCCTGCATAGCTCACGGGATGGCTGGTACACTGCAAATACAAAATAACACTAAAAATAATATAAGCACTCTTCAGGCATAATCATGAAAGGAGACAAATGCAAACGAAATATTTCAGCTTTAAGAAGTGATGATATATGCTGAATAAGTAAGTAAATAAAAATACAGAGAAAGAACTGAGAGAAATCATATAGGAGTGTGTACATGTCTGTCCCAGAAATGAGGAATTTTAATTAATAAAAATATCATTAAGTTATGAAGTAGAAGGGTGTGTTTCCAGGTGTCTTTGGTTTTGTTGGTGCGTGGCAGGCAATTAGAGAGACGGATGAAATCTAATGAGAGGTAATGGCAACATATCTTAGTAAGTGTTTGAAATAAGAAATAAGCTGTTGGAATTCGGAGACAAAGGCCCAGGTCCTCTGTGGTTATCTCTAATTTCACTGCAGTGGTGCAACTTTGTGCTGATCTCCGTAGCTGTGATCTCTGCAGCTGCGAGTAGCTAAAATGTAAATACTATTTTAATATTTCATATGAACGCACATAAGAAGGGAAGTCACCAGTCATGACTAGAACTCACTTTTATGTTTGTGAGATGAAATCTACAGCTCAGTTTGTTGCCTCCCGTTCTCTGCCAATGCCTTATTTAACTAGGCTGAAAGCTCTGCAGACACTGTGGTTTTAGCACTCACTAAAACAAAAATGTTTTTTGACTTTTGACTTCATACACCTGTATCCTTGGATAACTTCTGTGGTGCTACTCTAGTCTCCAGAGTGAAAGGGGGAACATTATTTGTCATAATGTATCCAGCTTTATGTCGACACTATTAGCGTCAATCTATTCATAGTCTTCAAGGCCAGGAAGAGTTATTTGTTCATCTGTTTTGGCTTCACATATAACAACCATAACAAGAATTTTGACCCAAAGTCTCTAATTGTAGGTACACCTACAGCCTACCTTTAATTTTTACTTAAAGACTTCAGATACGGAAAATCCACGATAGCACTACAAACTGCTTAAGTCTTGAGATATCCTCTTGGAAAATGCATGGGAAAAGTGTTTTTTTTTTTTTTAATGTTCTGAATTGCTCTTCTTTCTGCTCTGATCTCTTGCAATTCCAATATGCCTTTTCCAGTGAGAAGTCTTTACTGAGTCTGCCTATCAAGCTCTGCATATCGAGATCAGCTCAGTTCTTATCCTTCTCCTCATCAGACACCTGTAAATCAGGGTAGAAACAGGCAAGACAATTCTTGGTACCCTGGTTACACAAGGTGCCCAAAATGCTACTGCTGTGTCAGCGCTGGACCTTCCCCCAGCTACTGCCAGATGGATGAGCTCCTAGCACCTAGGGGCTGAAGGCCACTTTCACATCCAGTATAAAAAGGTTATCCCTGCAATGCAAGGCATGGACATTCCTACAACCCTGATGCTCTCCATCTTCTTTATGCTCCTGTGCTCCTGAGTCTTTGCTTAGGGCATTTTTCTCTGTCCTCATCAAGTGCCTGGCCTTCCTCTAGAACCACCACTACAAGTTTTGCTCCATGATTTTCTCGCTTATGAAAATAGTAATGAGGCAGCTCCCTCCTTGCAAGTTAAAGCAGCAATATGGTCTCTTTATCTTTTCTCTTTGGCCTTGGATGACCTCTTCCATTAAAAGATCATTACAAAGTCCTTTTGTCTGTTATCCATTCCTGTTTACTTGAAAGAAACAATTCTGAGGTCACCCATGTCCCACACAAGCCATTGGTCTCTGCACTTCAGATCTACACATTTATACATTTGAGCCTAGACAAAGCTGTGTATGCACAAATCCTCAAAACAGTGACTCTTCTTACTGAAATGTCAGAATTGGTCTTTAGCTTCTCCACAGCAAGCTCACAGTAATCTCAAACTTTTCTATGGCCTAAAACAAGAAATGTCAATTTTTCACTGAAAGACCCATATCCATGCCCTTATTCATGGGCAGATGCCTTTTTGTGACAGACAGCACTACTCTCTCTCCTGTGTGACTGTAATTTAGGCATCTTCTGTTCACTCCTCATAGTTTAGTAATACCTTGATGCTACAGATCTTTCCCATATAACATATCACAGTCATGACTATTCCTATCAAACCCCCCAGGTAAAATTCTTATCTAGGCTCTCATCACTTGCTGTTCAGCTACATCAGCGTTTTTCCTTGAGTCTTCACAAGCGCAACTCTTTAGTGACAGAGAAATACTGCCGCAAAGACCATCTTCCTAATTCATTTCTTTGACCTGTCACTCCTTTCTTTGACCATATTAAATATGGGACACTTTCTTTCATACTCAGATCATTTAAGACCTTTCAGTATCCTAGGTGCTGACTTTCTACATTACAACAGCTTGGCTGATAGAAGAATCAGCCTATAAATCCAGACTATGAATTTTCTAGATATTTAAAGCTCTGTCCTGTAGAGCTCCCTATCAGATGCAAAGATTTCTCCTCCTCCTCTCTCCTAACTCTCCTTTGCTGTCCATGAGAAAACTTGTGGCTCTCATGCATCAGGTATCTAGGATTACCTGTCACCTTGACCGGTGAAGTCCAAAGACGTTGCTACTGCTTATATCCACCTGCCTGATGAGAGACAACTCTTAACTGTTTTCATCAACAATAAAATATTTCAGGACCAGAGCTGCCTTTGGTTGTCTTTGAACACCACCTAGCACAATGTTGCCCCAGTCCTTAGAGAACACTGCTAGTTGCTTGATAAACATTGCTAGTAGCATGAAGGCGTAATGGCTATTAATTCTTTCTATTCTTTCTCTGTGATAACATGAAGAAATATAATCACCATTTCCCTTTGAAGGCAAAGACTGTTCCCTCTTACAGACTCCCTTCAAGTTTTTGCTACTCATCAGAATCAAGGAGGACCAGGGTGAAGCAACTTTATCCTTTCTGGAAACAGAGCAGACAACACTAGGCACACTCTCTTTCATAGGGTGTGAGTCCACCAGCTTTTCCAACAGGCAAATGTGAGGTCTAAATTATCTCAGTGACACTGATAGGTTCTCCTTCTGCATAACGCATTCTTGCCTGGTGGTTATCTATTCACAACTGCTGAAAACAGTGATTAAAAAGCTGCTTAAAAGCAAATGTTCTGCTGTTTTCTCCTGTTCTCTGAGTTTTTCCACTTTTTATAAGTCTATTCTTGCTTGGCTGTTTCAACCATGTCTGACCTCAGGTCAGCTATGTAGCTGTTAGGTAATTATTCTGGGTGGGAAACACCAGGGTGAATTTTTGCAGTTAATTCTTGAGCTGGATAAGCTGCTCAATAAGGTAGTAACATTACAATATGGCATACCTGCAAGAAACAAAGAAATCAGCTCCTGAAACACAACTGTATCTTGTTCCCTGCCTGAAACTTCCCCTAAACTACCAGCAAGGTAGTCATTTTTTTTTTCTAATTACCTCAGGAACACACTTTATAGAAGTCATTTCCGTGGGGAATAAGAGAACTGAACTGAACTGAACTAGCAATATCTGAGACTTCAGCTTCCTGTCACCAGCCATGACTGGAACTCACTTCTATGCATTAATCTTTTCTCATATGCTAACAGACCAAATTTCTGATTGACTCTGATGTAGAGAACAAAAGTAAATTTTAAATATACTGCTATATATTCATCTTCAACAATACAAGTACATAAGGACTCACACATATACCCTTGCCTTGTGGAATCTGTACCCACATCTCAGTCAAACAGTAATATGAAATTTGGATCATTTGGGGATTTTCAAAGACTGTTAATGACATCGTTATCTCCTGAAGAATGGTAGGCTCTCTCTTGAGTTCAAAAGTCATTTCATAGCAAGGGAACTGTCCCCAGTATATTGTCCTTTTTCTTTCCAAGCATCCACATGAATAGATTTCCTTATTGCTTGATATGCAAGTCTTAAGGCTGTTTTTTAGTGTTGCTCAAATCCAAGAAGATAGACTTTCAATAAAATACCTGAACAGATATATTCCTTGCTATGAGCTTTGCAACATAACAAAAATGGTGTTACAGAAATGAAAAGTATCTGGGACAAGCAGATTAATATATGTATTTCACTGTAGATGGAGGGTAAATCATCTGATTCAGCATTATAAAAGGATGACTGAGGAGTTGTTCCTTCCACAAATAAAATCCTTTAGGTCTATGCTTTGAAATGTTTTACTAATGTCTGTTCAGATAAAATTTTGAGTCAATTACAAGATAAACTATAAGCTTGTCCTTTGGTATTAAGCCAAGATCAAGCCTGCAGTGGTAGGTTTGGACCAGTGGTCTCAGTATGAAACTCCTATACAACTTGTTTTGGTTTACCTGTAATTGTAAATTGCTTGTTTTTGCACAGTATTCAGTTGGCTTTGATTAAAGTTGTGCCACAGTAATATTCATTTTCCACTGGAGAAACGAAAATGTGTGCTGCATTTGTCAGATATTGAGAAAACTGACAATGTTTAAAAAGAAGACAGAAAGTAAGACTTTCAGAAAGACTGGATGCACCAGGAATGCATGACAAAGTGTGTCACATAAATTTAAAAGTTGGTTTTACACAAAGAAAAGCAGTGCAAACTCCCTTTTCTTTAAAATCCCTATAAGTTTTCTCCAAAATTATTATTCTCCTCCTAAGTTTTGGTAATTCAAAGTAATATTTTTAATATGTAAGGAAAAAAAATGTGCACAGCTATTAAAAGAAAGGAATCTTGCTTTGCAAAAACTAGTTATCAGCATTTTAGTTTTTGCGTTAGGGAACAAAAGTAACATGGATTTTGGTTTCCCAGTTCCTTCTCTTGTTTTTCAGTTGAAACTGAAATATTTTTCTATGTCCTGGGTGTTAGGACTGATAATAGAATTAGCAGCAGTGTACTGTACTTGCTAATGCACTGAGCAGTATTTCCTGAATGCAACATTCCTGAATTCCTTCCCCATATGCGCCCCAGCTTTATCTTCAAAACGGATGGAGTGGCATTAGGCACATCTGTTCTAGAACTTACAGAAACTTATTTGGTGTCAGCTGGAGTGCAGGACGAAGTGCTATGTTTGCATGGCTGTTGTGTAAACGCATCTGGGTACCAAAAGGAGGTGTAAGAAAACATAAAGGTTAGTAGTGCATACAAAATCAGCATCACTGTCAGCATCAGTATCTTTGAAACTTGCTTTCAGATGATCATCAGCAGTCTAGAATACAAGTGAAATTGCGCTTATATTACATAAATGTTCATTTTGTCCATTCTTATTTGCATTATACGTGTTGCCGAAACGGTCGACATATTTGTTGACCATGGATTAGATTTCCATTCACCATGATGAGAACTAGCGTATAGATCACTCTAGATACAGACACCTATGTTTAGGCATCCTAAACTTCACGCTCAATCATGCTATGGTTATTTCAGCTTAATCCTCCCAAAGTCTAGGCTTACCAGTACATGCTACTAAGGGGATGTGCTCTCTCGCACTCAGAGGACTGTGTCTTCTCTCAGAACACATAAGTCCTTACTGATACCTTTTCAGTATTTGTAATGATCTACTTATTTTTTTAGCATGGATCATAATGATTTTAATAATCATGAAAGACTGTCTCTCTTGAATCTCTCTCATCAGATCAGAAAAATATACTCAATTAGCTCTTCTTGTGAGGTGCACCCTCATCAAATGGGAGCATCTATCAGCCACTTCAAATTAGGTCTCAGTACAACGCACTATTTCCGCAGCTTTTATATGGGAATGGCTCAGCTTTTGGATGGAAATGGAATGGAAATTTTCTTGGGAAATATAAATGAAAACTGAAATGAAAATGAAAAATATTCAATATAAATGAAAAAAATATAATTGCATTGGTGTGAAATATAGGCTCAACCCAGTGTGTGAGATATGGATTACCAGACTCAGGAGCAATGGATGAAAGAAGACACGTTCAGCTACAGAACTAAAAATGTGTCCCTTACATTCTTTTACTGCATTGAAATGCAGCTTCTGTTCTCCTCACTCATTGCATGTGCAGGGCACCCACGCCAATTCCCAGCTGATGACAGATATTTCTGGTGACATTTCTAGTTGTGAAGAGAAGTGAAAAGGCAATGCCTTGTGGAGGTTGGACATGTCCTGCCCCCATGGAAAGAAGTCTCTTGCAGGCTGAATAATGACTTGCCAACCTTCTTTCAAATCTTTCAAAGAAATATCAGTGTGACCCTGAGGTGAAATTTGGCTTGAAGGGTCGTATAAGTAGAAGGAACCATGAAATCCAGAAAGGACAGACATTGTTCCTCGAGGATGTTTGGCCAGGAGGTAAACTGCAGAACTCAAGTAAATATGGACTGGAATCTGACATTTCACATCTAGCAAACTGAGTCAGCTCAGAGAGCTCTGCAACTTGCAGTGCCAGAGGACGTTACCCTATAGACACTGAAAGTCCGACAGCAACTAGGTCTTAATAAACCATCTGGATAAGGAAAAAGAGATATCCAACACTAAGGTGTCCCCAGTCTAATACAAGAGGCTGTGAACAGATGAAATAGAAGGATTCCAGACTGCTGGCAATCTCCCTTAGACGGTTTCTGTTGAGGAACCTACTCAGCACTGGAGCAAGGTCTCAGAATGATAGGCAGTATGTTCATATTACTGTATTACCTTCTAGCTATATTATACTATTATATTAAATAGTTTCACATTTTCTAAGAGAAGCCATCCTTTAACTACAAAACTATATGTTAAATCAGACCCCAAACATACTCCTCCTCATCAACATGCAGAAGCAAAATTACAGATAATCCAGTTGCTATGGACCACTGTAAGATTTTTGTCATAAGATATTGTTACTTCATTTTATTGTACATTTGACTAAAGAGGTTTTGAGAAAAAATAAGAAAAAAAAATTCTCCCTACATTAGTACAGGCTACATTAGGACAGGCTACATTAGCTTTATTATTTTCAATGATAATAAGAGGCTACATAAAACTAGACAGTGTTTGGATTATTATACTGTATCATCCATATACACGGCAATATTACATTAGTCATTCATTGCAGTTCAACAACATGAAATATCTCCTTATTACGGGGAGTGTACATGTCTTAATAGTTGCAGAAATTATTTACTTAAGGTCTCCCATGCAAACTGCCCTCCCCTCCCCAAAAAGCTGTTCATCTTCTTATCCCTTTGGGAAATGCTACTAGGAATCTCTGTATGCTATGCATGCATAAATCACATGCCTTAAAGAATGAGCATGGCCATAAAACCAAAAATATAGCCTCAAATGTGAATAAAAACTGGGGAAGATAATTCTCCTCTACAGTATTCTCTCTGACCTCAATGCGAAAGCTCACTTCCTGAGTGCCAGAGAGGAAAAATGCAATTTCAGCTTTTTATACCAGAGCAGTATATCTGCCTCTGTCAACTGCATGCAGAAAACATGAACTTCATCCTAAAAGGTTTTCAATGTTTAGAAATCTCCTGGGAGAACTTGTCAAAAACACAGTGAACCAAGTTCTAATTGCACTAACTCACTGCAGTCTTGACAAACACAACAGTTTGGTTGAATTTCAAAACTATTCCCGTCAAAATCCTTGGGAGGAGACAGAATGTTGATAAGGTTTCTTTTTGAATCTTGGAGACGTATCACAGGTAGGTGGTGTGCTTTGAATGAATTAAAGTTTTCTCAGTGAGATTTGAATCTAAATATGGCAACTATTCTGATCACAAGGAAAGGATGAATTTTAATTTTTTAAAAATGGCATACAAGATAGGATGGACAAACCTCAGAAGGTTTGAAAATGCAGTGTCGATAAGGAACTGTATTTACAGCTTGGCAGAAGCTTATCCAAACTAACAGGCCTTCTCAAGGATGCCCTCCTGCAACCTGTCTGCTAACCCTTTGGCTCTGCAAGAAATCCCTTCCCCAACTCAGTGCCCATGTTGCTTTTGAAAACCATTTGCCAACTTCCTTTCACAAAGAATTTTCTTTGGCATTAATCGGACATGCCTCAGGCCCATCTATTTTTGAAGGGGAAGATGACCTCTTCCACTGTCCATTGTTCCAAAATTTTGGCTCTGTCCCTCATCTACCCATATGAACTTACATTTCTGTAATCTCTTCTGGTGACATACTTGTATGTATTTCCCCTTAATGCATTTTCTTCCATAACGTCCTCCTTAACATCTACAAGTGATAAACTTAATTCAATATTTCATAGTTTTAGTTTTGGTAACTTTCCTGACAAAGGTGCTGCAGAATGCACAAAGACTTGAGAAATTACATGTTACCTACTCTTGGAGACACTTTTATGGAGGAAGTACCAGATCCTGTAGACTGTGTATGGATAAACATATAGCTTCCGAACTTTCAAATATGACTCCAAGACTTTAATTACTGGCATATAAATCAAGGGAGCTACACTGCTACAGCTGAGTGATTACTCTCTCAGTGTGATTAATAGACCAGGTGGGATTTTAAAGGATGGTGCTGCATGTGTATATGCATGCAGAGGAGAAGTAGATGTATGCCTGCTGAGGACTTCAGTTTAGAATAGCCAAATCATATAATGAAGATAGTTACTGAAGGTTTCTGGACAGAAAACATAAAAGTCATCTTCATTTTCAATTGTTTAAAGAAATGCTAAATCATTTTTCTCATCAGAGGAGCTGTTTTAGAGCAGTCCACCAAGCCACAAAAATGAATGATCTGTTCTTTCACGGCACTCCTCAAGGAGGAATTATCCCAAATGATATGGTTACTTAATAGGAACATTTATAAAGGGACAGTCATTATGTGAATTATGTATTTTACATAATTTATTTCGGCTTACAGTTTATAGCAGCACTTTCATCTTTTTTCATTCAGTGATAAAAAAGGCATCAATTATAATTCTCCTAGCACGTCTGCAGAACAAATGTCTGTTAGTGAAGTTGCAGTGCTCATTCAAACATATAATTATACATTGGAGGGCAATTTACATTTGCCAAAATAATGAATAGATAAAAAATGCACACTCAAATGTAGCAATTTAGGTATGAGAAATGCATTACAAGACATATTTAGGAGGATGTTGGTCTATAGCAGTACTACCTAGCGTTTGATAACTGTCACCCAAAGCACTTCTGTTGTTAAATATGTAAACTCACTTGCAACCCAGAGAGTAATAAACCTGCTGTCATGTTTTTAAAAGAAAACACACACTATTGCTTTCATGTATCCTCAAATTCAGTATATTTTTACCGAGGTTTTTCCAGTTTGCATGCACAAAGCATGACTACAAAGCATGCAAACAGGAAATAAGAGAAAACCAGGCCATAATAAGTATCATCGCAATTTCTAAGAATCTATAACAAAGCATTGAGAGGTACAACACAGGAAAGTAATTCAGGGCTGTGTCATGGGTCATTACTGTATCACTGTGTTATTTAGGGATTAAAGGCCACTGGGCTACTGGTCTGCATCAGCAAGCTGTTCTAACAGCAGAGGCTGCCCAAATGTCCTCATTGGCCTTAAAGCCATTCAGAATCTAAGTTATTAAAATAATACTTGTTAGTGCACTTTGTAGTAGACCTTGCAGAGGCAGAGTGGATTCTGAGAGTTCCATCCTATGAAGTCTTTCCACACCAAAACACACATTCACAGAAGAAAGTTTCAAAAGAAGTTTCAGATATACTTGGGTTTTTTGGAGGGGTTGCACTATTTCCAAATGATAACATCCCCTGATCTTGGCTACAGAAACCACTAAACAGAAAAGAATCGTTTAATCATGGCTCTCCTAAGAAGCATGGATGATTAGAAGTGCTGATAATAACACAGTAGGCTATCTATGAGGCTTGGAGATAGAAAGCTTATCATAACCTTCCCATGTTCTTGTAGTCCTGATCAATATAAATTTTGTTCAACGTCTAACAAAACTAGTACTTCTTAACAACGACTTAGATAAAGACAAATCTTTTAAAAGAGATTCAAAATAACAAATGCCACAAAAGGAGTAGAAAGTACTGTTTCTTCCTAAAATGTTCATGTCTTCTTCCTACTCATTTTACCTGCATTTCACAATTTCATTTCTGAGTTTTCCCACAGACAGCTGCCAACCTCCTTGCTTTGACTGATGAGTCAAACTACCGAGATAGTATCACTCATGTCACTCATGTATTTTGTAGCAGTACTATCTCCTGTTTAGTAAACATACAAAGTTCAACTATATATTGTGTTATACCTAATTCTAAAAACTTAACATTTTATTATGTATTCTAATTAGATCCCCAAAAAGATCCCAGAAACAGTTTCTTTGACCGAACACTGACTTAGTCACGACTCTGCTACTTAATTGGTACTAACAACAAAATTCTACTCCATTAGAAATAACACTAAAAACTTTCACTGATTTTACTGATGCAAAAACAATCATAAATCACATCTCTGATCTCTGAATCCTTATTTTTATAATTCTGCATAAGCTTTTCTACCAGAATGGGTTACTTTTTGGAATTAGTTCACTACAAAAAACTGAGCTCATGTTCTTATCCCAACTTTAATATGTAACTTCCCTATAAAATATGGGACACTGCATAAATACGTGAGGAATGAAAATGAGATTTTTTCAAATATTTTCAGTGTTCAAAGTTGCTTATACTTAAAAGAGCAGCGCAAGCTGCTCTATTATTGCACTCTATTATTGCAATAAAATTAATGTGAAAATGAGGTTAAGAAATAATTAAATGGAAGCAGCTACCTAATGATGTGGCTGAGACTCTGAGTGTCACCAATATTAACTAAGAATTTTGCAGGCAAATGAACACAGTTCTGCCAAGTTGGATCCACTGTCGGAGACTGGAGGCTAAAATTGAGCCAGGGTGTTAGAAAACAGTTCTGGAGCACTGGGAAGAGCTGCCCCTCTGTCAAGCTTCTGAAAGGCAGAAGGAGAAGGGGGTACGGAGCCCTCCAAATGCAGACTGTTCTTCCAAAACCCCCAACTAACAGAAAAAAGAACAAGAAAATTCTGTTTGGGAAACCATATTTTCTCTTTTTGCAGCCCCTAGATGCAACTTGTAGGAAGAAAGAAATGCAAAAATTACAGCAAGAGAGATTTTTTTTCACTAGAATTTACTTTCTAGTAACAGAATGCAAATTTATTAGAATTTCACAATGGCATTAGGGGAAATAATTCATATAACCTATGTCACAGTGGTACCCGTCACCGTTGTGACAGGCATTGTATGGAACAGATAGACAGAAACTGTAGGGCTGCTTACCATTAAGTACAAAACACAACTTTCACTTGCTTATAACTTTTCCAGATTTAACCATGTGAGCTGAACTCAGTCCATGCCAGGTGTTTGCCTCGGGTTGTTTTTTTCTATTTGGTTCTCTGTTTCTGTTTTAAGTTTTTGACATTTTCAGTTAGTACCATTCAGACATTGCAAGAGTGAGACCAAGGGAAAATAAATTGCTTTGTCTACTGTAAAAAGGCTCCTGCTTTGAAGTCAGTACATACAGTTTAGCAAGGGAGTAACTTTGTGTCAGAGATACGCTTTTTGCTTCCCTGTGAATATCTGTCCCAAATTGGAACATTTGTGAAAGTCTAATTTTGTGGATGTAGAGTTCACCTAAAGGTTCAAAACCAAATATTTTCACAAACTCTGTATCATTCCATGTGCCTAAGCATCTTTCAGCATCTAGAGCTCTTTAAACTATGAAAGTGGCATACAGGAGGGTGAAGAGCACTGAGTGAAGAGAGTGAAGGAAACTGGGACCGCGTGTACAAGAGAAGATGAGGAGGAGAAGACCTGTTCATTCTCAGCCTGAGTCTAGCAGGGACACAAGGACCTAAACCCTTTCCTCATCCTGACCCATCAGCCTTGAGTCTGAGCCAGCCAGGAGTAAGGTCTGGCTCATCCTTGTGCAGTTAATGGAGGGATATGTCCATCCCAGCCAGCCTGGGAAGGGAAATGAGAGCAAAGAAAGATTGGAAATTGGAGGCAGGAAATTGAGAAGAGGCTACATAGAGAGCCCGAGAGTGGAGGAAATTGAAGGAAGGCAAGAGCACAGAGTCCTAGAAAGCACAGTGATGACTGAAGTGGTGAGGAAGACAGTTTCAAAGCATCAGAGAAAAGCCAAGTCTGGAGAAAAGGGCAGAGAGAGCCTGTGTCTCTTTGCCTTTGGAGTACAGAGTGGCCATCCCAACTCCAGTTATCACCATCCTCTGCTGTTAAAACAGAGGTGAAGTCCATGGGCAAAGTATGTGTGGAAGTGGCTCACAGGAAAAATAACCACACGAGCAGATGGCTAACTCACATGCAAACATGTATAAAGGCTTTCATTAGGGTATTGAAACTTCTAAGGTAAAGACTCATGAATTAGGAAATGACAAAGCTAAGCTGCGTGTACCACATGTATGCATGATACAACTGTTATTTAGTTTTGTGATCACACACAGTTTGTTCCACAGAACCCGTGCCTTTTTGAGCACATGGGGCCTGGCTGCTCTCATTATCAACTGGAAACACTGTGAAAGAGACTCCTGTTGTTCTCCTATATTGCATCCACTGCAGAAGCCACAAGTTGTGTGGAAAGTAGGCTATAAGTTGAAGAGAAAAAAAAAGCGGACATGAAAACATCATCTCACTGTTAAGGGTAGTCACTGCTGTCAGGAAGGACTGAATCCCCTCTATTCTGTTGTGACAATTCTCTGACATACTAAGTAAATTTTCACAGACAGTTATAAATTGTGTATTTGCCCTCTTTTCCTGGCACTGGTACATAGCACTACCTAGATAGGAGTGCCCTGTCTCCTTGGAGATTGGCTTAAAAAACAATCAGTTGTTTTCCTGGAACAAAATATATGAGACAGTCATAGCCATCACTCAAAACAAGCACATGGCAAAACAACAGCAGGACCAGATCCATGGATCTCTTAGCCAGAGATTTCCCCAAAGACTGAAAGAGCAAATGCAGCAGTGAAGCATTGACTGCTGACTCTCTGGGGGAAAAATAAGCTAGAGAGACACTCACCCATCACAGAAAAAGACAAGGAAACAAGCACAGGCACCGAAGTCTGGCATTTGTATGAAAAACTAGCCAAGGAAGTAAAGCAAAGACTAATTCTGAACTAATTTTTACATTAAGAAAGGCTTTATACTATTAGCAAAGAAACTGCTTCCATAACTATTTGATTTCTACAAGAGAAATAGGGCTGTCATATAACAATAAATAAGATTACATCAAATAAATATATGGCTGTGCTCATAACAAAATAATATTCTCCCCTAATTAGCTAATTGCTTGGTTAAAAAATGAGCGATAATAAAAAATTTCAAAATAATGTCCTCAGACACCTCAAACTAGGGACCCTTTGACTTTAATTTCTTTGTGCCTCTGCATAAAATGTGGACAGTAATGCTCCTGTTGTGAAGGCTATTGTGAAGATAAATACATTAGTGTTGGAGAAGCCCTTAGGAGCCACAGTGATGAGTGCCACAAAAAAAAAAAAACATAAGGAAATGAACGATTCCATCTTCATATCAAGGTTTCAATAGCATGTGGTAAGTATGGCCTAGGGCCACAAACTGAACAAAAAGGATAAAACAAAATATTGAATGGCTGCTCATTAAGTGAGCACCATTCAGCCAGTGCAGCCAGTGAGACAGAGGTCCTGTGCAAAAATGGGATGTGAATAGATAATTAAAGATTGTATCATAATGCATATACATGATCGCAACAGAGGTGAAAAGTTTATACCATTTGACTTAATTCTGCCATTTCCGAACTTCTGAATGCATGACTTTGCAGTCTCACTAGTGTTGTTTCATTTTAACACTATTTTCCTACATGTAAGTCTATTTGTGTTTGCTTAAATTTTCATGTGCTCACTTCTGATGTTAGTCTTGTTTGTGCGATGCTTTTCTTTGTCTCTTCCCCTGAACTTGAAACACTTTGTCTAGATATGCAAATCTTTGCAGCCTGACCTTGATGAATAGTAGGAATTTGTATAATTTAGATTAGTGCTGTAATTGTTTGGCCCAGATGCCAGAAGCATCCCCAAGGGTATTTAACATTCATTCAGAAGACGCGGCTGTTGCTTCGCAACTTAAGGTCAGCACAAAGGTACCGATTTGTAGCTGAGAGAGATTCTGTGGATCTCGCTTGGGAAGAGGCTGCTGCAGCACTGCAAAGATGGAGTTCAGGAGCAGGGCTGGACACAGGCTGGGCGCTTACAGCAGCCTCTGCCAAACTGTAGCCTGCAGAACCCAACCAGCCTGAATCAAAGCCCTCAAAAAGCTCTCTTGTGGACTTAGGGCAAAAACATTGCCTACTACTGCCCCAACACTAGCTGCCTGGTAAGGCAGATCACTTCTTTTTCGTTCTGCCACCTAGTCATACACAGATTACATGCTGTGCGTGGTATCACTGTTGCTGTTGAGGATTACTTGCTTCTCTGCTTTGAGTACCCCATTCTGAAGTGGTAGGAAACTTAATTATAACCTTGATGTGTGCTGTGTATTGCATACTGTCAAGTACAAAGACCACCAAGAGAAACTAAAAGTAAAGAGCCATCCAAGAAGGATGTTAAGATTATATTCTTAATCCATGCAAGATACGTTGCAAGAATTGTGCACCTTTTCCTCATTCTCACCCACAGGCAATGGAATGGATTACCCAGCCACAAATTTCTATCTTTTAATACCTTGTGCAGTACCTGATGTGGGAAGCACTATCAGAACTCACATGCCTGGGGGGCATCTCCCGTTTCCTGCTCCTGCTCCAAACCCTGTCCAGCAGCCTGCCAGCCGATGACACAGATGATCTTGCTCAGAGCCAGACCTGAAAGCTGCTCCTTAACAGTTATCCTGTCTTCCTGCAGGGACAAGCAGACGCTGGACGCTGATCGAGTACACAGGCCCTGATGGCTCCATGTTGCATTGGTCGATAGTGGATGGTCCCCATCATGCCCGCAGCTGCGCTCTTCACTAGGAGCTCGGGGACGGAAAGCACACGGAGCAAGCTATACACATTATATTCTACCTGAGGTTTCACTGCTTCGGCTTTAGAGGCAACAAGGTGAACACAGCACTACGAGCTACTGCAGCAATCACACCACTGGGGAAGGGAGATGAAAAACACAGCTTTCTCCCTGTTTGATTAACAGCCCTTTTATCTCCGTTCATACCATTTCAACAGGAGTGGCAGTGTGTTAGTACACCTGCAGCACAGGCTGTCTCTAAGGAATCTTAATGAAAAAGCTACATTATGAATACTAAGTACTACCAGGAAGAGACAAACAAGGGGTTAATTGCAGACCAGCTGAGGCTTAGGATAGTCCAAAGGCAGCTGCAGTCTGCTACTGAGACTACTTAGGAGGCTCTATAGCCACGCTGTCTCACTGCTCCAGCACAAAAACACACTCACGCTGTGTCCTGTGGTGCTGGTCCCCAGGCTGTCACATCTCAGCGTTACGCCAAGGAGCCCAGCCTCCCCAGGGAGCTGGAGGAGCCTCCAGCTGGACAGCCAGGCAAACACGGTCTGATTCTAGGGGAGGGAAATTTCAAAGTCTTCCTTTGCTTCTGACCTGCAGGAGACCAGAAGCCTTGCTGAATTAAGGATGCTACCGTACACCTGCTGGGATCCATGGGGACATGACTCCAAATTCAATGCAGCCATGTAATTAAATGTTAGTTTGAAGGCAGACAGAAAACACTGCAACAGTAACTTCAAATCACTAGATAGCACTAGGGAAAATGTTCCCTCCTCTATACACTGTGAGAATGAATTACCTATTGATGGGCATGATACACTCTGACTAAAGCAGGTGCAAAAATACCTAATGTAATTGTTATCTCAAGACACTCATCTTGAGATAACTACATACATCCCCTTTGTAATACCAAAACAAAAAGGACAACAGCTTTATTGTACCTTAGAAGAACCCAAAGGCAATAAAAATAAGCATGTCTTTTGCTTAAAGTCTAATACAGTAGCCTTCAAACTTTCTAAGTAAATACAAACAACTGCCATTTAATCAACTTAGCAGAAATAATGGCACTCAGGCCAGGAACATCAGGCATGTTCTCCCTGCTGTTCCACTCTAAGATTTGATTAAAAGTAACCAAGCTGATTTTACCCCAGCTCTTTACTTGTACTCGAGTGGATCTGTATTCTCAGATAGTACCTGTCAGTAAGCCCTCTAAATTCCGTGGCCCCTGTAGCTAAAAGTAGAATATGAACAGTCATAACACTATAGATATAACACTACAGATGGAGATGGCAAGCTGAGGTTTATCTTTCAGTTATAATCCATGTGAGTTCACTAGCAATTTGCACATAGTTCTAGCAATTTAAAAACAGCTGGATCAGTTCAATCACATCTCAGATTTTTCACTTTGGGATAAAAATCCATGCAATAACTCTCACTGCAAAGCACATTTCTACAAAGAAATAATATATTCCTGGACATTGTTGAGAGTTGAAATTATCTGAATATCATCATCACTGTTACCGCAACATACACCACCACAATGGAATTTTAAACAACGCAGGTCTCATCTGACACACATCCCACAGCAACAAAGGATGATGCACAGCATCATCACCTGCTGATGGTAGAAAAATCTGTGAAAAGACTCTTCCCAATCAAATATGAAAATGGTGCTTTAAAGTAGCTGCAAGCAATATGTAACTTTTTCTTGTTCCTAGAATTTAACTCTTCTGTGCATTTGGGGAGTAATGGCAGTTTCAGGGGGAGAAGCTTTGCTTTAGGAGAACTGCTGCATTATGTTAGGCTAGTATAGCTGAATTATAATGGAATGGCCTCATCATCACATATATGGCACACACCTAGCGACAGGGTGAAACAGAATGACTTTGACAAACGAGAAGCTTTTGGAGCTAATTCATTTTCTGTGTATTCATATCAGAGTAATACAAGAGGTACCAGATGGGTCTACTGCCTGATTATGCCAGAATCTGTACCATATCAGACAGGATCCTTTTCTGAACACCTTAGGGGCAAACAGACAAGTCAGACAATCAGTGAAAGAATAGAATATTAGCTTTTCCTTCTTAGAAAATGGGGAATTGAATCACAAAGCTTAACATAAAAAATAAAAATAAAAATAAAATAAAATAAAAAATAAAATAAAATAAAATAAAATAAAATAAAATAAAATAAAATAAAAGAGCCAAGCCTGGAGCTGGTGTAAATGTAAATTTGGCACAAGACTATGCAAGTCAGCACAAATGTACCAAGCAGATGAAGCAGAGTCTGGAATTTAGTTTATAATGCCCAAAACAAATATAAAGCATTCAAGTAAGATTTAACCATCCTCAACTGGGGCAAAAGGAGGAAACCAACTTAAAAACTTTGCATGTCTTGTTTGACAAAATCCGCAGCATAAAATGATGGTACTACTCATCAAACTAGACAAGTACAGAATGAAAACACTGCAATGTAAACCACACAGCTCATTAAAAAGGTAGGGCATATAATGTGCAATGAGGAACAAGATACATGTACCTTTTCCAAGAGGAAAATGATTGTGCTCATCATTTTCTTAGTCCCACAGAAAAGGAAAGAGTTGAAGAAACAAACCGCACTTTATAATGGGGTTTGAGCAGGTGTAGAGAGAAAGTTTCACGGACTTTTTAAAAGGAATGTATATATCCACCTGGCTGTCAGGAATATTCCATCATAAAGTTTTGGGTTATAATTACACATACTAATGAAGTATCTTTGTCCCCTCTCTTCAGCATTCACTTACATAAATATAAAACACAACAATGTGAAGAAGAAATGTGAAGAAGGTGTGGAGGGACCATGCACAGGTGGCTCAGAGATTACACAGACTAACTCTCCTCTCCTTGCTTACCTGCTACCACAGGGACAATTTCACTCTATGTGAACCTGACTCCATTTTTAACTGCTTAAACCTGATCTGTCAAAAGGGCCATTGCTGGGACCATACTAACTCATCTCTCTCCACACATGATAGGAAATAACCTACTCCCTTGACACCAGCCATGGACAGAAATTACAGGAAAGCTGACAGAAACTTCCTTCTTCATCCCAGGAACACGGGAGAGTTACTGTTCTACAGAGTTCAAAATAGTAAGGGGTAAGACTTGACATGCCCCCCCCACCCCAGACCTTGGAGACTTAGGGAAATAAAATAAGCATTTCAGGAGTAAGAGATTTAATGCAACAGTAGCAACTGTGGAGGCACATGCAAGCAAAGCAGCAATTCCAGGATGGATGAGAAGAGCCTGTGACTGAAGCAGCAGAAAGAAATGCCGTGGTACCAATAATGCCATGAGAAACATTATCAATATGTTAAAAAGTGTTTAGGAATGTGTTCAAGGCTGTCACTTGAACCCACATTAGGTACAAATGAATGGAAGTTGTAAATCAAGAGATGTTCCCTTCTAGTCTTTCTGATTTGCTTTTATTTTTCTCTATTATTTGAGAAATGTTTTGCTTGATTTCTAATATGGAAAACCTCCATGCTCTGCAGAAGGATGGGGCTGTAGGAAGGATATATAAAGACAGGAAATTTGTTTCTGTGCAGGATACTTTGCCTTCGGAGATCCTGCAGGCACCACAGAGCTTCCCTCTCGGTAGGGCTCTTGGGCAAACACTGCACAACTAAGTGCAGCACACAGAATCATAGAATCATAGAATCGTTAAGGTTGGAAAGGACCTCTAGAGGTCATCTAGTCCAATCCCACCTGCACACCCAGGGTCACCTAGAGCACATGGCACAGGACTGCGTCCAAGCAGGTTTTGAAGATCTTCACATAAAGAGATTGCACAACCTCTCTAGGCAACCTGTTCCAGTGCTCTGTCACCCTCACCGTCAAGAAATTTTTCTTGCGGAACTTTTGGTTTGTGCCCATTTCCTCTTGTCCTATCAGTGGCCACCACTGAAAAGAGACCAGCACCATCCTCCTCACTGCCTCCCTGGAGGTGCTTATAGACACTGATCAGGTCTCCTCTCAGCCTTCTCTTCTCCACGCTGAACAGGCCCAGCTCTCAGCCTCTCCTCATAGGGCCGATGGTCCAAGCCCCCCTGTAGCCCTGTGCTGGACTCTCTCCAGTAGATCCACATCCCTCTTGTACTGTGGAGCCCAGAACTGCACACAGTACTGCAGATGTGGCCTCACCAGGGCTGAGTAGATAAATAAAATATAAAATATCATATAAAATATCATGAAAAACATACATTTGTAAAAGAGTATTATTAACATCTTTTATCTACAGATATCCTATAACTACATAAAGATATTCATCACTAGTTGTAAGGAATGTTGTTAATTAGCTAACTGTTTGACTTTAACTAATTTCAAATTATCTAGAAGCGCAAAATGCTATTGTGCCCATTTACAATAGCATTGCCATTGGATATCACTGGGATTATTTTAGTAGTTTGGTTTTAGATTCAACAAATGGAATTTTTTTTCAAAGAATCTTATAAACAAGCATTCCCTGACTTATGTCTATTCCACTTAACTACCTTCAGAATTTATTCGATTTACTGAAGAATAAATTCTCCTTCTGGAATCAAATAGCATTCCTAGGTAGATTTAAGCCCTCGGATATTACACCTCTCTGTTACATCAGATTAGAAGTTGCAGTAAATCATAGAGAGCACAAAAATTCACGCCGTGGAATTTGCAGTGCTCAGCAAGGCAGCTACAGCATGTAGCTCCACAGAGATGCAGCACAGTCTTTTGAAAGTCTACAGAAATCTGTAAATACTCACAAAAGACACATCAGGGGTGGAATAATTCATCTCCTCTGGACACACAAGATTTAATAATCTAACCACACAGACTCCTACACATTAGCAAACTGACCAAAAACATGATGCCAGAAAGGAGGGGTGGGGGGAAGGAAAGCAATATATGGATTAACAGTACTGCCTACTTGCTCAATTAGAGGTCTTTGGAATCTGGAATTACAGAATTTCTTCATACTTTTCATACTTACCACTTTAATTAACATCTTTTCCATTAACATCATTGACAAACAGAACTAAAAAATGTGAAATTTTGCAATAATAAACTACATGGAAACAGCATTGTGGCATACCCAGCTTTAAATAACGTGTGGTCCTGCACTCAATCTGAAATTAAGACCAAAGATAGAATCATGCCTGTATAGAGCAGTGATTGCTATAGATACCAGAAGTATACATATGCAGGCATCTTGGCATCTCAGTTTTCAAGGCAGGCACAAATAAGCAGATTGTGAATATGACCAACTTTGTTGCCTTCAGTAAAGGGAAAGATGTCTTGACTGTCAAACACCCTAACCTGCACATCCGTCATCTCTGATACATGGTCCTAGACTCACTGAAATGTGTATTCCTTTCACACACTGAGTGGCCAGGTAGTATCACAGAATCACAGAATGGTTGTGGTTGGAAGGAACCTCTAGGGCAGGGACACCTAGAGCACGTGGCACAGGGTGGCATCCAGGCAGCTTTTGAAAGTCTCCAGAGAAGGAGACTCCACTCCATAACCTCTCCGGGCAGCCTGTTCCAGAGCTCTGTCACCCTCACAGGAAAGAAGTTCTTCCTCATAATTAGATGGAACTTCCTGTGTTTCAATTTGTACCCATTACCCCTTGTGCTGTTACTGGCCACCATGGAGAAGAGATTGGCCCCATCCTCTTTACATTCTCCCCCCAGGTACTTATACATATTGATCAGATCCCCTCTCACTTGTCTCTTCTCTAGGCTAAACAGGCCCACCTCACTTACTTAGTCTTGCCTCATATGATAGATGCTCCAGTCCCTTAATCATCTTCGTGGCTCTACACTGGACCTTCTCTAGAAGCTCAATGTCCCTCTTATCCTGGGGAGCCCAGAACTGCCCCCAATACTCCGGGTGTGGCCTCACCAGAGCCGAATAGAGGGGCAGGATCCCCTCCCTCAGCCTGCTGGCAACGCTCCTCCTGGAGCAGCCAGGATCCCATTGGCCGCCTTGGCCACGAGGGCACATTGCTTCCTCATGGTTAACTTGGTGTCAATCAGGACTCCCAGATCCCTCTCCATGGAGCTGCTTTCCAACAGGTAAACCCCTAATCTGTACTTGTGTCTGGGGTTATTCCTTCCCAGGTGCAGGACCCTGCACTTGTCCTTGTGGAAAACAAGTTGAACAGCACTGGGCTCAGTACTGACCCCTGGGGGCACCACTGGCCACAGGCCTCCAAATAAACTTGGCCCCATTTATCATGACCCTCTGAGCTCTGCCATCTAGCCAGTTCTCAATCCACCTCATGGTCCAAAAGTGACACCCTTTGCCCAGGTGGCAATAGTTGAGCAAGTGCCTTGCAGAGATGCTGTTCAGGACTCAATCATCTACATGCCACTCTCATAACTTTTCTTTTAGGTCTGGCTTGAGGGATTAACTTCCCCTGAGACATGCTGGCTCTGCTCATTCACAATACAGAGGAATGTGCACCTCTGAGGCATGTTGCATCTCATGCTACTCTAGTTGCTCAAAACAGCACTGGGGACCAGCATCCCTGCCACACCTCTATCTTTTAATCCACTATAAAGGCACAGTGAATAAAATCAGGTGGGGATGTCCACACAGGAGACATCTAAAATAGGAACTCAAGGTCTCTTTACCTTGTCTCCATGGTGATTTGAAGAGACACAGTGAGATTGTCAGAAAGGTAGGAACGGAGCCTGATTCATAAACCACACTATCTGTGAGGTCCCACTTACATCCTGCAGCCTCCTCCATGATTTGTTTCCGTGCATTATCATAGTATTTCTATGGCTAGGACTTTCACTTTTGCATTTCAGTCAGTGCTCTTGCCTCTGACTCTCTCTGACTTGTCTCCTAAGTAGAGTTTACTGCCTGGACAGAAGGAGTCTTTGTACACTAAGTGTGTGGCTGAGAGGCAGGCAAAGCAGTCCTTCACAATTATGTAATTATTTTTCACAACACTGAGAATTTTTTTCTCTTCTTGCTAAACATACTCATTTTTACAGTACTAATGCTACCACTCGAATAGACAGAAAATGTCTGTAGCACATTTAATTCAAGAACTGGGCTAGATTAATTAATGCCAACCTCAAATTGAATTTGTAGCACTTAATCCCAAAGGTATTTTTTGCTAATTCTACTGTTTTGTTGTTAAAGCTTGTTAAGTCTGTAAAAGTTCTATGAACCAGACAGTGCTATTAAAAAGAATCTATGCAAACATTTAATTCAAAGGTACACTTGTATTTCAGTCAGAAGATCATGATTTTGACAGAGATTTTCATTTATGATTTGTTGCACTCAACTTGATTTTCAGAGGCAATGATGCTAGAACTACACTAAATAAAACATGCCAACTTAGCTGCATATCCCAAATAAATCAGTTAAAATAAATAACTCCATCACATAAACATACATCAAAAATGCAATTAAAAAGAGCCTCTCACTTTGTGTTGTAAAAACATGAAATAACACTCAGGACAGGCTCTTTCAAATGAAATTCTTCCCTATATGCAGCAACTCCAAGGTCAAAATACTGTGACTGCATTTTTCAAAGATGAAAGTATGATTTAATAATTATTTGATATCAAGACAACTCTGTTTCTCTACCTGCTATACAATATGAAATTCAGTATAGCTTGATGTATTGTGCATTTTCATTCATGCTTTTATTACACAGCCCTTGAAGTAGAATAATTTATTATACATTCTCTCAAATCTTTTTGAAACACCAAACAAAATGTAAAATGCAAAAGGAGGTAAAAAAAGTACCAGAAAGCTCATTAGAAATTGAAACTAAATTCCATTTCCTAACCTTCTTCTAACCATAGACAGCAGTGAACACTGGTGGCCACTGGAAAATCAAATGTAACTAAAAGACCTTTTACTGATTTAATGTCCTAGTACAGAGGTGATAAATTCTGAGTTTCACATCTATGGCAATTATTCAGCAATAGATATCTTAGTAAAGAGAACAAGGTGTCTCTCAGAAATGGTCTTTCCTGGCAGACTTAGGCAATAATTTATTTGAGAGAGAAGGTCCCAGCAGTTCTTCTCAAATTTCTGCTAAACTTCAGCTTAACAGTCTAACACTTCTAGGACTAACAGAAAAGTCACTCCGGCCTTTGACATTTCTTTTACTTTCAGCCCAAATGCCCTAATTCCTCACAAAGCAATAGATGAGTTATTCACACAAAGTCAAACCACAGAAAAATGCAAAGCACAGGGCATAGCACCATATGAAGGAGGTGTTTGGCTTGTGACCCAAGCCCTCTACTTAACAGCGAGATTCAAAGGAGCAGACATCAGGCAGGCTCTAGGGAATTATTTCCTCCCTGGCAAAAGGCATTTCAGTAGACTGATACGTCACAAACAAGGTAAAAAAAAATGATATGTGAAAGTAGAAAGTGGAGTATCAATAGCAAATTGATCAATATTAGCAAATAGCAAATTTTAATCAATAGCAAATCAGTATCGTACCAAATCAAATCAGTATCAAATCAAATCAATCAGTATCAAATTAGTATCAATAGCAAATATGAATTTTAATTTAAAAATATTTTATAATATTTTATATATGCACAATTATATATGCACAATGTAGAAATGCATTTAAATAAATGCATTTCTACATTGTGCATATATCAAATATTATAAATCTTTGAAATAGGGACAGTATTTTTCTTTGTTTTGCTGGATTTCTTTCATTTGCTTAACAAATGCTTTTAATTTCCAGAACAAGTAGCTTCTATTTATTTTTCCAATGGCATTTTTGCAGAAAATGCCTTCCCTTTTGGAAAGCCATTAAGGTCTTACCTGACAGTCTAAGAAAAGAAATCAGGGATGCTTTCACAAAAACAAACAAAAAAGGTCACCTGGATTTTTGCAAAGTCTTCACAAGAGTGTTAGAAAAATTTCTAATAATAGTGCTTGCATGCTAAACATTTATTTACCTGTGTGAAGTTTTAGCTAAACAGTATCTACACTAGCGAAAGCAGAGTGACTAGGCAGCCTTATCAGCTTGAATGAAACAGGACAATATACCTGCATGACAATGAGAAGGTCAAACACTAGGATGAAAGAAGCCAAGAAGGCTCTTGAGACCTCATCACTTGGCAGAAATCCACGATTCAACTTGTCCCAGCTGATCCAGTCAGTTGTGATGACAAGCACAACTACAGAAGTCAGGGTAAATAGAACCGTCCTGCAAGAGAAGAAAACAGTTTAGAGAGCATACCCTACTAATGAAGATATATCATACTATTTTATCTGTCTTCTAATGGTCAGCTGGTGTTTTATTGGTACTTTTCAGCTGATGAAAGGAGATTGAAGAAAATTAAGCATACAAATAAATCATTTAATTCAAAATAGGAAAGCAGTCAGCTGTATCCATAGTAAAAAGAAATCTACTGGCCTAAATCTAAACATGTTGGGATATAGCATTCTTCCAACTTTTTCATTTATGATGCAAACCTGTTAGGTAAAATAAAGGCAAATTAAGCTACAACACTATCACAAAGACTGTAGGATCTATGCCAAATTCAAATGAACAATTTGAAAGAACATTTTTTAAGACACCAAGGACATTAGGATCCAAATACCTACAAAAAATCTTTTCTCAGCTGTAGGAACTATGATACATTAACAGTGAAGGCTAATTTTTATATAAAAATACATGTCTGTATAAAAGAAATTTTCTTTGTACTAAGATTAATCATTAGTACATTCTATGAACTGTAGAAAGGCTTTGCTTTGTGTCTCTTAACACTTCCTTTGTATGAGTTTTCAATACATCTTATGGCATTTTTGGTGATGAACAATGCAATGAACAATGAATTAAAAATAATAATGCTTACATACAAAGGTAAGAGTAGTCCAGAAGACACATTTGGCTAATTCATATAATTTTGTCATAAGGTATTGAAATACAAATCTTTCTGAGCTGTTACGAATAGCTCTGCATATTTTCCAGCAGCAGTTTGGTATTATTTTTCAGTTCCAAAAAGAGGAGATGAATTTAGCTGGCGATTTGAGGGGGAGAGAGGTTTCTCTAAGTTGTCCATGCTGTCAGCAAATATGTATTATAACAGGGACATATCACTGTCTGAATGCATACATACAACTGGATAACTGTGGTATTCTAGAGTTCGTTCCACTGCAATAAAGTCTCATTCTCTTCAGCTACAGAAGACTGTAAAACAAGAGAAGAATCTTTCCTATGACTTCCAAATACGACAAATAGTTCATCAGAGTAAAGAAAAATCTGTGCACCTGCAGTCACGGACTACTACTCCGTAAGCAATTATTATTAGCTGGGCCTGTGTAAGGAAAAAGCACAAACCTGCCCACAAGCAGTAGTGTACACATTTGGTCACCTAAACATTATTCTTCAGTGACCTGATGGACTATGTTTCTTCACACTATCAAGGGACAGAAAATGACATAATTGCTACTACCTTTACCTTACTATCTAAATTGAACATTTACTTTTCTTTTTAATAAATAAATTCAGTTATATTAACCAGTGTGTTTGGCACAACAACACAGTATCCTTTGAATGCATTATCAACAACAGCGTCAGGAGGAAAAAAAAAAAAAACAAGGAATGAGGCATATTAGGCTTAATTAGAGCTAAGCAGGATTCAAGCTTATCCCCCAAACATTTGCTTAGCTATCCTCTAATCTGTCAGGAGCTAAAGTGGACAAACCTTTTCAAAGGCTCCATTTTGGCACATCCCCAGCACAGCTTGCTCTGGAAAGACAAATCATTATGGTCCTTCCCTAATGCATACAGTCTCCTGAGACTCACAAAGGCAGCTTTTCCCCACTTATGTTGCCTTGATGCATGAAATTCATGTGGAGACAGATGCTCCCACCATAGATGAAAAGAAGGGACCTTTTTTTGCAGAAAGAGTACAGTCCTCAGCACTTCTCTACAGCCCAGTGCAGGATGCTCTTGGTGCTGAGCTCACCGAGCTCCTTAGCTCCCATTCTGAGGCACTCATGTCTCAACGCGTGAGGATTTAGAAATGTAATTCAAGGCTGCACAGTTTGCCAAGGGAACCGTGCATCCAGAAGTTATGCTCAACACTGTTCTGCCTCAGACCTCTTGAATTATGAATTTGTGTTTTGGGGCCAGAGTTCAAAGCATTTAAGGTCCGACTTTGGTATGTATGCATGCACAGGCTTACATGTATTTTTATGTATGCTTCATCTGCAAGCATTCAAAGACCAATGGCTGTGCTAAGCTCTGATTTCCATAAGGAAATGCACATGCACTTAAAACACTTGAAAGAGCTTCTTTATTCATCCTGAAATGTCAAATAGGACATAGAGAAGTAGGAAAGCAGCAAATGGGCTCCTAATAGAATAAGCAAATGGGAGAGCAACGATAATAGTTAGAAATAGGCAGTCCAAATGTTTGCATTAAGCAACATAATTAGTGTTTAGTTGTATTTTTGACCTGTGACCTGGAACAGAGCAAAATATTCTAAACATGTTTTTGTGGTTATTATAAACCAAATGTGTCTGGGTTACAGTTCAATGCATCTCTTGTGAAAGTAGCATATTGCCCCAGTATCATGGAGATTGAGACAAGAAGCTAAGGATTTAGTTTAACTTGACATAAATTGTATCAGATGACACCACTGTGAACTATCCCACAGTATCCCGAGCAGAGCAGTTGCCCTTTATTCTGCAATGCACATTACTGAGAAACAGCTATGCTGTTAAGCTATTCACAGCGGTGCTGGCAAGGCCTCTCCACCTTCTACTTATAAAAGGGCTATGAGGGGAAAGGCAAAAGAGGATGGACTCATTTCTGTACCAGACATTAAGAAATGCAACTCCTTTCTTTACAGTGGAAATGCCCTTTAAAATATCACTTCCAATTCTAGTTTGCTGTATTGAATGACTACGTGCCTTGGGCACCTATTCAGCTGTGATAACATACATTTTACAGCCTAGCCTATGCTCTTCAGAGTTGCTATGAAGAACGGAAATCAAGAATGCCTGCAAAAAACATAGCCAAGGCCAATCGCACAGTGAGAAGTAAAAATTATTAGGCAGGACCAGAAAAGTCAACATGATGATTATCACTACCAGTGATGGTCTAAAACCTCTGTTGTACACAGGTATTTCAGGGAATTTTCAGTAAAATACACAGGGAATTTTACTGCTAAGCACCTCTCAAGTACCAGGTAGCTTTCTCGACTTTATCTCCATAATTGGTAGCTAGGATTGAGTTTGGTCTTAAATTTCTCCACCCAAGGCATCAATGCTGGCTTTGTGCACAACCAAAGCCAGAAGCTTAGGCATGGTCTTTGTCACTGGGGGTTCTGCTTTGCACACTTTACTGTCCAAGAATACCATTTCTGGAAGAGACAGGCCAGCATCCTGTGATGACACCACACCTTCCTCTACGCTATGTTGTATCCTCAGAATCCTCACCAGATGTTTCTGCTCCTATTCTCCAGGCCTATTTCTTGGGTGGCATAACTCAACATTGGCAAAAGTAAAGATGACCTTTCTCATTGCTTCCAGAAAGACCTGGCTTGTTTCAGCTTGAGTGGTAGGGAAGACTTGAAACTCTCGAATTCCTACTATGTTGGCAGCAGAAGCTGCCTCCCTGCATGCTGGATGCAACAGCTGTGTTAACAAAACAAATTTCCAAAGGAATTTTGTAAGCTCAGTCTGGCAATTGAAGGCTCTCAAAACTCTGCAGATTCCCTTGTGATCTTGTTTTGCCAATGTCCACATCTCATTGTAGACCTCATTTTTCCTGTCCTGGCTAATTGGTTGTTAACACTTCTTCCTATGCCTTGCATCCATGCAATACCAAACTTACAAATGAGCTGAGCCCAAATTCGCCTGTGGAGAAAAAAAAAAAAAAAAGGCCATTAATTTCTAGGATCTACAGTGCTGTTTTCTTTATTCTCTAAGTGTGTAAGTGCATCCAGATGCATTAATAATTCTTTAGGTTTATATATGGCAAGAAATAAAGATCCTGTTCCATCAGAAAACAGTAATTTGGCAACCTCTCCTCAAAGGGTGTGTTAGAGGATGCCAGAGCTTAGCTTGGTAAGTGTGCAGACTGCCCGGCATACTGAGGTTTGCAGTCTGACCATCCAAAACAAACTCTCACAGCTGCCCTCTGAAATGGAAATCTCACCTGCTCCATCACATGCCTTAGCCATCCTGCCCTCAGAGAGAGTCATGTGCTAGAGCTGCAGATGGGCTTCTCCGAGACACAAAGGTGGAGGAAGAGCTGTGGCGGACTGAGCCAGAAGTGAAGATAGGGAGTATGCTTTTCACACCCATGCTTTTGCAATCTAATGAAACCAAAGTCAGTTGATGCAACCCAAGACTTTCCAACTCTTTTGGTGAGAGGTAGGGACACATCGTTTAGTTTAATTCCAGAATAACAGAACTGCCATCTGTTTTTCTGGTAAAAGGTGTTCCTGGCTGTATCTGTCAACTGCTCACATATGGTAGCAGTAGTAGGGTACTCACTCTAATTGCTCAGTAGCATTATGGACCATGGCAAAGTTCAAATTCAAAGGCTGGCTTGCCCGTGCTGCTCTGTTAAATCAGCATGTCAATCATGAGGTTACTGATGCTCTCAGAAGTCTTGGATGAGAGAAGATACCATGTGGTGTGGAGATCTTTGGGCCTTGGTGACACCCTTTTCTGGTATTTCCCATGTCCCACCTCCCACAATACATATTTGCTATGCAGAGTCCATAAGGGCTCCTACTACCCAAATATAGTACCACAAAAATGCATTCCCACGACAACTTCTCCAGATCTAAGACAGAAGTATCTCCATCTGATCGTATCTTCAGGAATGGCAGCAAACTTCTTGACTGTATTATTTATCTGTACTGAGCAGAATACCGCACAAAACATAATTTGTCCTTGGCAGGATAATGACAACCTATGAAATGCATACAAATTCACAAACTACGCAATGCTGGGGAAAAAAAAAAAAAAAAAAAAAAAAAAAAAAAAAAAAAAAAAACCAAGGGGCCTTTTTTTTTTTTTTTTTTTTAGTTTACTGAAAAGAAATTCTGAAATTCTGGTCTGTGATGGGACCTCATTTCTCATATTGGCACATTGCCAAAGTGAAGCTTTGCACTGCTTAAATTTCAGGTATAATTCTTTGCCCAACCATACATAAGGGGAGGAAGATAATATTACGTTCTATTTACCAGCAACTTTGAGCTGCTCATTTTTAAAGCTATTTAGAATTTTCTTCTGCATCTTGCATGACCCTCTGTCAAATCCTTTATGAAGCTGCAGCTTTGATGATCAGAAAGCAAGAGATCTGCTAAGATCAACTGAAGAGATGAAAGACCAACTTTGACTATTTTTTTTCATCTCAATTTTGTCTTTTCCAAGAAGGAAAAAAAGTAACCTCTTACCCTTTCCCTAAACCTCTTCTAGAAAAAAAACAGCTGTGCTTAGTCAAAAGTAGCTTTTAGATTTATATGAGATGTCATTGTGAGAATTTTTCTTCACAGCCCACTATTGCACACAATTTTCAGAGCTAGATTACTTAAAAATTGCTAGTTAATTGACATTACAGATTGGCATTAATTTGCCATTATTTAATATTGGCATTACTTAATACTGTGTACCCTTAGGACAGAAAGGCACATTAATAAAGAAATGGTATGTTAAATTCTGTTTTACTATTGTTTTCATTAAGGAGATGAATATCTGTACATGATACATATACATAAAATGTAAACTTACTAAACTAAGATATTAATTAGCATATAATATGGGTGTATTTAAAATATAAATAAAAACTAACAGTTAATCAGTGTTTATCAAAAAATCTTCAGCTGTGTGAATGAAGATGCAGTGAGAAAGAAAAATACAACTATAATCAGTGTTCTGTAAATTACTGTTCATGTTTTCAAATGCAGTGCATTTTTTCATGAATTTGACAAAATAGTTTAAAAAAATGCCGTGTTAAAACATAAAAAAAGGAAAGAGAAAAACAAATTCTACTGCTTTGAAATTTAAAAATGCCTTTCTGGATTCAGGAAAGAAAGATCCTGAGTCAAATTGATGCTTTCCTTCTATATTAATCCTAGAATAGGCACTGGCCAAACATAGCATCCCACAGTGTACAATAACTATAAAGAACGCTGCTACAGCAGATGCTCATATGCAAATGCCAACACTTTTTATTCCACTTGTTTTAATTAGGGAGGCTTCCATTATCAAATCTGTCAAAAGTTGCAACTCTAAACCCATCTAAAATAAAATATGGAGTCTGCCTGTTGCTTGATATCTGCATGACTTCTACATTTAAGCAAGCACAAAGGACAGAAACTGGAGAAAACCAGAGGTGTTGTCTGGAGTGGAAGAGATGCCAGAGTTCAGGTGGCCTGGTGGGAAAATGATAGGACAAGGACGAGGACAGGGACTCTTGTTTGTACGAGCAAGTGCTGCATGGCACAGAGTATTGCAGCAGCCTAAAGTGGAAGCATTTGGTGCTGCAGACCCGACATTCACACTGTATCTTGTCCACAACATTCCTCATTTCGTAGGCAACCTGTGGGCTACAAGTAGCCACCAGCAGCTGGAGATCATTAGGTGCAGTCCCAGTGGGCACCTTCCACTTTCACTTCATTTCCTCGGGATCTCTTTTGCATTCCCCAAGATCAACCCACAATGAGAAGCAACCTGCTGGAGAGATGCCTGGCTGGTCCTCCTCAAAAGTGTGCTCCTGAGCTGAACCGGACTGCCTACACAGAGAAACCCTCACAGAAGAAAGTCACACTGCATACTGAGCATCTAGGAATCACAATATGTATTTCTAATTCTCATTCTACATTAGGAAACAACGTGCAAGTAACTCAGAATTTTCTCGTAGCTGTGACTTCTGAAATACCAGTTTGAAAACCGTTAGTTCTGCAATATTCTGTATTTAGAGCAGGCGATAAGCAACAGAACTCTGTGCTGGGACTGGCTGGTAAATGTTTATTAATAGCAGCTAGTGCACATTCTGAGAAGCTTGGTCTTCTGCTTGGTACTTGTAGTTGTTCTGCCCGGTTAGCTGAAAAAAACAGACAGCACACTGTATAAAGAATGCTTTGGATTTGGCAAAATTGAAATTGTTTATTCTGCAGTTTTATAGATTCCATATGCTTAGAAAAAGAAAAAATGTTTCTGTGAATATAAGCAGTGCTAGTTTATATCTTCCCATTATATCAGTTTGTCAAAGAAAGAGGGATATTGCTTCTCTCACAAACCTTGCTTTGCTTATATCCTTAGACTGTCATAGTTGTAATTCTATTACAGTATATCAATACGACTCCAGAGCTATTTGGAAATTTTGCACAAAGATTTGTATAAAATCTAAAATTGTGTTTATGTAAATGCACAGAAGAAACATTTTACTGTGTTTAGTGTAATAAAATGAATCAGATTAGGTAATATAATCACATGGTGAATATTAGAATTCTAGAGTCTCATTTTTTATTACAGGTAGAAGCATCTTGGAGTTTCCTTTGCCACACCATTAATTTACTAAAATGAAATTGTTATCTATTTCAAACACCAGCTCATTTAAATTAAACTCATCAGCCGTAAGCTTTAAGTTCCAAATACCATTTCCTATCTGTGACACAGAAAATGAAAAGCAGTTTAGAAAAGTTCATGGTCTTGCTTGCAAAAAGCATTTTCAATCAACACATATCATACACAAGGTAGCAGAGGATTCACATGAGTTATAGCCACCAATTCTGCTCTGTGGTCAACTGCAGAAGTTAGAAGTGGCCTAACTCTAGCAAAAAGTATTTTGAGAAAACAATTCTATATAAAGGCAAGTAATTTCTCCGGTTTACTTTCTGATGGATACAGCATTTATTCTATCAAAAAACTCAGTACACTCCACCCCACTGGAGTGTAGGGTGGGAGTCAGCCAGCCCAAGGAACAACAGGAAAAAGATTTTAAAAGTTGCTTTTCCAAGCACAGAATGTGCCATAGGATAGATCTGCCTGCCAGGAAAAATGTTTATATGCAGACAATGGCAGTTCATGAGTTATCCATTTTCACAATGTAAAATGGATAAAAGCTTTAGAAATGGTGCAAAAAACCCACATATGACACATTTTTCAGAGAAGATGATTCCTATTTCAAATACACTTAGACAGCAATGAAATGCTATTCTAAGAGTGTAAAATTAGGCTGGTTAGAGCTATAGTAGGAGTTAGAGATACATATCCATATCTTCTTGATTTTGCAAACTTTAAATTGCAGTTTTGAAAACAGTCAAGGGCATAAGAGTATTTTATACTGTATTTTCAAGGTCACCAAAGACCTAGGGTATTTGGACTTTTAGATAGCCCTTTTAAGAAACACTGACTAATTTTGAAAGGGTATTGAAGATCCAATTAAAAGCATGTAATTTGGAAGAATAGTAAAATTCAATGAAGTAATAAAGAAATTTTTAATGAATAAGCGAATTGTCTTTCATGAAACTTTAGCCTTGATCAAAGTCTTCCTATGTTGCCAACATTTTAGAAATGGATGTTTTCGGTGAGTTACAAATTTATTTTTTTTTCCTTCATTTAAATTCCTCAAATTTTGTCCTAACTCAGTTGTGAAGCTGTGAATTCTGCATTTTATCTGAAACTGGCTGTTCAGGTTGTTAACACTACACGTATTTTTATATTTTGTTTTGTTCGGCTACAATAAAACATTTGATAAAGGATTCAGATCCACAGTCAGATACTTAATCATAGCTGTTTTTGTATATATGTGCATGTGAGCTGGCATATCTAATCTGTTATTACCACCTATAGAGATGTTGTATGGGTTTTATTTGCCTGAACAAAGATGTTTAGTGTCATTTTGGGCACTGTGGAGTATCTTGCTTAGCCTTCCGATGCTGTGGTAGAGATTCCCTGTGAGTCCTGTGTCAAGTCTGGTAGGCCTGTGCAGTTTTTGAATACCCTAAAGCATTTCAAATTCTGGTAGGTGGCTGTATTTTGACAGCTAAATGCCATCTTTACTCAGTATAGGCAGTGGAATCTAGCAAATGTTTCAGATGACCAAATGCAAGTTTCTACTCAGGATGAGCTGAACTGCACTTGACGATGCTGGTAGAGTTGACTGTAGTAGGAGATGGCACACTGACAGCCACAACCAAGACTTATAATTCCCAAGCACCTGAATCTGGAGATGAATCTCAAAATTCAGTTTCCAATGTTTAATTTCTTTTAAGAAAACAGCGAAAAGTCTGCTTGAATTGAAAAACAGATACCTTTTGTATAAGAACTGTCAAAATCCATCTCTAAATAAAATAACATTGAAAAGTTTTATTTAGAGATTATCAAATGAAAAATAGCAGCACAATGGTGAGGGAATTTGCCTTTTGAAACACATAGGAAAACTGAAATAATTTTGCGAAACATTTTGATATTGCGGAGTCTTAAAATTTTCCTTACAGGTAATAATTGCGGGAGGGGAAAAAAAAGAGTTTTCAGGTTTATTTAACTATATTTGGGATCATGAGTTACAATATATTAAAGATGAAAACAGATTCTGATTTATGCTATGCAGAACATACAGGACACGTTGCCCTTATCCAGATGCTATCATGTTGTCACTCTTATGCAAAACTTGATAAAAGCAGGTTAAGAGTGTTATATAATATTGCACTTATATTCTCACTGCTTTTCATTCAACATATTGTATCCACAATAAAATGTAAAAAGTACAGTTCATAATTAATCATAAGAATTTAATAGCTTTGTACATTCTGGATTACATTAGCTGTGCATTTTAACCTTGCAGTACTTTAATGCATCAAGAAATATCTTGTTATTTTAAATTCCATACAACATGGTATTTACAATTTGTAGCTTCTCATTCATCGAGATGTGTTGTGTCTTTTGCAATTAGATTTGTGCAAATATTATCAAAGTAAAATATAATTGCAATTGTTCTGAACTGCTCTTTAATTTTTTTTCAAAGTACTCTGAATAAATGCAGGTTCTTTCATCTAACAAGTTGATTATATTATGATTAAATGTATCTCTGAAATTAAATAATCACAAAAAAAACCCACAAAAAGCCTTAATATTCCTTCTGAACAATATGATTTTTATCTTAAAAAAAAATCCCCAAAGTATACACTTTATATTAGTAAGAAAGGGGTCTTGGAGCCCTGGAACCTGAACATGAGCAGGAGCTCATGTTGAATCCCTGGCAGTAGAATGACAATAGCATCCTGGCCTGTATCAACAGGTTGTCCAGGAAGGCTGAGTAGACTCCGTCCTTGCAGGTGGTCAAGACTCAACTGGATAAACACCCTGAGCAATCTGATCTGCTCTCAGAGGTGAACCTTCTTTGAACAAGAGACCTACTGAGGCCCCTTCTAGCCCAAACTAACCTATGACACTATATTTTCCCTTGAATAAAAGAATCCTAAGCAGACTAGTTAAACATCATTCACATTCCTATTTGCCTATGAATGAAATAGTGAGCGGCAAAAGACCCTACCTTAAAACCAAAGTATCGCAGTTCCTACTGAAAAAAAAAACATGTAATCAAAACAGAGAGTATTTTTATTATTATTGTTAATTATTATTATTATTATTTACATAGGATGCCTGAATTTCAGGTGGCAGTTGCTTCAGCTAAGACTTTACTAGTGGAAGCACTCAAAACTTCACTTGATGTTCATTATATGTAACTCTAACATATAATACTTTTTGCAGGTGATTCAATAAGAACTAACACCAGTACAAAAGTGGCTCAGGAAATAAAAACTAGTATGTGTGTTTTCCCACAGGTTTAGCCAGTTTCAGTATAAGGCACACATGTTCTTAGCAGACTAACAAAAGTCACATGCAGATTACAGTGATTTTGACCTCCTTTCTCTTCAAAATGTCCAAGAACAGAATATGTTTAGAAAGTATAATGACCAAAAAGAAACTTATAATGAGACTCACCAAAACATATTCTGAGCATCAATGCTACCAAATAAATTATATGCCCAGTGCTGTGAAAATATGAATATTCCTGTTTTTACATATATATCTGAGTAACTTCCAAGCAGCAAAGAGCACAAATAACTTGAGGATTGATATGGCCAAATTCACTAAGATGCTCAGATACATATTTGGTTAAAGTTTGAGCTTGTCAGGAAATTTTTCTCCACCTCACTCAGAAACTTTTCAATATTTCAGGAAAAGCCCAGAGTTTTACCCTGAGACTATTATGTGCATTTTTTCAGCACTTTTATGGTAAACGAAAAACTAACCAATCCCTTTAAAAGTAATAATATTCAGGCAACCCAGCAAAGGTGCAGTAAAGCCAGACTGACACACGCACACTCCCTTAATTTTAAAGTGCAGAGAATCAGATTAATATTCGTGCCCATGAATTTGATTGCCATACTGTTGGCTACTCTGAGGAGACTTGGTCTCTTGCTGTTTTTGATCAGAAATTCTCTCCCATAGATAAGAAACATTTCTCAATGAAACTTTAATCAAAAGTGATGCATTTCTGTAAGTTTTCAATTTCCTCCAAAAGAAAAAGAAGTTTTTTAGAAGAACTCCAAACGAACCATAAGAAAAGTTCCTGTTCCTCCCTTCATAATTTGTCATCCTTTACTTTCTAGCCTCCATCTCCAATGCCTAATGCCCTAATCAGTAACATCTCAGTGTGAAGATGCTAATATTTTGCCAAAATAAACTAGACTGCATGCAAGTGGCTAAGGATGCCTTGCAGGATGTAGGGCAGGGGCACCGCTCAGTGTCAGATGACATTGCATTGCAGAGTTCAGGTGCATTCCAGAGCTCAGACAACAAGTGGAAAAATGTTTCTCATTTTTTTCCATTTTTCTTCTGAGGTACAAACAGTGGATTTGAAGGAACCAGGGCCTAGTATATAATCAGTTTCTGCTTTTGTGTATCTCTTCATTAGGGTTATGACCATCTTGACGTTATGACGATAGTAGTTCTTTCAAGGGAAAGCAGGTTACAGGCTGGGCCCAGTCCTTTTCTCCTGCCTAAGGACTAGGTAAACCATCAGCAGCAATACACCATGAAGTATCAGGTTGTGGGTCTGCTAGGAAACCATTCAGATCAGGTTAGGAATCCACCTAGTCTACCTTCCAGAGACAGAGGCGATCAGCTCACATATCACATTGGCTTTTGCTTTGCATCTATCATTATACAGAGTTCCAAGTAGCCCAGGCAGCACTAAAGAGACTCTAGGCTTAATAAATATTTTGCGGACCTAAATTAGAGTCTTCGTATTTTTGATGGGAGATTGACTCAAATCAGCATTTGGAGTGATACTTGGCTTCTTTGACATTTGGAGAGATAAGAATCAGTTAAGGTTTTGGTTGTCATCAGTGCAAATAACTACATCCATTTCACAAAGGCTGTTGAGTGGAGGACAGCTCCAATAGGACCAGTCTTTTGAAAAGCTCTGGTTGTACAGCCTACATTGGAAATTAGAGAAGTATGAATTTGTCCAGTACTTCACTGAGATTTTTGGTTTTATGTTCTTCCTGGAAGCCTAAGCTGTCATTTCTAGCTATGAGGCCTAGAAAGATGAATGTGACTTATAGTGATTCCTGAGCTTTTCCAAACATTACCAGCAATCTATCCATGAGATTTCTGCTATAATAAGCCCATCAATGACTACTAAAAAAAGGAAATACATTTCATCTGAAGCAATGGCAGCCTTCACTAAGTTGAAGTAGGTTTTTGCCTCTGTGGAGGTGTTAGTTTAATGCTAGATTTAGGGAGGAATTGACTTTACACTTGAGATATTCAAAGTATTGTGAAATATTTGAGTTTGAATAACAACTATGAGCCCTGTAACAGCTGATTGCCTATATCTGCATATGCTGCCTTTGCATTTGAAGCACGCTTCAATGATGGACTATATAGAACTGGGGTAACGACCAGTTGTGATATGGATAGGAATTGCACAACACCGTATCTCCTCTGCAACCAGCACCCCTCAAAGCAAATGATCCACAGCTGTGTCTGGGGTAGGATCTGCTGCAGCCTACATGCTCGTAATGCTCTTAAGGAAATGCTGCTTCATAGAAAAAAATGTAAACAGTGCTTCCACTGACTGTCTTCACTTTCTCTGCCAAATCCATCAGAGCTTCCCATGCCTGGATTTGTCTAAATCTAATGCTGACACTAATCGCGTCGAATTCTACCTAAATTTCTGGAGTTACATGAGTATCTAATTGGTTCAAGAAATGTGTGGATCTGCAATGAATGACACTAGCTCTGTTGTTACATTTAAATGGGAGAAGTTGAGCCCATGAAGTTTTTTGGAGACAAGACAGAATTCAAAGAGGGTTTAAACATCACATGTTTCATAAGGGGAAAAACAAAACGAAACAGCTTTTCATAGAATCATAGAATCATTATGGTTGGAAAAGACCTTTAAGATCATTGAGCCCATCCGTAAACCCATCATCACCATGCCTGCTAAACCATGTCCCTAAGCGCCTCACCTACACGTTTCTTGAACACTGCCAGGGACGGTGCCTCCACCACGTCCCTCCGCATCCTGTTCCAGCGCTTCACCACTCCTTCCACATAGAAATTCTTCCTAATGTCTAACCTGAACCTCCCTTGGCGCAACCTGAGGCCATTTCCTCTTTTCTTATCCATAGTTATCCTGGAGAAGAGGTCGATCCCCGTCACACTACAACCTCTTTTCAGGTAGCTGTAGAGAGCGATAAGGTCTCCCCTGAGCCTCCTCTTCTCCAGACTAAATAACCCAAAAGATTTAGTTTGTGATATCAAGAATATTTGCTATCTGGCCTACCCATGCAGACAAACATCCTCACATCTCTTTTAGAAAGGTGGTAACAGAGCAGCTTATGATGTCTAGAAGTCTGGAATGGACCTTATCGCTGGAGAAAGCTGTGCAAAAACTCAGCTGCAGCTTAGTGCAACACGCTGGCAATGTGTGCCTGCTGTGTTAACAGATTCTCCCACCTTGGACTACCATGCCATCAACTTCATTAAAAATAGCTCTGCCCTAGGAGCTCTTTGAAAGAGAAATGTTTAAGAACATTTCCAAGAGTTTTCTGCATAAGTTCTTGCAGACTTTTAAGTCTGTGTTTTTGTAAACCAAGCTTAGTTTTACTTCATATACTATGGAAAAAATATATATAATTTTAAAACATAGAATGCGTCTTTTTGTGGGAAGTTGTCTTATACTATAGTAACATCTGCAGCCAAGAAGGAATCTTATTAATGCTCTCCCATCTTCCTCATGTTACAAAGAGAAGGATAAAATTGCATTCCAATTTCATTCCTAAAATAATCCAAAATGCAGATCTGATACCGTACTATCTATATCATCACCTATATCTATATCAATCAGAATTTACAAATGACATAATAACTTTATACTCATTTAGGGACTTTCTAAGTTTTTTAGCTCTTCAGAGGAAAGAGTCTGCAAAAGGAGTGGACATTACAGGCATTATGGGTAGCAGTAGTTGGACAACAGATCACATCTTTACCTGTAGTTATCATCAGCCCTGCAGATGAAAAATATACAGGTACAGCCACTGTGCCAGGGCTTGTGGAGCTGAAGTAGCCTAGTCCTTGCCCTTAGGATGGGCAGCAGAACTAGGTAGGGAGCTGCATTTGTGTCCTTGTCCCAGAAATTACCTCAGTCACAGCATGCAACCCTATAGCACATATTCAAATAACATGAATGCTCTTAGAAATCAAAATGGGAGGTGAATTGACTAGAGGTTTTACAAAAGATTCGTTCATGTCTTGGGATTGTTCCTTAAATCAGAGGTACAGTCTCCTAAATTTCTGTAACTCATCTTTTTCCAAACTGATCAGAAGCCATAATGATGAATATACTAACATGGCTTTAACAGGATGGACAGATAGTTAAAATGTGGTGCAGGGAAAGAATTTATGGAAGTGTTTTTAATAACGGACAGATTCATCTCATTTTTAAAGTAAGGATACTAAAATCTATAACAAGGCAACTGCATTTTAATGGTATGATTTTCTAGTAGTGTGCGCACCACAGGTCTCATGGAGGTCAACTTCAAGGAATATTTTTATATATTTAGATGCTTAAAATACAAACGTAGAATGGCAAACTGAGACAATAAAGGTATGAGTATTTTGGCAATTCTTCATTCTATCAGGAGGGTAAAGCATGTTTTCAGACCTATCACTATTTCTGAGTTCACATACCTAGATCTGTGTGACAATCCTTATTATTCTGACCTTGTTACTCTGTTGCATAATCTGCTGTCACAATATACCTCATAAGAGCATGCTTCAAAAGATAAGAATGTAACATGTTAATTCATAAATTCAGATTATTTTCCCACTTCTTATAAGAAGTAATTCAGTCAGGTTCCTGACAAAAGATCGTAAAGATAGAATTGGTATGAGAATCATTATTGCTCAAAATCAGAACTGAGAACTTCAAGAAATGCAAAAAGCCAAGAGTAAACTCACTAAATAGATGGAAGATGGAGACTGATGAAACATAAACAAACAAACATAATGAAAAACATAAATTACAAGTTTTGATGGGAATTTTGCTTATTTAGCAATGGGAAGGTACTAATCGACACTCTGAAGGAAGTATGAATTATCAAAGCTGAGAAAAGAAGGTGTTTAGGCCTAAACTAATCCAAGAGCATAGTTGTCCGCAAAACTCTACAAAATCTATTACTATGGGTATTGTGGAGCTTGTTAAATGCTGGGGGAAAATCTTCACTAGAACTAGCTTAAAAAAAATATTGCTATCAGTATCTAAAAGAGCTTCATGGAAGACCACTGGGCATTTACCACTGATTTCAAAAAGATGTGCAGGTTAAGTGCTTATTTTGGTACACTTATGGGAGTGTTTTTTCTCACTAAGAAAAATCAATCATCTTGACTGTTGATATCAACAATGTTGATTCTACAACATCACCAAGATCTTTCATCCTATGGTTATAAATTTACTCAGCTTCTATACATGGCATCCTCTGGTAAAAGAGGACACATTAACACCAGATGTATTCTGTAAATATTATTATATTATTAGCAATAATAGATTCAGTTAGGCATATTAGTAGAGACTTTTCTCCAGGGCAGAAGAAAATCTATTGGGAGTGGTAAAAGCTCCCAATTGCAAAACATTTAACAACAACAAAAAAAGAATTACTGTGTCACTAGAAAGTAGGTTTTGTTTTGGTAACAGTCTTAAAACTAGTTAAAAGAAACAAAAGGCATGTTTCTCACTTCAGCAAAATGCCTTTGGTTCACCATGTTATTCCCTATTGGGAGTAAATGCCATTACTGGAACACAAGCTCTTATTCTTCTAAGGTTATTGCTTGAATAACCTTAGATTAAGATGGTGTTGTTCTGATACCGGAGCTATCCATGTATCTTCCACAAGTAATTACATTATCAGTAATCCTTTTAAAAGGCTGCCTTTGCTCAGTTGCTTTGCCAATAGCACTAAGCTTAGATATTTGACAATCCCACTTACAGTGTAAGAATTGATAACAGATGAACCAACCAATATGCTGGTGCACTCTGATCAGTAACAAATGATGGCACTAAAAGCACTTAAAAAGAAACAAAATGTCTTTATAAAGCCACAAATAGTTTGTATTTATTTATTACTGCAAGCGGTAGAGAGAGAGAGCAAAGACTTATTGACACTCAAAATAGCAGGTGTTCTCTTACACATTTGGCAAAGAACCCTAATTATCAGGAAATATTACCACTAACTATTTAAAGAGCTCCAGGGTTCACTGATAATATAAAAAGGCAGCCCCTAGCTATAGTATAAGCAGTTCTTTTGTAAAGGATAAAAGTAGTGATCTGAAGATACGGAATACAGCCCATATCATGCAATGCTCTAATTCGAAGACCTAATAATGCCAGCATATCCAGGCTAGAAGTTTTGTTAAATGCTCAAACATTCTCAGAAAAACTGAATTAATCCTGAAGATTACTCCTCATATTATGTCAAAAACATTAATGAATAAAACTCGGTTAACCTGAATACTAACACTGCACTTTACTATTAGAGGGTCTACTCCTTGCTCCTGAGATGGTGATTAAAAATAGCAACTGTCACCGTATCTGTCAGTCAGTGGATACAAACACAATGCAGGAGGCACAGTGTTCAGAAGTGTTTTGGGCCATCAAGCAGCAATATACAGTAAGGCTGTGAATAAATTAAACCAAAAATACAAGCCTTGGGCTGATGTGTTTGAACTTCACTGCAAACATTCTTCATACATATTTAATTGTTCCACTGAGACTGTGACGGTTCTGGAGATGTTCCAGGCATTATTTCCATTCCATTAGTAAGCTTGCAGTATGTGTGCTCCTTAACCCAAAATGATTGATTCCATAACTGTCTTCCCACTTACTGACCTGAACACTAAATGAGGTTGCGTATAGATTAAAAGAGAGTGTATGCTTCTTGAAATCCACCAAAATGTATTGTAGTGACTGAAATATCTTGTGGGGTAAGAAGAAGATGGTACTTATAACTATAGGGACCAAAATTCTTCTCTAAGGACACCTTTAAGGTAGTACCAGCTGGAAATTATACAATGGGCTGAAAAACTGGTAAACAAAACTTTAAATAGAAGTTTAAACAGTTTTCTAAGTACAACACCCCATCTTTATGAAACACAGACAAACCTTTGAAATATTACTATTACATACCAGATGCTTTCATCTGTGCTTGAGTCTTGTAAATTAATTTGCTTTGGGAGAAAGCATATATATATATATATATATTCATATCGGTAAAACTAAAGAACCTCAGATAATTTTATCAATTCAGCTATGTGCAAGAGGAAATGCTAAATGTTTTTTAAGGTCTTGTGCAGAGATTATGTTGTAAAGTGCAAACTACTCTACTATGAACCCAAACTTTTCCTGTTTAACTTAATAAAGATGAAGTATGGTTAAGCAGTGATAACTCAAATCTTAAATCAATCACTCTGCGGAAACAACCTTGCAGATCTCCATAAGCATGGCCTTCATGGTTAGGCTGAAAACTACAGGCAGTTTAAACCCCTCAGTACTTTAGACATGTAAACTAAAATCAGTTATATCATAGTTTAGATGAAACGTGGCTACATTCATAAAACACTTGTTTAATATAGAGATGTGTTTGGTCAAACTTGACTGCTTGGTCAAGCTTGTATCAGACATCAGAGGATACCCTGGGAAATCCTTAAATTCTATTTTATTTATTTATAGTAGCATGAGTGTGTCAGACTTATTTCCAGCATATCTTTGAATACTGTCATAACAAATAATGGAATTTAAACAAATGCTGCCTTCATTTTAATGTAATCTTTTGACAATGTCTTAGCTTTTGCCTCCTGCCTTCCCCTTTGCAAAATATAGATGCCAGTTCCTCTGTGAAGGAATGAATGGATTCTGGTAGGATAGTAAAAGAGAGGAGGGAAGTGAAATACAAACAAAGCGTCCAAAAATCTAGGCCTCTCTCAAGGCTGAATGGGCTTTTTCAAGTTGTTTCCTGACTTTCCTTCACCCTTTCAGATGTCAGTCCCAAAAAAGGCTTCTGCCCTTCCCGTTGAGATCCACACACTGCTGCCTTGTCTGCATTTCCTACAGGCTGCGCTCACCAGCGGGCCGAGGCGATCAGGAACACAGAGCACCTGACAGTGTGTTATAGTCAAGGGCTTCATCACGGAAAGAGCATTCATTGCCAATGATAAAGAATTGGAAAAGACAGAGAATACTGAGTACTCTTTTGATACCATCTTTGTTTACACCCTGTTTACTAAAGCTTTTGACTTTGATTAGACAGTATGGCAAATATTTCATATTCATCAGAATTCCAAAACTTCCTATTCTGGCCTCAATTATGTGTGCTCTAAAAGACATTTTAGGATTTCACTATCATTTTTTTTTTAATTGTTGCTAAAAAAACAATGAAAATATCTGGAAAAGACAACAAAGTATCAAAACATAAGTTAGGAAACAAAGTGCCCTGTAGGGCATCTTTTGTTAACAAATGAATGTATCGACAATTTAATCTATCTTGTTTTAGCTAATGTTTTTTTCTGCTGTCAGAATTATAGACAGACAACATGCAATTATTTGCAGTGAAAACACAGCTACAATATTCTCATTATTCTTTTTTGGATTAAAACAGATATTTTAAAATATGTCTCAGTGTAGGTAACCGTCAGCAAATTCTTGTAATTCTTGTAATTTAACAGCTCTACTAAAAACATGTAAGAAACAAAAGAAATGCTGTGTACATTCTAGATGGAGGTCTCATACAAGGACTAATTAATCATATGCACATTCATATTTATAGCTATGTTAAGCACATCCTGAAACATTTGTTTTAATCAAATTTTCACTGACATTGACATTGAATTATGATAGTGGTCATGGGGTAGAGAATCTGAATAGGATAAAATGGAATGGGGGAGCAAGTCTGACACATTGAAGTCATTATTTCCTGCTTCTTCTTTAAATTCAGTCTTTGAAGTAGACAGACTCTCATGCCCAAATGCTCATATTTTTATGTTAAATAATTTAATTGGGATAGAACCACCAAACCATTTCCCCCTTGTTTTAAAACATCACCAATTAAAAGGAATTCAGCAGAAGTATGGCCACATGATATCCCTGTGCAGAACTTTAGAACTCAGCATACGTTTTCCTTGAAGCCATTGTTATTCTATTGCTGCTTGTTTGCTTGTTTGCACCAGTAGACCTGAATCTGTAAGTAGAACTTTACTAAAAATTCTATTATGTCCAAGGCAAAGCAGAAGTTGTGTCTTCAAGGACCATCAGGAAATCCAAAGCAATAAACATTCTAAATCAGATCTTTAAAGGAAGACAACTACTATTTTCTTCTCCATTGAAAGGCATTTATCCAAGCTAATAATCTAATCCAAGGTGTCCCATGGGACAGCATTGTCAACCCCTACAATTGAACGATCTTGCAGAACAAGTTCACTGCGTTAGTGCTTTCACTTACAAATGAAACCCATGGGCTCTAAAAGCAGATATACTCTACACTAGTTTCCGCTGGACACAGATACGTAATGAACTGGCTGCTTTACACATATTTGAAACTTGATGAAACTTTAATATGATCAGTAATTCTTGTGCTTTTTGCCTGGATAAAAAAGTTTGTAGTTGCACACATTCAAGTGTGCTTTCCAAGCCAGAATGTGTAAATACTCAGTAATGAAGAATATGATAAGCATGGTAATATGGGAAAGAATATCATAGAATCATAGAATGCTTAAGGTTGGAAGGGACCTCTAGAGGTCATCTAGTCCAATCCCCCTGCATACGCAGGGTCACCTAGAGCACGTGGCACAGGACTGCGTCCAAGCGGGTTTTGAAGATCTCCAGAGAAGGAGACTCCACAACCTCTCTGGGCAGCCTGTTCCAGTGCTCTGTCACCCTCACTGTTAAGAAAATTTCCCTTAAGTTCCTGTGGAACTTCTGATGCTTCAGTTTCTGGCCATTTCCTCTAGTTCCAAGAGTTTCAATATGTTTCAATATGTTTCAAGAGTTAGCTAAACACCTCTGCAAATTCTAACACACAAATTTAAATACATCATTTCTGAAAAATACAATTAAGTAAAAGTACTCCAGCATCCCAGGAAGGGAAATAAATTAATTGCTTAATAAACACATTTGTTTTATAAAACTGAACTGAATTTTGGAATCCAGCCATGACAAAGTCTGTGAACTATGGCTGCAAGCACTGTCTGTCAAAGCACTCATATTTTCTGACCTGCACCTGTGGGTTTTTGGAATTCACATAGTGCATAAAAACATTGCCTGTCACTCTATCTTTATAGAGACCCTGTCTTCATTTGGTGGCCTCTTTAATAAAATCTGGTCCAAAGAACTTGGAGATTGAGTTATCCAAATAAAGTTTTGGGCTAGGATTTTACCAGCCCTCAGCACCTTGATATCGGGAAGAAAGACACTGAATTCCTGCCTTAATAATCTGAAATATATTTTTCTTCTATGTGCGTAATAGTCTACTGTGTGCATGTTGATCTAACCGAAATACTTTGAATTTCTGCATTGGGGTGGCTGTCACAGAGGTTATATATTTCTATAGTTCAACTTTCAATATCTTTTCTGCCTCCATAATCACATAATTGCCTGCATCCTAATATATATATTCATCCTACTTTTACAGTGAATCTAGAAGCAGTAAATGCTACAGAAAGATAAAGATGTTTTTTGCAAATAACAAATGGACTTATATCGTGGAAGAGCAGGAGGGGAAAGCACTTAACCAGAAAGAGGACACTGATGGAATGACCAGAGATCCTGCTGTCCCCCAGTAAAAACTTCCTTGGGGTAGTAGAGATGCCTCCTGTTCAGCAAAAAGTCTACTGAAAGTGGGGAGAAGATGCTGAAAGAGCAATTACTGCAACAGCCCTACTACACTGGCCCACTGCTGGAACTGAAGACTGTACCTCTCTATTTCAAAAAAAAAAAAAAAAGAAAAAAAAAAGTGAAGGAGTATTTAGAAGGACCATTATTACTGAAACATTGCAGACACTGCACTTTGAGAAGTTTTATTAAAGCTACACATCAGATGATAAGATATTTTTAGCAACTGTTCGTGATATACCTCTTGCTCACTAACAGGGACAGAATAAAATGTACTTTTTAAGAGGTGAAGATAGGTTGCCATATCCATCCAATTAGGAGGGCTATACTTGGGGATCTAGCAATTATGTAGGAATAAAAAAAGTCTCCTTTTCTAACAGACGATCAGCTATTTAATTGTAAGTAGATGCCAAATATAACTCAAAAAGTTTAAAGCAACAGAAAAGATATGGTATAAAATACATATGCACTATAGCAGCTGAAAGAATTTAAGTCAAATCCAAAAAGGTTGAAGTAAAATTAAAAAGGGGAAGTTTGTAGCTATTGTATGCTTCTTTTCTCCAGTGTCTCTAACTGTCTTTCAACCAAACTTATTACTCCTCAAAACTCTTTTACGGCTCCAGGATGTGAAAAGTTTCAACACTAGACTCATTAGGGGAACGCTGAGTCTCTCTGTCTCACCTCTGTGACTGTCCAGTGTGTTTGGCTGCATATGTCCATGCAGGTGTCCCATGTAATGTGATAGAGGAAAGCTGACATGATACATTCATCTTCTCCTATTCTTTTATTCAGGTAAATTAGAAACACCATATCTTTTGTTCCATCTGTAGGAGTCTTCATCAGAAAAAAAAACAGGAGAATGAGATTGCTTTGTATTGCTTGAACAAGACAAATAAACAACCTTCATGCTAGACCAATCTCAAAATTATGTATTTTTTTATTCTGATATCTCAAAGCTCTCTAAGCCTGATTTTGTCTCACCCAAATGCTTTTCCTTCTGAGAAGAAAATTGAAATGAAGAATGATTCTTCTCACCATTCCTCCTGCCACAGAGTGGGGGCAAATGCATAATACAGCCCTTCCAAATATAGGCACAGTCAAGATAAACATTTCTTCCTTGATGGGTGAGACAGATGGGAGACTTTAGCATACACTGTCTTACATATGGGTATGTTCCCCTGCTGATGCATAAGTAATGCTGTGCAGAGCATCTACCTCTCACACAGTGCATTACCATCCGTGAAGAGCATATTCCAGTGGATGGCCTGTGCAATGAATACATTTCCCAGGATACTTCTCCTTCTCTGCCTTATCCCATTAAAAACAGGGAAAAATTGAGGCAGGCATGACATTAGAGCCTCCTGCATGTGACTCAGAGCTCAAAGTTCTACTTTATCTTTTCCCTCTTCTTGTGTGCGTGTAGGCAGAGGCTGGGGTTATTCCTGTGCTGGAGGAAGGAAGAGATAGATATGTTTGAGCAGAGGCTGGAGCTGTTGCTTGCGCGAGGAACCAGTGGGGAGGCAGAAGCATCTCAGAGGAGGAGGCATTAACTCTTTGAGATGAGCATCCTTGGACAAAAGCAGGTAGATGGGAGAATGCTGAATGGTCTCAGCGCACAGAGGAGTGGGAGAAAGACATCTGAGAATGAGGTCCCAAAAACAATCTGACTTGTGATTGTCAAACTTGAACCATTTTGGTGAGATCTCACCACTGTGAATGTCCCAAACTAAAGTGTTTTGCTATCAAAATGGGAAAATATTCCTTAATATATGAACTAAAGAGTCTGAAGGATATCAGACTTAGCTCTGAAGAAAACTAATTTGAATGAATATTTAAGTTAATATGGTATTTGTAGATAATACAGTATAGGATGGGGAAATGAAAATGAGTAAGTAGAAACCTGGAAGAACTACCATCTATATGAAGGAAAGTCCATTGGTTTGAATTATGATTTTTTTTCAATGTATTTTTATGTTAATTAATAGTGATCTTATAATGATTTTCCAGATAATAACTAGCACAGACACTAAATAAATGCAACTGAAAACATTTCAGTCACCTCTTGGGACATGGTAATCAAGTGTTATTTCTCATTTTTCAGTCTAAATGTAATAATCACTATACATGGAGAGTTTTAACCTCTCAGAATACATTTAACAATGTTTGCCCAGACTAGTAGTCAGATACTCAAATCCTTTATAAAGGATATTAGTAAATCTTCTATAGTATGTATTGAGAGAAAAAAAGGAAATAGCAAGGCACTTACTTGTTGACATGCTTATTAGGAGTCTGAATTAAAGTTTGACTACAAACTGACTTTGACTATAGCATAAGGATAAAAGATGTACTGGGAACAATAATAGTGTCAAACGATTTATACTATTTACCAGGAAATCTACCTCCCCTTCTAGATGATTGTAGGTGCCAGTTCACTAGCGAGTATCCTACTGTGAGACAAAGTATTTAAGAATGAAAGAATTAATGGCCCAGTCAAAATAGGGAGAGAATAATGTGTGTGCATAAAGTACTACACACATATTTAATTATTTTGTTTTGTACAGTTGTACTTGTAGGACTAAAAAAAAATTTCCTTAAATTTTATGAAAGGTTTGTTTTGTTTGGGTTAGTATTTGTTTGGGTTACTGTTTAATTTAGGTTGATAAAGCTATAATGTCTAATTAGTTTTTCTCAGTGAAACTCATAATAAAAACAATGGATGTTTTAAGAAGCTGTCTTTAAAAGCAAATATATAAATTACTTTCATATACGTGAAAAGAATGTGATTGTTCCATATGCATTTATCATCTTGACTATGAAAGCATAGAATAAGAAAATATAACTTATCAAGCCAAACACTCAATTAGGCGCATAACAGAAAATCACTTTAAGAAACTATTTCATCTCTGTGCTAGAAACATGGCTATCTATCTCACAAGGAAACATCCTTGCACAGTAGAAAATACTGTTCAATTAAGGAAACCCATACTAAACCATGTTTAACATAATTCTCTATAAATATAACATATTTAAATGACTTAGTACCCTGTAGCAAATCTGAACAATTAATTTGAATAAAGCCTTTTAAAACTTCATTACTAACTTGCTGGATCAAAGTGCAGTGATCACTAACATTCATTTTTGAATATGTGCAGTTTTGTTTTTTTATTAAAGAAAATGTGAATTTGCTAATGGAAACATATACTAAGCAAATACTTAGTTTGCAAAGTCAAATACAGCAAAGGAATGCCAAATTCTTTTTTCTATGCTGGTATCTCCTCTACTATTTTATGTGCTATGTTGAAGACACATTATTGCACCAGTGAAGACTGATTATTGTATACGTGCTCGATGAATATCCAGCCAGGCACACCATAGAAATGAATTCCAATCTACTAGCATATTCAAACTTTCAGCTTGAATGTATTATTCTGTAACCCCATCTGCAATCAATATTTATCTACAAAATTCACTCTCATCTCTGAACGCCACCATTTTGATAATGTAGCTTTGTATAAAAATCCTTCTTTTTCCTGATCTTGTTTTCTCTTCCATTTGTCTCACATTTCTTTTTGCTGATAGTCTGTTTTTCTCTATTCCCAAAAGTTCACATGAAGAACGCCTAGCAAAGTTTTGAGGAAAAATAATAGTGGAACTGTTTTTCCATGAGAAAGTATAATTTTTTTCGTCCCTTAACCTAACATGTACGACAAGGGCATCCTGATGCCTTTAGTGCAACTAAATTTGATTTGATTCTTCACAGAGATCTTATAACTATTTTTAAAAATAATTATTCATAAACTGTCTTAGCATTATTCTCTTCCATTTGCTGTTTATTCTTTAAGGTTATTCCTTAAAGTCGCCTTTCTTTTTCTTAATAAGTAGGCTTACATCTTTAATCTAGGTAGGAGTTATTCACTGTTATTCACTATTCACTCTGCTTCTGTATTTCCACTAATATTCAAACATATATCCCTTAAGTTCTTCAGGTAATCCAACATTCTAAGGTATTTATCTGATTTATCAGTAGCTACTGTTATTGCCTTGTGGTCAGGTTTTCCCAAGAGCTTTTTCTAAAACAACCTTTTTTTCCTCACACTTCTTTCAAATGTCACTCTTCAGTTGTCACATATAATCTGTCTCTCCTAAAATAGCCAAATTTATCAATATATCTGAAAATATAAAACACTCTATTTCAGTCCTCACTCATAATTTTACAGAGCACTGGAGAGAGTTGTCTCTCTGCCACAGCCTTATATGCCAGATGGTGCAGATATTTAGGTCCCTGTTGATATCTTTTTTAAAAAAATCCCAAATATTAGCAATTTTACTAGGATTCCAGATATTTCTCTTCACTAGTTTTGGATTCTAAAAGACATCTGCCAAAATGCTTTCTTCAGTCTATAGGAAATTCTGTTTGTATTTGCTTTGCATCTCCATACAGTGTTGCAAAGAACAACATAACAGCACTGCACAAAAGTGCCACTGTGTGGAGGAGCAAATGAGCAGATGGAAAAAAAGATCAAAATGGAGATTTTTTTTTAGTATAAAGAAACCATTGAAAAAAAAGGTAGAAAGCACTGCAATGAACTCTTTAGTGATAACAACTCTTTAGGCAGACAAAGGCAAATAGAAAACGGACATTTTTGAGCTAGCTGAGCTGTCTGTGGAAGAATTGTGTGTTGAGGACATTCAAAAGGGAGCCAGAATGCTCCACAATAAACTAGCACCAGTTGCTGACAATGTTCCCAGGAAATTATTTAAAACAGGGGATAACAAGCTAAATCAAAGCCTTCACTAATTGCTTCAGTTGTATTTCAGGGCTGAAAACATTTCCAAAGAAGAAATACAAAGTACTTGCACGTCCAATTTTGAAAAACAGAGGACGGTGTCTTCATCCCTACAACAGTTTATCTGTCTTTGTTAGTTTTATACAGATTTTCTAATTTTACAAAAAAAAAAAAAAAAGGAAATTATCAGAAAAAATAAGACCCATGTGTATTTAATATTTTCATTTCATCAGCTACTATAAACTGTGCATCACATATCTAGTATTTGGAAAAATTAATATATTGTGCACTGAATTACACTATCTCTTCTAAACAGGTGTGCTACTAAGAAATGTCCTGAGTGAACAAATTTTGACACACCAATCAATATCTGTGCAGCAAACACTATTGAGGGTGCTACCTTGAGAACTCTTCCGAAATGAGTCTGCTTACCTCACACTAGTTAAGCAACAGCAAACGAAATACAAAATTCACTTCAATATGCATAACGTTATTGCTACTTTAATCGCCTCCCCTCTGTTTTTCCTCATTATTAGGAGAGAAATCTACATTTACTAATAAACTATGTAAAGAATGTCTCTAGACAATGCAGACTCTTGCCTAGGGCAATTTTATTTAACTGCCCAAAGCAACAACAACAAAAAAACGCCACCTTTTAAGATTCTAAGTCCCCATTAAGCATACTGCTTCGTATGGCAATCATGCATGAAAAGAAATACCATTTTACCTTATTTCCATTTTAAACTTTTCATAGAAATTTTTAATGTGGATATTATTTGAAAAGGGAATACAGACTTACAACTTTTCAGATCACAAGAAGCCACAACATCTTTTGCAGCAATACTAAAATCCCTTTAATAGTGTTTTATTGTTCCCTATATCTGGTATATAAATTTGAAAAGAATATGCTTTATCATATGACCTTGCATTTATTCCTTATTTCTGTTCTTCCAGACTTTCTGTAAAATCACCTTTTTCCTTTAATGTAATTATGCTTAGGCTAGAAAAGGCTATTTTTTAGTCAAGAGTAAACAAAACTTAGTGATCTTCTAGGCATTTTACTGACCTAACCAAACCAACCAACGACAAACCAACTTTTATCATTGCTAACGCATTTTCTACGTATCTGAGCATTTTTTTTCCTTCTCTACCTTTTTCCCACACTGAAAAAGAATCTTCCACTGCACTTCCTTGCAAAGATGACGAGCAGTTTTTTGAGCCCCTCCATATATCTCTAACTTTTCAATCACGTTATTTCTTCACCTAGCTAAGATCTCTCTTAAATGCAAGCATTTGTTAATTATATTTAAGCTCATCTTTTAAGCCTTGCTATGCCAATGTACATCATGGATGCAAACAGGGAAGACTTCTAACATTAAATAATGGGGCTCCCCACTCTTATAGCACATCACTTTATTTATAGCTTTCAGCCCACATTTATTTTAGATGATTCTTAAATGACTTCGGTGGACTCCGTAGGGCTTACCAGTATTTTTAATTGCTTTCAGTGAAGAACTTTGTCAAAAGCCTTTTGAAAGTCCAAATAAATTAGATCAAGCATTTCTTCCTCATCAATTATTTTGATGACATGTTCAAAGAACTCTAACAGATCACAGAAGGGTTTCTTTCAGCAAAGCTAGTCTGGTTTCTTTTAGTGAGATTTAATCTAGATTTTTGTTCATAGTTCTATTACTAATGAGGTGGTCAAGCCACTTGGTTAATTCTGAAGCAAGACTTCTGCAAAAACAGCAAAAAAAAAGGTCTAACATGCATTAAGTTTTAGTTTTTCTATAGGCAACTAGGTGTTCATAGAAATTTGCATCTGCTCATCCCTTTCTGTTCCCCATAAATCTTGTTTGTAGCCAGTCAGTCACCCAATCCTGCTTTCTTCCCAGTCTTTAAATTTCTTAGTATTTCATTTAACTGTCTTAGTTTAATGCAACATCTAAGCCTTACTCCATGCTGTAGCAGAATACATGTAAATACGCCTTTTGACTTCTCTATAACACATATTTTTACATGTCTCTTTATTCTTTACCCCACAGCAGATCTAATGATACTTTCATAAGTTTTCTGTTATTTTTCTTAAAACTATCTTTGTAACCTCTTTCATCTTTAGCTATACAGTCTTCAGGCTGTATCCTATATCTTCCTTTCTTTCCTGTCATATTTTTTGTCATTTTAATTGTTCCTCATGGTTTGAATTTACTTGATACACTATACATTTGGGATAAAAATAGCTACTTCTTGCAATTTAGTATAATTTAATCTAATTTAAAATAATTTTATTGATAATATAGAGGCTGACTTACCATTTGCAATGGTAGTCAATTGTGAATTCACAGTTATTATAATTAGTTTTAAGTTCACAAAAGACATTTGCATTTCTCCTTACCTTTAATTACAGGGAGTGACAATTGGACATTTAAATATTATCACATATGGCAAAAAAAATGAAAGCCTATTATAAATAGTTGCAAGGATAGAAGAAACATGGTAAATCAATTTTTAAAATCAATTTTTGCATCAAATAATTAGAAATTGTTAATCTATATACAGCTTTTCTGCAGCTTTTTTTACGGTGTGATTTTGTATTAGACAAAGTTTCATTTTTCCATTTTTCTTTTCTTAGCATATATTCCCTTTATATCTCTTTCTGCCACAGAGAATTAGAATATATACTTTGGTGTGTTCTGCACAATGTTCATTTGCAATAATTAGATGTTACTATTTTCCTACCAAAATAAAATGATCCTGACGTTTCCTTTCTTCCAGAAAGCTCTGGCAGACTTTCCCCAGTCTGGGTAGGGTTTGTCCTGAAGCATCATATCAGTGACCTAGAGAGGAAGACAAAATATTGCACAGTTAAACTGGTGTCACCAAAGCAAACACTGGTTAGGACAATAAGTGCGTTTTTGTTTACATATGGGGTGTCTGTTTCAGTTCTGATAATTTTAATAATCAGATCGTAAAAAATAAACTTTCCGATGTTCTTATTCACAACGAACTTAGAAGAAAACAAGAAGAGTTGTGGAGATCCTGAGATAAGAGGACAGGACTAAGTGAACAAATTACATGAAAAGGAAAATAGCTAGAAAACATAGAAAAAAAACCCTGCTTGCACATTATAGCTATGAAGCTGACACATGTGTGACTTTCCTGGCCTGGTTCACTTACAGCATCATCAATAAAATTTTGACTCTGGAAATCTGAATTGTGTTCCAGGGAATTAAAGCCTGTGAATTAAGTGCTAGATGCCATTTATAACTTTCTCCTGATGCCTGGTATTACAAAGAACTAAAGTTCTCCCCAGAACTTAGATCTTGCATAATGTTTAAAAATATGAAATACTTATATCACTTTTGTAATTCATATTTAAAGGCACTGCCTACTGCACTGATGGGAAACGGCATCTTCATATGCATTTATTTCAGGTTAACTTACAATAAAACAAAGTAAGTTACGTTAGATTAAACTCATCAATTCTGTTGTACAAAAGACCCAGAAGAGTGGAAAACCTATGTATACATATAAATTAAAAAATAACTGAACAAATAAAGGAAATAGACGCCAGTGCTTGCTACAAAAAAACAAATAAAATAAATCTTACTATCCTTCATTGGTATCAGTACACAGTGGAAAATTATTAATGAGATTTCAGAAGGAAAAAGGCTGTTCTCATTCACTTCCATTGAAGTGAACATTTCTTATTTTTATTTTCCACTATATTTATTTTAATATATAGAATTTTAAAAATCAAACTTATCATACAGAATGTGAGCTGCTACTTTCAGTCAGATGCATTTAACAGAATGTCCAAAAAGAACACAGAGCCCATGATTAAAATAGTTACACAAATTCAGCTTTGAAATGTTGGTTCCTAGCCTGCTTGAGGTTAAAAGAGCTCAGTAGCTTGCAGGATTGACTCCAAATGCATATTTCAAGCATATTTGGACTACAAATAGAAGTAAGAAGTCAAAAGTTTTATGATTCCATTATCCCTAGCCTGAAGAAAGAACAGATTATATTCTGAAATATCATTTTTACTAGTTGTTTTCTGTAGGTATTTTTTTCTAAGATCAGCATGCTATCATATTTTTAATGAATCTATTGGCTACGCAAATATTTTGACAAATAATGCCAAATAAGACCTCTATTCCTTTAGTAATACTTATTCTCCTAGAAGGACTCTTTGTAGTAATAAATATTTGCAAATAAGAACAGTTATTTGTAAACGTTTTATTCAGTTTTCAGAATATTTTCTCCATGGTCTTTCTGGGAAATACTTCTTAGAGCTGGTAGAATGATACAATCCACTGCTCTATGACCAATTACTACGGCAGTGCACTTCAGAAGAATGACATTCAAGAAGGAGACATTTTCTGGGGAAAATGGCAAGTTGAGGCAGGAAATGTTCTTTGTGATAGCAGACAGTTGGTCTTTCATCTCTTAGCTTTGGCATTTATTTAAAGTCATATCACCAGATCAATGTCAGGTCAGTCGCAGCTAAATTGGCTGAAGCAGAGACAGTCATTAAAGGGATGCATTCCATAAAGAAAAATCCAATTACCTTTTGCATTAGAGAAATCAAATTCATTTTCTGGTTTGGTCAAGGACAGTGGAAAGTGGTTTATGGGAGAAAAGTACTCAACACTGTCACAGTGCAAATATTGTTTGGATAGGAACAGCCAAACCTCATTACTGCTGTTGGAATTATGTTTTTAGACAAAGAAACAAAAGCAGAAAAATGTAAATTTAATTTACACAATTTAATATAAAGATGAGTGTGTGTGTGTGCACCTCTTTCAGCTCACAAGGCAATTACTGTCCAGCAAACATTCTCCTCTGTTTTACAGGACTGAATTTGAAAACATTGCTGATATTCAGGAACAGAAAATAATTGCTTGCCTCAGTAATTCTATGCATGCATCTTATTTAATCAAGATAAAATGGGAAATGCCACTTACAAAATAATTAAGTAATGTATTTTTTCTTGGGGAACTATGAGATGCGATATTACCCTTTAATCGATTAATTACACTGATTCAATACGGAAAAGGAATGGCTTTTTATAATGACTGGAATGACTCTCATTTTTTGTGTCTCATGAGAGTAATAGCTACATTGTATGAAAGTGCACAAATGAAACTGCATGAAAAACACTGACTGACTTTTTAGCTTTCAAAAGGCATAGAAAAATATTTTCATTTTAGAAAGAAAATTAGCATGCCTTGTAATATGTAATGGAACCTTAGATTTCACTTTAAAAAGTATAGATATAACTATTAAGTATTCATATTATTCAATTTATATTAGCTAGATAGCTTACAATGCCTTTTAAAGGGAATTTTATCATTAGACCTGTGACAAAATAGTATGATTCACAATTTTTATTACAGAAAATCAAATGGCTCTTTCTGATATGTGAAAAATTATGCCGTATCATACACATGTAAGAACCCAGAATTCAAAATCATGTTCTTTTCAGGTAATTTACATGGACAGAATGTGCAGAAAGTAAAATTATAAAGTGACAATGGGAAAAAATAACAACAGGATGCCCTAAGACTCATTTATTCCTTCCGTATAGTTGCTGCTAGAGCACATTGACCAAGATGCTTAGCACACCTAAGGTGTGCTAATAATAATGTGTCAAATACTGCAGCAGGACAAGCCACATCATCCTCCCCAGCAAAGGCAATATCTGCCATGGGAGTTTCAGGTAAGCCTATCTGCCTTTTCCAGTAATGAGCTAATTGCAGCTGAAACTTTATTTTAAAAAAAAGAAGAAAAGAACCTAATATCGTGGCCCTGCCTTCAACCATACCTTCCATATTCTTCACTAGTAGGAACTACACTGTGTCTTCCGAGCATGACAATAATTCCTGGAAAAATAGCGTGGCATGGGCTGCCGGACAAGCTGTTTTCATCTGCCAAAATTGTATTTTAGAAACTTAACAGTATAGAACTGCATGGAGCAGTTTTGTATTACCACTTCTCCATACAAGCAACAGCAGAAACTGCATCTTGAAAGAGAAATGAGCTCTGGACAATACCTCTTAGTCTGCAACATAGTCCATGTGAAAGTCTGTTACATGCATTATGTATCAACAAACATTCAGGGGAGGATTTTCACTGCTCTACTCCTACTTTTATAATTTTTTAGGGTAGGATGACAGCAACACTCCAGACTTTGGCAGAATATAGAAGAAGCCCTGATCCACAGGAAGAGCCAATACAAATCGTATGAACGCTGAAACCTTTATTTCTTGATTCAGTCATGAGTTGTGCCAGGTCTAACAGAAAACAGAACTGCAACATCTTATATCAATGAAGAAGTTACTTCATGGGGCTATTGCTGAGAAACAGAGCAGCTGGAATAATCACAGAATGGTTGAGGTTGGAAGGGACCTCTAGAGATCGTTTAGTCCAATCTGCCCTGCTCCAGCAGGGACACCTAGAGCACGTGGCACAGGGTGGCATCCAGGCGGGTTTGGAAGATCTCCAGAGAAGGAGACTCCACAGCCTCTCTCGGCAGCCTGTTACAAGGCTCTGTTACCCTCACAGGAAAGAAGTTCTTCCTCATAAGAAGATGGAACTTCCTGTGTTTTAATTTACACCCATTACCCCTTGTTCTGTCACTGGCCACTATCAATTAATTTTGCCTTTGGCAAAATTATTAATAAGCAAGTGAAAAATAGGTAAGATGATCACCCTGCTTGCATCAAAAGAACTGTCAACAGTATATTCTAAGGAATGTTTTAGAATAGCAATGTCTATCTTTAGCATAATTTAATTTTTTCTCTCAACTGTACATTTCTACTACTGTCATGTGTATAACAAGTCCTGAAGTTAAATTAATGTTTTCTATTAAATTCATGGTGTTTGATGATGTCAAGGTATGAAGGCAGCAAGAACTAACAAGTGTAACTGAGTGCATGTGTCTAGTTCTATTTGGTTTGCTTTGTGGCAACATGTATTGAGGTAAGAGCTACATATAAGTAATTATACATCAATTCTTTACTGTAACTCACTCCTCCAGTGAGCTACTGCATCATGGTAAACATACACCAAATCAGAAAAAAATGCTTAGTATTCAGTCACTAAAAGCTTCCAGACATTGTTTTTGTCTTCATTTGCTTTTAAATATTTAAAAAATTGCATAGCAGTTCACTTAATGTACAAAAGTTACTTAGAAGGTAAATGGTCTTAGGGTTCTTTCAACTAGACGTTAGGGAGAAAACTATCTTGCATTTAACATACCTAAAGGTTTTCATGGCTTATACATTGCTAGTATGAAATATCTCCTCCAGTTATGAAATTCTTTTGGCAAAAGTGTCAATAATTTTGTTACACAACCTCAGAAATAATTGTCGATTTATTTTAAACCCCTCTGCTGCATCTGGGAATATAGGAAGTGGGAAATTGTTTGAAAACTAATATTAATACTGACATTTACTGATCTATGAGGGGGATAACATATTTCAGGCTTAGCATTTGTCAACTGCAAATACAGCTGTTGTTTTATTACTTCCCCTCAAATTTAATTTTAAGAAATACACTTTGTATTTCCATTTTCAAAGTAACAGCAAACAGACACAAAATACAGCCTCTTTAATCCACTCTTTTGGTTTTTTTTTCCTGTTTAATCAGAGCTAACACATTGTTTTTCTTGTCATCACTTTAACAACAGGTAAATTCTAAAAAGTAACATTAATTTGCTGTCACAATTAAGTGTTCAATAAACATGATAAAAGATAATATTACACTTCATTTTTGTTGCTTCTGCAATAGCAAATGATATTACTTTTTGCATTTGTACAGCTCTAATCAGTAAAAAGTTACAGAGTCTTTCTCTTACAAAATATGCTGTGTGAGAATGACTCTCCTGAAGCACAACCTTGGCATGCTTGCACACTGCTGCATCTGATTTTCGACCAAAGACCTCTTCTATGCAAAAAAGAAGTGATGCTCATATTAATTTTATCCATCCTTACTCATCCATGTAAATTTATTTCTTCAATTGTTGAGGAGTAGAAAACTTCTTGCCTTTAGGCCAGCATATTGTGTTTGCTTGCTTTTTTCCTTCTTTCTTTTTTTCCTAATACAATCATAGCAGTTTCACATAGCTATTGTCACATTATGGTCACTGTATGTCTCAGGGAAACCAACTAAAATAAAAATTTGTATGTTTTGGGCTTAGCTTTAGAGCATGGTCACGCGAGTCAGTACTTCCTTTGCATAGAGTTAGGACATGATGTTCCACATACCCCATGTCTAGTCCACGATTTGTGGAGAATAACTTCTTTAGGTACCAAACTGCAGATTAGAGAGGGCTTTTGGCTAATATTATTTTAGGGAAGAATTTTTGCCTTTAACTAGCATAGATACACTCAAGCTACTCTGGAAATTATCTTTAGGTTTTCAATAGCAGCAGAAATCTTTCCTGTAGCAGAAATAAATATATAAGAATACATTTTGAAAAAAAAAACTTTTTAAAATATTTGTTAATACATAGTTGATACTTGATAAATAGAAATAGCTCATTTAGAAACAATCCTACAATAGAAGTAGGGCCTCAGCCTAAATTTTTAAGTCATGTCAGCTTATTTTTCAATCCCTACTGTGAACACAACTCACTGAGCATCTAAAATAAAATTTACTAGTTGCCATGTGGCAAGCACCTACTGTTTATATAACTGCTGGTGCCATATTTCAGGAGATTTTTTTTTGTGCTTTATTATTCTTTATTAGTGTTACAAATGCATAAGCAGAGGCCTGGGTAATGTCATGTGCTACAGACAAACTATGAAGTATAAAGCTATGCCACTATTTTTTATTTAAGGCATTCAGCTCAGTTTCATCTATAGACTGGCATTACAGGAAAGCTCTATTTGATTATTCAGGGAGCTTGGTGGGTTTTGTTAAAAGGATGGAGGTACCATCTAATACCATCTAACATTTTGCATACATACGCCATGCACATCTAAACTCATATAGATTCCCTTTATAGTCAGTGAAAAGAAACAGGCATTTCTGGGGTGCAATTAATTTCAGGAAGACGCCTAAAGTAGATTAGGTTAATTATAGAGATGTACCTTTTTCTCTTTGCTCTAGAACAGACCTGCCCAGCGACAGATGTTTACACTGCTGATGTTGAAAGTCTAATAACCTGAATCCCAGCCAAGTTTTCTACATTTCTTAGTGTTTCTCATTGAAATTTCATTAATTCAGTTAATGAAATAGTGATGGGTCTTAGGGGATGAGGATTCAGCAGATGTAGAAGGCCATATCCACATATTGTGTGACTAAAAATGAGGCTCTTGTCCTCAGCAGGGTCCTCTAGATGGATAACCTAAGCAAATCCAAGTTCCTTATGCAGGTACTGGAGGGAGGAAGGACATGTAAAGGATTCTAAAGAATGAGCAAGTGGTATCACAAAACCATGACGCAATTCACCCTTATGCTCAGCTGGAAAGTGAGCACAAACAGACCATCAGATACAGAGATGTACCTGAGTAGGTGTCTGATTTAGGGTCTCCACAGGAGGAGTTTCTGTATTTTTGAGATTAAAAAGGCAAAGCTCTTTGGGAGACAGCAAAAAAAGTAGAGGTTCCCCTTTGCACAGTAGGTTTCTATTTAAAGCAGTAAAATGGGATTCACCCTTCTTAGCCTTTGCTCTTTCCATCCTATAAGATAACCAATATTACAGGTTTTATCCATTGACTTTACTACAAAACGAACAGCAAGTGCCTAGGGTAAGCCTGCAGGACACTCAGCATCAGAATCAGACTCCCTCATAATTCGTTCTCTTTTACTCAGCCTATGGATCTTGTACACCTAACCATACAGCATTGCTACAGGTAACCTTTGCAACCTAGATGGAAGAACGGAAAGCTCAAGGTCTGTTCGTACTGATAGAGCTTGGACCCCAGGTCACTTATTTCCCAAACCTAGTGATCCAACTGCCAGGTTTTTATCCAAAATGAAGGCAGTGGTATTTTAAGTTGGGAGGACCTCTAACATCTTGGAACACTGAAGAAATGTGAGCATTTGTCCATGCACCTACAGGAAGACAGAGGTTCCTGGCTCCTAACTGTACAGTCACAGCACAAAGGCACAGGAGTCTGTTTTGGCATATATGAAACTATCCTTCAAATGCTGGCACACAGTAATTAAGGTATGAACCATTCTCTGCTTATACTAAGCAAAATTTTGAACTCACAGATAACAAATTCAATTCATGGGTCTTATAAAGAACATGCACCTTAGCAAGCTTACTATCAGCAGTAACGAAAATCTGGAAAAATCTGTTTTGATTTGGCCTAGATACAACATAGATGATGAGTTTTCATGATGAGATTGTCAACAGTTCTGGATATGCCCATAAATAGTATTTACGTCTCTAAATGAAGTTCTTATAATCCTTGCAAACAGAAAGCTTAAAGGTTTAAACATAGGACCTTTAAGATCACACTCTTCACAAAAAAGTCACATCACACTCTTGACAAAATTTCATCTCAATGAATTGCAGTCTTGTAGAAACTAGATAGTATTGTAACTCCAAAGTCACTTCTGTGGAGAAAGCTACCAGCCTAGATATGCATTTAAAAACTGCCAGTTCCCAGGACATGGAGGAACCCCAGGCAAGACATATTCACCAGAGAAATGTTTTGACTGCTCAGATTTAAAGATCTTGGCTATCTTCTTTTATGATTTCAATCTATCAACTAAAATACACACATACTCATATACATACAGCTTTCTGTGGGGGCTATTAACAGTTGCGCTTGGGCAGTGGCAACATTTGTATTCGTATCACAAGGCCTGTAAGGGCAGAGGCTCACAAACTGTGAGTTTAAACTATCAGTGCTTCTAGCTTCTCTGGGGTTTCATGTGTCAGAAGGTCATCATTTGCTTCCCTCATATTTGTAGTTTTGAAGTTCTCACTTTTCAGAAAAAAAAAAGGTGACGTTCATAAATGACAATAAATATACCATTCGGTGTCTCTTCACAAGTCTTTCCTCTGCTCTCTTACTTTTTGACTATATTTAATAAGCTAATACAGAAGAGAAGCCAAATAAATTTATAGGCATCACTTGCAGAGAGAATGTAGTATTAGGGCGATTCTAGGATAGAAAAGGGAGTGAAAGAAGAAACTTTTCTGACAGTAGAAAATTATTACAGAATACTTTGGAGTTTTCATTTTTCTTCTCAAGGCAACTTCTATTCAGTGACTACTCAGGAAATATTTTCTTGTAAATTGGGGTGAGACAATGGGAAGTAAAAGAGGTTGTTTTAAAACAAGGTTGTTTTACCACATGATTCTTGGGAATCATAGTCATGCTATGCAGTGTGTTCTTGATCAACAGCATGTGCCAACTATAATAAGTATAAGCAGCACAAGATATCATAACATTTTTCAAAATCTGTGCTGGTGTCTTTGCTCTGTGGTTCATGCAGAATCTGTTTGATGAAAATGAAAAGGAATCCATCAAACCAAATGAAGGACACAGTCAGAAGACTGGATGTTCATCCTCTACCTTTCAGCAGTTTCTCTCACACCCAGGCCATCCAGCACTGAAGAACCACCTAAATGTGGGAGGTCCCAATGACCTGCACCTGTCACAGATGCGATCTGTGTAGAAAGACCTGTAGCAGGACCTGCTTCCTCCTGCCACAGCACAGAGTCTGAACAAAGCAAAATCTGGCACCTTGCTGCAAGTTCTTTCAGATCCGTGATAGGCTGACAAATCAGAGCAGTTTCAATCCATTTTCCCTCTGTAGACTGACTGGCATAAAGAAGACATAGCTACAGAAGAAGAAATGGAAGCTTTACACTTGCTTGGCTTGGTCTGTCCAGTTCTGTTTTCATGGCACTTCAGAACAATTCCGTACAAAGCAAGTTTCTCATAGCTTCTGGTAACTAGAAAATGAAAATTGCTACCATAAAAACTGCAGAAATCTATGAAACACTTCTGACACAACGTCCCATGGCTCTTTACAATATTTTCTTTATCATATGACAGCATTATGCAACTAAATGAATTCTCTGCTCACAGTTCTTTGTACTTTATAAAAGTTCTGTGCAATGTAACTACTGCTTTCAATTACCCTTGTGAATTGAAGTTACAACCACATTGAGAAAATAAGCCATTAAACCAATTCAAAAATTCTTTCTGTTATGCAGTGGTTCACCACATTTCAGGGCAATTCCACACTTCAGGCACAAGCATGATCATAGTCTTAGCCAACCCCTTTTTAAAAAATTACTTTGATCTGACTTCTGGGATAAAGATTGCATGTGGTAGCTTCTTTTAGTACTGGTCCCAACTCAAAAGGGAAAATTCTCCAGACTCCAGACTTTATGTGTTTGAAACTCACATAAACCTTACTTGCTGTTTTGAATAAGAAATACTTGGCTTTGAAAAAGTCAATCAACTATTTTTGAGTCAGATTTTCTTCTTTAAAAATGTTTAAGACAAACATTTTTATACAGCTAAAAATCTCCATTAGAATGGTACAAATAGAATGTACTATGTTTGTACTATGAAAGCAGAAAAATATCATTTATCTTAAATCATATAAGGATTGTTCAGCATATTCTCAGTGCTGAAAGAAAAATATAAAATGAAGTAGGTTCTTATTCCCTGAATAAGGAACTTTTGGGACTAATTGTTCAGAAAACAGAGATCATCCTTTAATTTTTCTCTATGGAAGAACAGTAATAGTGGAGGCCTTTAATGTTTCAAGCATCATGGTACTGCTATTCCCATAAAGCCAACTGGTTGGCTCAGTTGTATTTAGGGCCTAAGGTTCAAGGTTCCACTAAATACAATGTATAGAAATCAACTGTAAAATAAAACTCTTACAATTCCAAGCTCAGGTTTTCATATACAATTCCTACTACTAGAGAATCAATATAAAATATCACTTTAAAACAAGAACTTTTCATAACTTTTAAGTATAAAAAACATCTCAAAGGGCAAATATGGTTGGTAAACATTAATGAGTACAACTGAAAATGCTTCATACTACTCTTTGGGAAGAATATTGAAGGTACACAGGGGATAGTGGTTTATTAAGGATTCTTAAATGCTAGTTTGGTTGCTAGAGGGATTTTGGAAAAGAGATGGAGCAAGCCTGGATCTCCAAAGAATTGCTATAACTCCAGAGACTGGATTTTATACTTCCTTCTGGACTTGTGCTGAAAGATGCAGTCAATGTGACATAAAATCCAGCTTTTGCTGGCTAAGTCAAGTATTGCTAGAAAGGACTGCTAGTAACAGTGCCTTCAACTATAGAAAACAGCATTCTTTAAACAAAATGCAAAATTGCCTGAGCATAGGAAGAATATAGGATTTTTGTTGCCTTAGTTTGATAATGACTGAAAGAGCAGCAGCACCTCTAGGGAAATAAAATATTCAAAGAGAATGGAAGGAACTTTGATCCATAGCTTAAGCCCATTTGAGAATAAAATCTTCAATTAGATGTTACTAACACTTCTATATCATAACATCTATGTTCATATTCTACTTTTATTTGGAATTCAATCTCTCTTATATAGAAACAAATTCAAGATTTCTTTCAGATTTTCTTTCCTGGCTTCATACACATGACTATCTGTCTGCAAATGATCATCCCATGGGAAGTAGGATTGATACCATTTGGAAGGCAGCAAATAACATTAGATCATGATTGAAGTTACTCACCGTTTGTTTGACATGCCTATTTCTTACCTACTGTCTAGAAAGGCCCTATGAAGTCAATTAATGGTCACTCATTAAAATGCACTTTTACCTTATACATATTCATATAATACACTATAAAGCCAACTAGCTGATTCTTTAAAAAAAAAAAGGAAAATCTTAAGCAGCTCAACTTTAAATTAAAAGAAAGCTGCTTTTCTTAAAAGGTCAGATACTACAAATTAAAAAAAAAAACATTGTTTGATCAACATGGTATAAGCAGATATTTTTCATCAAATTCTCCTTTGAACACTAATTTTTGGTCAATTACTGCTTCTCATGTGGACAGCTCTCAAGTTTAAGCCATACTGTGTGCACAGCTGATATGGCACAATCTTTGCTCTACAGCTGGTCTTGTCTGCCATCTCAGCTTACTTGATTAAGCATTTTAATCAGTGTTTTGCATAAGACTGTGCACCTTCTGTTGAAATTGCCTAGCTGGTATTTAGTAGAAAACCGGTTGACTAAGTATGACTTCACCATCATACTTGGGCTACCTCCTTTTCTCAATCCATAGCGTTTAGGAGGTTTATAATCAATATTCAACATTCTTTCTTTATAAAGCAACAATGAATATTCTCCAATCATTTCAAAGTCCTGTACTAATAACACTGGTAAGCAGCTTCCAGCAATGCCGGTAAGCTGTTTTACATTTAGCATAACGCCTTGGAGAATAACATGACTTGCCTTCTTTTGCCTTTCTTAAGCTTTGACCTTTCTGCCCCTTACTAATAGAAAAGTTTTTTTAAGGTTTTAAGTGCCTTATCTATTCCTTCTGATTGTTTTGCTAAGCCACCCCTTTTTTTTTAGCCAGATCAGGTGATTTATTTAAATTGATGAAGCAATGCTGATTTTTTTCTCCCCAGAGTTCTCAGGAAATTGAATGCAGGCTATATTTACATGCTTGGATTAGTGTACAATTTAAGATCACCTCTATTTAACTCATCCTATGTAAGATTATATACATTTCACTTAGTATATTAACATAACTCAGGTGCACTGACATTTAGCTTTTCTGGACAAGCTGCTTGGCTGAGTTCCAGCTCTTGGCCTTATTCTTTCCAAGAAGGTTCATGAAGGGAACCACTGTAACTTGGGAAAATATAAGACTCACCTCTGGAGACCAGCTCACAGTGTCTTAATATCTTCTAGCATAGCCCCACCTTTTCTTGATAAATAAGAAACAAAAAGCTGATGACTAACAAACAAACAAACAAAAAAGAAAATAATAAAAAGTCTGTGCCTCACATCCATAAAGAGAGGAAAGAAATTCAATTAAATTATCAGTTTTCTCAAACAATAATTGCATGTCCTCAAGGGTAAAAGACAGAAAACTCTCTTCATCTGTGAAAAGATAAAGTTAGTATTTTTACTGGATACCCACTATTGCAATAATAAGTAGTATAATTAAATATTTATAGATTTAAGTTATATTACCTCTTTATCAAATACAGAGCTTATCGTAATTTCACCCCCCCGCCTTGACTGAGATGGATCATCTCTAAATCAGTCCCTCATACACTCAAATTTCAAAGTCGTCGAGTTCCCATTGTTAATAATTTTCAATAACTTGTTCAGAGAAACGCATTTTAAAATTATATAGGCGAGAACTGACTACTCTGATTATACCAGATCACTGTGACATTGTATCTGACAATTCCATTCCACTCCCTCACCATCTTCGAAGACTGTGGAAAATCTAAGCTAATGCTAATGTGCTTGCATCTGTAACAGGTACATATTAACCTAAGATTTATACCGTTAGTTTAATGACTACCTAGCAGAGGTCATGTGATACACCTTCAAGCACAGATGACAAATGTAAGTGGTGTGCATTTAAGGCACAAAACTGAAATATAGATTCCCTGATTTATCTTGTCATTTAAATAGAAATCTCATGTCTACATCAATTTGGGTTAGCTTAAAAAATTGGAATAGATTTTTAAAGTGAATTTTTATGTAAGAAATGATATTTTGCTTGAAAACCAATCATATTCATAAACATTGATAATAAAAGCGCACCTTCTCCTTGAATATTTGCAAAAATAAATTATAATTGATATAATTGAAGATAAGATGATTATAGCTATAGATTAGCTGGAATTCGTACGTCTTTAGATTAAGCATAAATTATTTTTCAGGAGGGCAAGGTGAAAAATACAATGTATACAGGCTTTTCTAGTTTATACTACGACCTCCAGTACCACTCAGAGATGAAAATCATAAGAAAAAAAAAAAGAAGAGTGAGGGCAGGGACAGAAAAGTGTGGAAATTCATAATTCTATGAATGAGAGCAGGAGATTGAAATAAACTCAGTAAACAGACATACTAATGCACAGCTGCAGAAGAATGAAGATCCAGTTTGGGGCTTAAAAGTACTTCTTGAACTTCCTTCTGCAGAAACAAAACCTGACAGTGGCACGTAGATCATCCCTAGATAACAAGAAGCTGCTGCTTTAAGCTATGTACCAGAATACTGCCTAGGACATCTCAGATTGACTGAAAGTTCCTGGAGCGTCCAGAAGAGAATAATATATAATATATGAGATCAATTCACAAGACAAGAATCAAGTCCAGACAAACTAAAGACGGAATTTTTGAGAGCAGAGAGTTCAGGTCCAAGACTCCAGCCTTATCTAGCACTGGAGAGTCTGACGCAGAATAGACATTACCTGAAGTCCTCAATTATGAAAGTACTGCTAATTAGAAGTGGTCTCTAGATTTTTCACTTTCATGACTAATTAAGATACCTTAAAAATGCACAGAATCCAGAGCTGTCATCTGAACCTCTTTGCTGCCTGATGAGAAAAGACATAATAACTGCTTAGAAATTTATAAGCTTTAGTGTCTCATTTGATAAATATATAAAGAGACTTTAACTGAGGCTCGTTATACCACACAGAAGAACTCAGCAAAGAACTCCCCAGCCTGGCACGCATCCAAGCCCACATGGCCTCTCAGCGCTCCACACTGCCATCTGCGTGTACTCACTGGGGCTCCCGAGCAGCTCACCTGAAATGCCCTGGCCTCCTGAGGGGCAGGCAGCTTAACTTGGATGTCATACCACAAAACACAGCTTGCATTCTTTGGCCTCATCTACCCATTGCACATCCTTGTGTTTCTTATGTGCAGAATGGAAAATATGCTTTGGATTTAGGGTAAATGGTTGCTATTTTTTTCCCAATTGAAAAATTGAGTGTAATGAAATTAAACTGGTTTATAATCTGAATTTTTGGTGATTTTCTTCTGAAAATAGGCTGCTGAGTTAAACTGCATTCTATGGATAACAGTTAGATTTCGTTTAACATGAGTTGAATCTTGAGCTCTGTCTTTGCTATGATTAATGACTTATCAAATGTTGATTAATCTGTGTTTTTTTTTTTTCCTGTAGCAAGACTATAAACATAAATGCAATTAAGAATGTTCTTGCATACGTTGCATGTTGAAAGTATGTTCTCTGTGCCAAATACCTTCCACCTTGTCCACTCACCAAGTCTAGAGCCATCCCGGCAACCATGAAACACTAGGATTCCAAAACCACAGGACATTAATTTTAATTTGAACAATTCTTGAATTCTGTTTTGCAAAACTGCCCTGGCTGACTACACAAAGGTGTTGATTGTCTATCATTTTCAGAAGAAAAATGAGGATTTGAAAGATGTGCAACAATCCCGCAAATTATTTGCTCCTAGTATTTGTGAACTAGCCAGGGACCAGACAATGAAAGGAATGACTCACAGAATCACATTTTTCAACCTCACCTCTTTAACTACAGCACAATGCTCATACAGTCTATATTTGAAAATGATATTGCTGCTGTTTTTACTAAAATTGTTCTTTCTATTTTTAACTACACAATTGCCACAAATATGTTGGCAGCTACAAATGACAATAAACATGGCATATTTGTAGCTGTCACTTATGACTTGGCACATAGTTATTGATGGAAATGATCAGTAAGGAGATTATGATTTGCTTGCTGTTTCAGTGTAACAACAAATGTACTATACAAGCAGCAAATGATAATGCTTAAGTTCTTGCATCGTGGAGATATAGCATGGAGGCTTTTGGAAAAATGAATGACTTGTGGGGTTGGCATTTATAAAATCACGTTAAACAGTAGCTGATTTTTAATAGCGACTTTTTAGTAGCACACTAAAATAGATAGTTGCAATTCTCATCCTAGCACAAGATAATGAGTTTATCCTTAAATTAAATGTGCATTTGAATTTGTTTTATCTTTCTGTACACATTTTTGCCCATACACAATTATAAGATTATCTGTTTCAGCGCCCCCAGAGGCCTTTCTGGCCGAAACAAAGTGCAGTGTAAAGATCAGAGTGGCAGAGATTAATAGGCCCAAAAATGAACTCAGGCCCACAAACGTTTTTGTACCAGCAACATTTTTGTACCAAGCACAGAGTCCACACACACATTCTCAAGCTCTTTCTTGCCCAGTCTCCAAGGCACGGAGACCTCTTACCCTGGATCACCCTCCTGGATGATCCTCGATTCCTGCTTGCCACCTGCCTGCCTGGGGCACGTCGTCCTCACCATGTCCTCACTGCCCAGCTCATCACTTCTACCATGAAGTAGTATTAGCTAGCATGAATGATCCCAAGGCTCAAGGCGTTTTGCACAAGTTGAGGGTTTAATTTTTTTCTCCATTTCTCCAGAGACTTTTGATGCTTTGATTCCTCTGGCTGCACAGAGCAGTCTAAAAAGTATCCCTTGGGAGTCAGTGCAAAAGGACAAATTACGGCAGTTCCTTGGCAATCTGCACTGTTCCCATGCAGGGTCACTGCTCTGCTGCAATCCATAGTAACAAAATAGTTTCAAAATGCTCAGGACCATAAAAACAGCCAGTGAGAAAGTGCTTATGTGCAGAGAAAGAAGCAGAGGCTGAACACACTATCTTGCTAAGGAAGTGCTGAAAGCAAAAAACAAGCTATTTCATAAGGAAGAACTAGTGCTGGGTTTCAGTGCACATCCCAGAGAAACAGCAAAGTGTATCTGCATGTATATTTTCAGCTGTAACAACAGGACATTTGCTATTTGAAGACTGAAAATAGTATTTATGAAAGGCACTATTTATAATGGGCACTTACGTGTCAAAGATTTTATATGACAACCTAAATACATAGTATGTACATATACACGTCGTTTTACAGTGCAATGCAAAATCAGCAGAGACAGCATATATATATGGTCTCTGTTAACAGAATCTTTTAAAACATGCATTCTGCTGTGGGAAGATTTTAGAATGGTGTTAGCAAATTTTGCTTCTGCTCATTTTTGTTTTTATAACTTTTGCTTAACTATTTAATTAGTTTGAAGATTTTAATGTAAAGGTTTGAGTAGGAAATCTGTAACTAACTGACATGAATAAATCTCAAAATCACCTTTTTCAATACTTTGCTTTCTTTCACATTTTCAATTCTTTATATTTTTTTCTGGCCAAGGTTTATGACTTTTTCATTTTTGAAGTGTTTTTCTTAGCATATGCTGTACAAATATGTGGTATTTTATAGAAAATTCACTGATGATAACTATTTTAGCAGTTTTATAGAAGTCTCATAGATAGTTCATTTGTGAACATTTTTTTCTTTCTTTCTTTCTGGCTAGCACTGTGATAAAAACAAAATTCCAGGTTGAAAATAAGTCCTACAGCTTTTAAATTTTCATTAAATGCACCATAAATTAAAAATCAAACAATAAATATTATGGCACAGTGATTAGAAATAGATTGTCATGTGGACCAGAATCCCTCAGCAGATTCCTACGGTATGTACTGTTTTGTGATCTTTTCAATTTATGAATAGAACTAAGGAGTTTAATAAAGCCTGTAGTCAGCTTTATCAGATCAAAACAATGAAGATTTGGCAACATTTTAAGCTAAGCCAACTTTGCACTGCAATGGATGGAGAGTGTGCATGCAAGGCATTCTGCTGCCTCACATGTGGGGTAGCAACATCCAGCTGCAGGATGGCAGAAAACAGAAGTGGGAAAGAGGAAACTCAAAGTTTGACAAGGCCATAGCCACACTCCTTTCTGCACTTCTGTTTGACCCCAGTTCTACTGTCACAGCAAGAAACACTTACTGCTGTGCAGCTCCTGCAGGATATGTAAAGAGAACTAGGAAAACAGTAACAGCCCTGAAGAAATGTTGAGGAAAGCAAATGAACAAAACGTATTTATCTCTAGCCCAGTCCCTTCATAGCTATGTGAGCTAAAATGAACTTCCTCAGACAGCTGTGCTTGTTTGCAATACTGGAGATTTTGGCATTTTTGCCACAGCAAATACCAAGTTATGGGCACAGTTTGCACAGTTTGGATACCTTTTTTTTTTTAGGAGTTGATTTTATAGACAGATGGAGTTTCTCTTCTAACTGAAAAACAGAATTTAATGTGACTTGTATTTTAAATCATTTTCTGAGATAACACTATTTGTTGACCCAGATCACTAATTTGGATGAAGTGCCCTAAGTCTGAGACTTGGTTGTGAGAGAAGGGCTCGAAACCACATTTTTACCCTTCTGCTCCAACAGTCATTCAAGTTCCCACTCAACTTCAGTGTACACACTATTCAACTATGTTTGCCCCCTTTCTCAAGACATCATCATCAATTTGGTATGATGACAATTCCCATTAAATCCAAGAAGACATCCATGCATGAAAGGATCCGCTCTTTGCAAATGTTGTGTTTCAACATTGTGATGTCTGATGGGGAAGATAAGTTTGAGCTGTTTTATACGTAACAACAGGAATGTGTTTGTCAGACCAAAAGAAAGATGGAATCATTTATGATTCATAAAGGATCCCAAAATATCCTCTGCTCATTTCTGAGGGTTAACAAAAACTCTGACTCAGGATTTTTGTCTTGCAAAAAGCAATAAAAGCTTACTATGAAAAAGGATGAAAGGAATACATTCTGATCTCCATTACACAGCTCCCATAATCAATGCGAACGTATGGCAAAAAGAATCATTATTTTGTACCCATCTCACAAAGAAGGGAGTTTAGTGCAAAGATGAAACTGTTCTTCTTGCATTCTGGTGTATCACCAGGCATTCAGCCTTTCCTGCCATAGTTTATTATATTGTCATCAGAATTGTCTTTTTTGTTTGTTTGTTTTTGATCAGAACTGAGTTTACAGATCTGATATATTTGGTGTCTGCCATTTATTCTTAATGAACAATGTGTAACACAGAGCACAAGCAGAATCTGCATCGTCAATTTAGGAGCAGGTATGCTGTAAAGATGCTGGGGAACACATGTGAGACAAAGAACTCTTAAAATCATATCAATCCTGTATGCACTGAGCATTGAACAAAATTAAGAAAATCATTCACACCTATTTATGGCACACAGTTTAAGAAATCAGGTAAACAGTTTCTGAAATTAGAACAGCTGCAAAGTACTTTCTAAATACTAATTAAAGGTTTTATTTAAAAATATTCCACACGACTTCTTTACCATCTGTGTTTGTAAAGCTTCAGAAAATGAAAAATGTAACAGAAGATGAAAAATGTAACAACATCTGGTTAAAATAATTTGAAGATACTAATGCTGCACTGATCAAATCTAGATTCAAACAACAGCTTTCAGCCCTTCTTGAAAATGTATTTTTTCATAGATGAAAAGAATACCGATATATTCTTTGTGTAGACTTGTCATATGTCTACAAGAAGTGTCAAACTGTATTTTTAGCCATGGAGTTTACTTAATCCCCTAAGACTTTATCTTGCTGTTATGTTGACAAATGAGTAAGGGTGAAATATAAGGAATCTGAGCTTCTGTCAAAATTCACTGTGTTTCAAAAGTCACTGTACTTGCACAGCTGTTTTTTTAAGCTATTGACTTAAAAATAGTTTTATTATTCTTCTGGGTTTGTTATTGAATTCCCCAGCAGTTGTACTTAATTGTCTCCAAGTTCTACTTTTACAGATGAGCCAAAGAGATGCAGTAGAGACATTACATGATACCAAGACATGAGGTGATTTTGACAACTATCAAAAGAGTTGTGTTATAGTTAGATTTTGTTGTTTCTGGTTTCTCAAAATATATTCACGGTTTATTAGAAGATTAGAGGAAAAACGTTACCTGTACTACTGGGAACACTTTTAAGTTAGCAGCACATGTAGTAATAATTAGAAATAGTAAATAATGCTTTGAATCACATCTCAGACTTTATTTTGTCTTTCATGTTTCTATATTGAACAATGAAAAATGACTCTACCAGTTGTATGTTTCAGTTCTTTTAACTCTATACTAGTAAATAGTATATCCCAAGAGTTTCTAAATTAATGTAATCTTTTAGGAGATTAAATGAACTTCTTATTTTAGGTTTTACAGAATATTATTTTCCCAAACACTTATATTCTTGGATTAACTTAGATGGAGACGATCTTTATAAGCTTCCCTGACAAGCTAATGATTTTTAATACAACCCCAAATACTGTGCATCTATGTTGATACTAACATAGACAATCTCCGCTAGACCTCTGCAAGAAATAATTTTGGGAAGGTTACCTGCACAGACCTATAAATCCAGTACAATGTATGTACAGCATTTATGTTCATCTCATCAAGATAAACCAAATCTAGGAGTCCTTCCTCAGTTTTCAATTTATGTTAAAATAAAATCCTGTCATTTAAATTAGAGAATTGAGAAATTAAAAATGGCCAGTACCTCTATCCTGCTTGACCTGACATTGCTACTGTCACTGGATTGCCTCTTCAAGTTCTCACTTGGATATGGGACTATTAGAAGCATATCACCACGGTGAAACGAATGTTGGATGTTCTCTTAATGCAAGCAAAGGCCTGGATTTCTCTCCTGTACCTTTGTAAGTTTAACTGTTGTGTTTGACTCCTTTGTAACCAAGGTACCTCCAGAGGAGATTCAGCTCTTGTAAAGACTGAACCGTCTTCAGAAAAGAGACTGGTATCAGACTGATTAGTCTGATCAGCCTGATACCAGTCTCTTTCCACTGTCTGAAAAGGGACACAAAGCTGATAATACCAATGGCAAGTAGGTGCTAGAGTTGTTAAACTACTTAAGTTAGCAAGTTTTTTTTTTTTTTTTCTGAACACAATAGTAGGAGACATATTCCTTGCCTCTAATTCTCAAGCACTTCTGGACCAGTATTATTCCTCAAAGGAAGTTCTCTCTCTGAACTTTTAACATGTAGGATAAATGAATAAATGAAGGGCAGTTAGCCATGCAAATACTTAAAAATTAGTTATTTCCTTACTGCCACCAACACAAGCCTGTGCTACAATATTTACAAAATACTACAGTAGTGATAGGTGTTGTGGTGGTGGGTTTCCTTCTTTTACATGCCTGTGCGTGGCAAAAAATGATCAACAGAAATGAGATTTCAATAATTCTTCAAGGTCATTAGCTGTTCTGTGCAAAAGTGTTTTAGAGTATGACATGGAAACTGTATGGAACAGCTAGTCTAATTGTCAGATATGTTTATGACCACCAAATCTTCTCTTTTTTCATTTAGGAAAGTGTTATAGATTTTTTTTTTCTTAAAACATCAGTTAGTTCAATGGAAATCAATACTTTCTTGTTATTTTCAAGCTACCTAAAAGCTAAAGAAAACACTATATAGAAAGCAAGGAAAGCTGTAAGGCTACAGAAGGACTGTTGTTCTTCAGTTACAAAGGTATGAATATCAGGAGCTATATTTAAATCACAGGTCTTAAAAGCACATTCTTAACCATCTAGTCAAAAATGGCCACCCCACAAGCAAACTGGGGAACACACAAACCGTGATCTGCACACATGGAAATTGTGAACCCTTGGGATGCACTAGGCAGAAGAACTCTCTCTTCTATCCCTATCCTGTCAAACCACTGCTTCTTCATCTTCGCTCACAACACAATGATGGAATGAGGAAATTCTGCCATCCTAGCAGCAATCATCATTTTGTTGCAGTTAGTATCAAAAAGCATAGTTCTATCTAGCACCTGTCAGAGGCAGGCTTGGCTGCAGTGATCCACACGTGCATGACCTCCAGGCTTGATTACTGCACCTCATTGTATCCAAGACTGAAACACACACACTGTGAATAAACTCCCACTGACACAAAAAGCAGTTGCGGGTCTGCTTAGCAACGCAAGTCACTCTGAGCGCATCGTCCTGGCACGCTGCTCTCTGCACAAACTCCCCACTGACTTCAGAGTCCTGTTGAAGGTCATGGCCACGTCCCTCCAAACTCTCTGCGGGACTGGCCTTAGCTGCTTGAGCTGCTGCCGTCCCCTTTGCAGGGATGACCTTCTCTGACAGCTAACTTCCCCTGGAACAATGAAACTGTCAGCCCAGGGAAGAGGCTTGGAAATGCACAAGATCTAACTTCTACAGAAGCTAAATCTCCATGAGAACACAACTACACAGAAAAGAGAAAAATGAGTAATGCTCCTCAGCTTCAGATCTAAGACCTTTGACACGTTTTTGCTTATAACTCTACACCCAACAAACTGCATTGCATACATGTGAAAAAAATATATTTAATACTTTTTTTTTCTTATTGGCCTAGGAAGAACCATATAAAAGAAAGCAACTCTAATTTAGCAGAAAGTTTAAATATTTGCTTGACCAAGGTGTTGGGTCCATGCAGGCCTTGAATCTTATGGTGGTACCAACCACCATAAGATAATAATAAGATCCTCTATTAGCATAGATAATAATAAGATCCTCTATAAAGATGCAATTGCATGACAGAGAAAGGACCATATTCACCAAGTTCACCCTCATCCAACTCTATTAAAGAGAATAGTTACACCTAGGTTAATTAAGTCCACTAGATCTTCTATAATTTATTTTAATAGTGTCATGAAATTATAGCCATTAGAACTGGCTAGTGCAAAAGCACCGTCATACCCCTGCTTTTTTCCTGTCAGTCTCCGAGTTTCTGTTACTTTTATTCAGTATTGTAGGCCACTCTGATTAAAAGCTCAATGAAACATGTTCAAGAGTGTTACTGACACGTTTGACAGAGAGGTCTCTCGTGGGCTGAGCAGGAGCACACAGATAAGGGGGAACATGCAGCAATGCAGCCCAGCCAGCATGGTGCTCGGTACCACGGAGAGCTCTAATCTTGTCCGTTGTCCCCCCATTCAGCAGAACAAACTACATCACCAGGCACGTGGGAACAGGATGTTCTGCACTGCCCAGGATACAACAGGAAAGAAAAACAACTGAGCTAATCCTAAAATATTCAGCCAGCACTAATATTTATAACTACTATTATTACACCGCACTTTTAGCGTTGTACAGCTTGTGATAAATGAGTCAGTAAAAGAGAAAGCGCCCCGACTGTTTACAGTGTAGAGGTGTCAGAGAAAACAAAACAGGGAATTACAATAAATGAAGTCATCATAAACTCAGTTGGCAGGTTTTTCTTCCTTGTGAAAGAGCTGGAGCTCAATGCGTGCTGAAAGGCTGTTTAATCTGAAAATATAGGGCAAGAAGAAGAAAGAGATTTGGAATGAAGAAATGACAAAAGCAGAAAGAAATCTTAAGGCTTTAAGATCCTGCTGTGTGGTGTACAGAGAAAGGAAGGCAGGAGTGGAGGCAGGTGGAACTTGGAATAAGATATATTTGGGAACCAATGGTTATATCCCAAAATAGTGACACAAGAATGAAAAAAGATTTTTTGCAGCTACAACTTGAAACAGATTACATGTTATGCAAAAAAGCAATAGTCAGAAAAAAAACCTAAAATCTGAGGTAAAGAATTATCATATCATGGTTCAATAACTACGTTTCAGAGCTTTAATATAAAATCCACATTACAGCCAACTTCTCAGTATGTTCTTGGTCATCTCTTCCTGTGAAATAGCTGGAATTTTGTAATACTTGTTAGCAAATTCAAGTTATCATTACAGCAATACAAATCTCCTTTCCAGTAAGTATTGAACAAACCTTCTATAAACCAACACAGCAGTAGCACTCCTTTTCTAGAGTTTTGCTCACAGGGTCAGATCTTCACTCCCCAGATCTTTATGCCTTTTCCAAGATTAAAAAAAAAAAAAAAAAAAGATGCAAAGCCAAGCTGACAAGAAACCAGAAGTATGTCTTCATGGGGCAATAAATAGGCAGTGTTAGCATCTTTGCTGATGTCACTCCCAAATATCTGGCTTGGAATGTCAAGTGACTAATGGAGACCTATCATGCTCCCTTAATTCACATAATAGGCCTTAGTTTATTGAAAAGTGTAAGATAACCTTAGAAATAGGTTGAACTAATATACATAGCAGCTAAGACCAGCACTAATAAACATTGTAGATTATATAGGCCCAGCAGAGCTTTGGTCACACTAAGACTAAGACACCAGGAAATCACTGCAAGATAGGAAATTTGGAAGAAAGCAGTGAGCCAGAGCTTTCTGTGATCTCAGACCAGCTTGTTAATAAGCAAGCTGTATTTATTTGCCTTCTATAAATAAGGATTCAGTTGCCTCATATAGCATAAGGCTGTTTTGTATTAGTAATGGAAGAATACAGTTTCAGTACTGAATCTGAGCGCACAAACATACATATCCACACAGGATTTTATCTAATGGATCACATTGTCTCTCTCCTTTGGGAGAGGTAGTTCAGAGAACTAGTTTAGATTTAGAGGTCAAAATCTGTAGCTGTCCACATACAAATCATACCGTTTCTATGACTAAATCACCACTTGGTCACACAAAGTCAACCTTCATTCTCTAGGTCAGGTATTAACCAAACAAAATGCAAAAATCCCAACTACTCGCTTCTCCTATAGCGAAGACTTGGGTAACTTGGGACTCTGTTAGTCCCAACTGTTAGAAGATGTATAAGCCTAAAAAAGATATTAGTTCTTCCTAATCTACTGTGGGTATTTTGGCAGATTTCGAAAGACAGAAGAGACACTAAAGCATGCGAACAAAGCATGTTTCAGTCTGAAAATCTGCATAAGGTAATGCTTAAATGATAAGGCTTGACCTATATCTTGCACTAGTGTGGGACCTTCGCCGGTGTTACACTGATGTACTCTACATGTACATTTACATAATTTGCCCTTATTTTGATAACCTTTTTGACACTGCTTTGTCCATTATGCAGCAGTGATATGTAATAATTCCACTTAGGTTTTTCTTTACTGCAAAACCTGTTTTGAGGGGAGTAAAAATGTTATTTGTCACACCACATGAGGGGTCAAAAATGTAAGCAAAGATGCATTTAACTTCCAAGTTAAGGGAACTGGCATACATGTCCCAATTCTCCACAATCAGCAGTGTAAACTCCTTCATTTTAGATTTACAGAAGCATAAAATGAATGCAAAGCAGAGGAAAGACAGGCCAAAGTTCTCCACAAATGGGCACGGAATCCTCACAGGGAAAAAAGAAAAAAAAAAGAAAAAAAAAAGCATACTTTCTATGTTCCTATGTAGGTGAAGCCAGGAGAAAGGCAAGTATAGCCCACAGCATCCACCACATGGAAATATCCCTTCACCAGTATACAAGTATGGAGAAACTTTATAACGCCACAGACTCATTGGCTAGGATAAAGACCCAGAGCAACTCCTTTCCTTTCCAATATCCTCATGGCCCTTACAAATAACCTGGCATTTTGGTTTTCCATAAAATAAGTTTTTCTATAACTATGCAGAGTCAGATACCATTTAGATACATTTGGAATGCTGCCATGCTGCTATCAGTGAGGAGCAAGAAAATAATTCTCCTTAACAACGGAAAAGTGATGGGACAAAGGCAGATTGAGAACAGGTTCTGTTCTCAGTTGCATCACTAATTCCCCGAATGACCAAGAAATGCATCAAAGCATTTTCAAATGCAAAGGGTCTAAGAATTGAGAATCTTGCTGACCAAAGTAAATCTTTTGTCATAATTTACACTAGTATAAAGGTCAGTGTAACTTTATTAGCATCTGCAGATAATATCTGATTAATTTGGCCTTAAAAAACTTAACAAGTTTCCTTTTCCTCTTTTTTCTGCTTCGATTCTCTATGTAAAAAAGGGGCGGAGAGTGGCAAGAGGTGGGAGGAGAAAAGGAGAATTAGCATACCTATCTACATGAGTTGCTATAAAGATCAATCCCTAATGTCTGCAATATGCAAACCCTTTTTTATTACTGCCAGTGTAGGAGGCAATGATTTCTTTTGTGATTTGGAGAAGCGTAGTACTGTAAGAAATTACAAAAATAGCTTTTTAATGGAGGTTTTAAAGGTACTTACAGAAGTTTAAGTGAAATTCAAGAATCTTTCTATCCATTTAAAAAAGTACTTGAAGTTCCCTTTTCAAGTCATGCAAAATAACAATAAAAAGAAACCAAGACAAGATTAAACTGATCTTACTTAGTTTTTTATTAAATGAAGTTTCAAAATGAATTTTAATGCAAAGCTACTGAATCTTTTTGTTTAAATATCTCAGTTTTTAAAGAGCAATTGTGTTCTTTGCATTTGCTGCACTCAGCAGAACTGCAACAAATTTAAACTTGGGTTTTGGTAACAAAGAGTTTTCTGAAGCCTAGAACCTATTTGATTTTTTTCTATAGAAACTGTCCTTGAATATGTTGAGTCTCCAGTGTCTCTTGAACATAATCAAAAGTAGGGGTATCAAAAATATGACCTTTTGACTAGAGTAATTTAAGTCTAAGCTTCACATTTCCTAAGGTTTCTCCATTTTAGATTCAGTTTTACTGCCATTTTCCTTATATTCAGGACAGAGTTAGTAATTTCACTTAAAAGCCATTCATCCTGACTCAGTTTGATGCAAGATTCTAATATTTTCTTAGCAGAGTGGATTAAGAGAAGACCTCTCACATCATATTACAATAAATTCGTATTGTATCCAATACTACACAATAAAATTAAGTCTGCATTGTATTTATGCAAGCGCATGCTTAATTGCTCTTCTGATGTACTACTCTTAAGAATGTATAGGTTGAGTTATCTAGGGCATACCTACTTATTCCATACTTAGATACATATTATAGATACTGAAGTTGTTCTGAGAATATCCTTCCTTTATTTTCAGGTATACTTCAGCACAAAATAAATGGCACTCTGATACCCTGGGCATTTAAAGTATTTCTTTCTGACCAGAGTCTAAATGTATTTTCTCTATAAAACAGCATCAGAGATGAAATACTGACAATAGGAATTTATCATTGATTTCAGAGATGATGATTTCACTCTAGGGAATGTGAAATGAAGAGAGTGGAGAGAAGACATAGTCTTTATAGAAGGAAAATGGACACCAGATACAGCCACAGCTTCTATTTTCAACCTCATAATAAAGTTACTTGGCTGAACACCCATCCTTCAAAATAATGCAGTCTAGGACTAGCAGTAGTCTCTTCTTTCTTATTTTACCAGCCTTAAATGTGCTCTCTATTGTATGGAAGCACTGATTTTATGCAATATTTTGTTAAGAGTGCTGTGATATGTTTTTTCATAATAAAATGTCCTTCCTTCCACTTTTTGATTAACAGAATTTCCAGTAGTTCATCCTACAAACCCTGAAGGAATTTAGAATTAAAGAAAAGCTTTGCTGTGTACCACTGCCATCTGCTGCTAATCTCTCCATGTGGATACTAAGGGTCTTATTTCACAACACATTTAGTAGACTAAAAGTCTTCAGCTAAATTTGCATGGTCAAGTAAATATTTGTTTATAACACTTACCAAGCTTTCTCTTCTCATTCCATTATAGAATTTCTCTTTCTACATCTTGGCAGACTTATTGAGGTAATGACTTCAGTTACAATTCTAGCAAGAAAGCTCTTTTTTAGCATTCAGTGAAACAAGTTTGTTCATGCAGTCAAATACAGAATGAAACAACTGTTTTAGACAGGAGTTGTCCTTCTTAGACACTCCAACTTATACATTTGCCATATGTGCTCAAAGAGTTTCAGTCAGAATATATTACTTCTACAGCCCACTTCTGCAGCACTTCTGACACCCACTCATTCACAGTTTCTAAGCACCTCATGTCATAATGCAAAACTGCATTATGGTGTTCTGATTTGAGTTTAACTACATGTAATCATCATAAATGTTCACATCATTATCATCAAGAAGCATGCGCAGTTCTAATCCGAAACTCCAAATCTCACAGGTTTCTAACTGTATGGCTAAGGAAAGCTACAAAACAAATCAACTGGACAAGATTTGAGATGTAGGAAAGTGTATTTTCTCTCTTCCATTTTGTCTTTTGAAAAAGATGGAGTCATATCTTTCACCTACAACATCTGGAGAACAGAAAAGCTCACGTCAATATTTCCTTCATTCAATGTATCCTTCATTCATGTTTGAAGTATCTCAGAACCCTAGAGTTTTCAGAATGCCTATCAGTAGAGTCTTGGAATGAAAAGAAACTTTATGTTCAAAATAAAACACATAGACGGGTGTAAGATAAAAAAGAAATGTATTAAGCTTCATTTTCAGTCAGAAGAGAATCACCTTAAACTTCAAAACACTACTGCATAAATGTTCGAGTTATGCATCCCCCTTCCACCTGGAATAGTTCAGCTGATGGGAAAAGCCATCATGAAATTTTCACTAACCACTGAAATCAGTGAGGCACACTATGTCTGAGCAGTCTTCCTGGGCAAGAAGGTATGGATTTTCTGACCACTTTTGCAGAACTCTCATCTGATTTGCAGATTGTACATCTTGCATTAGTTTGTTTTTAAGTCTTTTTAGACAGTGTAAGAAAGCATTAAGACAAAGTCAGAAACACTCTCTGTGTTTTAATCACAAAATCAATAACAACTGATTGATAATCAGAATCTCATCACACATAGTTTTCCCAGAAATCCTGACAAGAGATAGCAAAGATTTCATTTTGATAACACTGGAAAATCACACTCTACATGACATCTGAAAAAAAAAAAGCAAAGAAAATGATTTTGGCTTTTTTTTAAAAAAAAAAAAAAAAACAGTCCAAGTTACGAATTCTCAGGAAGAATGTTGTGTATTTCAGGGCACTCAATATAAAACATGCAGCTTCTAAACAATAAACATCTCTCTCACTTCTCTGCACCTCCTGAGCCTTCTCCTATACTCTTCCTGTGGAAGAAAATACATAGCCTATTCCTACACAAGTTTACTTTTTGTCTCTTTGCCTTCCTAGGAGGAAACTGCTCTCTTGCTTTGGTTATGTAGCATTCAGATAGGCATCTGAAGGTAAAGCATCCTGTGGTGACCCTGGTTGACAGTAGCTGGGTTTCCACTCTAATTGTTGAAGGTTTCAGTAGAGAGTGTCTCCCCCTTTCACGTCTTGTCTTCTCCACCTTCCTAGAGAGTGCCACAAGAATCTTCACTATGACCATCTCACAGTGATCGTTGTAGGATGCAGGATGTTACTTTAGAGGAATGAGTGGTATGCTCTAATACTGATTTCTTGAAATAGGTTGAATGCTGTTGGTTTTTCCTTCTCCAGTATCTTCACACAGAACTATGCAATAATACTGTGCTTCGGGATAATGTCGTCTATGGTATATGTTGTCTTTTATTCAAGCTAACTGGAAAAAGAATACTCAAAATTTCTCTCTCCCTCTGCTCCAACAACCAAGAAAAACTATATCCATAGCCATGTGGCTGGATAAAATATACAACTACAAATCTATTAATCTACTATCCCTTCCTTTGGATATCTTTGGATATCTTTGTTGGATTAAGTCTTGCCTTTATATAAGCAACTGCAGCTTCTAAACAGTAAAAAAAGGTTATCAACCAGCAACAGGACTATTCAAAACACACAATTCAAACGTGAACGCACACTACTGTGATACGAGTGAGATATAGCACAAAGGAGCAGGTTTTTCTGAAAGAGCGCACTGCTGTTCAGCACATGTTCTTTTAGTTCATTTTTGCCTACAGAACTCCAACAGTAGTTGTTGTTTAAATATCATTATCTACATCACAAACATCTGCAAACATTAGATGGAACACTTCTGCAGAAGTGTGATGAGGGTGGAAAATAAATGCACCCAAGGCCCACACATACCAAAAGGCTCCAGCTACCAGACAGTCTCCTTTTTTTACCCCCAGGCATCTGTCTACTTGGAATATGGCTGATGCTGAGTGGAAAAGTAGCGTATAGAAAAACATTAAGCCTACCCAACTAATGACCACATCAAATATGGGCACCTGCATGGCATATGGCTTCATGAAAGTATAAAGAAAGCTCTTGGTGATTGTGTGGTTAATGCTAGAAGCAAAGATGCTTTCCAGAAGGAATGTAACTTAAGTTATAATTGAAGAGTGCACCAACAACAGAGGAAAGCTCCAAAACAATCTCATAAAAGTCTGGCACCTGAGTGAGGTGTCAGCAATCTATCCTTTTGGATTTGTCAATTATTCACCAAAAAAAAAAATTAAGGAAAAAAGAAAGAAAGAGGGAATTTCTGGTCTTTGCAACTCTAAAAAAGAAACATGCATCTTGATACCTTGATGACTCGGCTTATGAATATGAGATGTACGGGGGAATAAATAACAAGTATATTAAATTTTCTGACTGGGGAAGAAATTGGAAGCTGGAAGCCAAAGAACAATGGTTTAGGGTTGTTTCTAGAGAGAACAGATCCAAGAAGAAAAACCATATTAGAGAATAGAAACATCCATGTATACTTGCATCTTACATAATTTCCTGTAGAAGGTATCTGCCATGAAGAGAGATATTTTCATCAAAAGATGTAAAAGTGAAGATGTAGAAGTAAGCATCATTAAGGTGAAACAGTGAGCTTACAAGAGAATTCAGCACCACATTCAAATTCTTCTGAGAACCAGATCTTTACAGAGAAGAAAGCTGTTATTACATTACTGTATTTTATTATATTAATTTTATTATATCATTTATTATGCTTTTCCTTTATTAGCTCTACCAGAAAATTAAGTTAAGATGGAGAACAGGGTTGAGAGCCTTGGCTATTTTTCAATAATAATCAGAATTCTCCAGTCAACATGAAGCTGCTGAATTCCTGCGGTAAAATCATGCATTGTCCACCTCACTATCTTGTGTGGAAGCACATCTGATATTACAAAGACAAAGGTGGAATGATCTAATCCTGGAAGATCCATTCTGAGACTACTCTTCTAAATTGCCAGTTCTGGACTAAAAGTAAAGTGTGTCAGAATGTCTGGAATACTAATCACATATCAATTAAACCAATAGTTGACAGATCATTTCTAAAAGAATGAGTACTATCATCAGCTTGCTTCACAGGGTACCACAGTGTTAGTGTTGTGAGTCATCATTAAGACATGGAGAATGAAAACTCAAAGTGTGTTCTGCTCTCTTGTATTTCAGGACTCTGTTCCTTTGCTGATTTGTGGTTGCAACACTCTGTCCTTAAGAAAAATCATCGCCCAAAGACTGGACATATATTTGCCTGGAGAATAAACTGAGAGAAACCAAGCCTGCAACTGTCTGAGAGGAAGTCTAGTATGAGGTGATTCCTTCTACCGTTGCAATGATTTTCATGGCTGCCACTGCTAGCACCTAGGTAAAGACAAGCCTTTTGAGAATTTGGAGCACTAAGAATTGTCCTGATCCATCTTGAAATAAAAATGCAACAGATCCTGGTGGTTGTGTCAAAATAGACACCCTTAAGGTTAGGAGACATGATTAAATACAGAGAATAAGGCAGTGATGTTAAAAGGGCTATCAAGGTACTGTCTGGAGGAGGAAGAATGGGTCAACCACTACGGAGATGAAAGCACTGAACTTCCTCTGGTGTTGCTGTTCCCACCGTCCAGAGAAGAGTAAGGCAAAGCAACATCTCTGTTACTTGTGTAACGAGAATGGAAACTGTCCTTTTTTGGGTGACTCAGTGAAGATGTTCAAGGAACAGAGTGCAGTTCCTGAGGTCCTTCACCAAACAGGGAACAAAATCACTAGTAATGGTGGACATGTGTTCTTGTAAAGTGGATAACAGGGCAGTATTCTCATAGAATCTTTTAAGTTAGCTCAAAGAAGACTGATAACTGTTTAGACAAAATTGCAATACAAACAAAAACATAGACTTTTATTGAAGATATTCAAGTGTCACATGGAAAAATGGCTCAACTTATGTGGTTTAAAGAACATCAAATTGGCTTATTGACTTATTAAGGACAAAAAATTAAGAAGAAACTAGTGAACTATAGATTCAGGATCAATATCAGGTCTATAACAGATAAACCACAATGCTAGACACTTACCAAATGCTAACAAACAGCCACAATTTTTAAAGACCAAGCCCCAATAGTTCTAATCAACACACACAGTTATTGGTGCATATCTCCTCTCTATTAGTATAGATTACTAGTACACACAGCCTTCCACATTTGAACACACTTCCTGCCACAGATGCAGGTCCTACAACTTTATGTGTGCTTTATGTTTGCTGGCGTTGCTCCCTGCAACTTGCTAATTCATACAGTGGCGAACAAGCATCCCTGAAGATCACAAACGCAGGCTCAAGGTGAGGAACTACTTGTGGAACTATTGGAGAGAGTCCAGTGCAGGGCTACAAGGATGATCAGGGGCCTGGAACATCTGCCCTGTGAGGAGAGACTGAGGGAGCTGGGCCTGTTCAGCTTGAAGAAGAGAAGGCTGAGAGGGAATCTGATCAGTGTCTATAAATACGCTAAGGGAGGGAGTAGGACAATAGGGCCAGTCTCTTTCACTGGTGGCCACCAATAGGACAAGAGGAAATGGGCACAAACCAAAAGTTCCATAGGAACTTAAGGAGAATTTTTTTAACAGTGTGGGTGATGGAGCCCTGGAAGAGATTGCCCAGAGAGGTTGTGCAATCTCCTTCTCTAGAGATATTCAAAACCCACTTGGATGCAATCCCGTGCCACATGCTCTAGGTGACCCTGTCTGTGCAGCGAGGTCAGACTAGGTGACCTCTAGAGGTCCCTTCCACCTTAATGATTCTATAATTCTATGAGGATTGTTGTTCAGTGCAGCATGTAAAGTCAGCCCGCTAGTTGGATGAAGGATGCTCATGACAGCTAGTAAGGGCAGAGGCTCTGTCTGGCGTACACAGACTTCATGATACTGGTGGAACAACTTCCGGCACTGTCAAACTAGATTTTGCCTGTTACCCTTTTCTCTCATCTCTTTCAAATTTTCATATTTGTTTATACTTCATTTCAAGTGGATTTCAACTGGCCCAGTTTTTAGAAGTCTCTTAGTGATTTTCTGTTTACTGGTTAATTCAGTTGATGGTCATCTTCTTCAGTATTAGTAGGTTTTTGGCAAACACCCTCTAAGATGGTCTAGGTACTACATTCACACATACTCTTTATACCCACGTTGCTCTCATATTAGCTGTTGTTATCCAAACTATTTTGCCAAGATGGGAACATATGAATTCCCTCACATTCAAGTATTTATGACCCATTGCTTGGACTCTTCAAAAGCCACTCAACAGGTACTGAGAGTGTCAGATGAATCAGGAAGCTTCTTTCTGAATAACCCATGCCCTCTTGACAGGCTCCAAATACATTTTGGGTTTTACTACAGTGTTTGCCAGGTTCAGAATTACTAAACTGACAGGAATGGACATGGTGGAAAAGCGACGATGATCCGGACAGACTAGAAATGTCAAATGCTTTCAAAATAGCAAGGAAAAAATTCCATATATTTGAAAGAACTTCTATTATGATTTTTGCTTTTAGAGAAAACTGTGAGATAATTATTTCAAGACACATATGTGCTGCTTTAGAGAAACCCTAGTATAAATTTGGGGGCACAACTCTGAGGCCTCCAAATTATTACTCTTGAGCTCTGAAGTAGAGTTGACTGTAGCCTCCTTTAAAAATAAATCCTGAGTCCTCCAATGCTAGCATATGTTCTATCAAATATATGTTTTAAAGCCCAGAAAATGGTTACCTTCATATAATAAAGATTACCTGCTGTGGGATTGAGTTGAAGGGATTCACTGTCTGGAAAACAGATGAAATAACAGCGATGAAGTAATACCTCTGGCAATGCCTGGTCAGAATTCAAATGAGAAGCTAACAGGAGAATTAAGAAAAAAAAGGAAAAGATGGAAGAGGCAGATAATTATAATCTAGAGCACACGAACAGATGGCTACACTATCAATCAATGAATAAATAATAGCATGATCAGACATGATTGGACCACTGGATGAACTCATATGACACAGGTACAGCCCACCTTATGTAACTAAGTATCACCCCATGAGGACGAATATGGAATAAGAATATTTCTCCGCCAAAACACTGAAAATACAACATTAGCAAGTCTCCCATGACTGACTGTTTGAACACCCCTGAGTTTCCATGAATTTACTTGTGGGTTATCATATGGAGATAGAACAACTAGCTATAGAATGGCTTTGAAACTGAGTAGGCCCTTAAGAGAAGGAAAGAAAACAAAAAACAGAAATGCAGAAGTAAAAGTGCAGCCAGCATTGTGCCTGATATTCTGAATGGACAGAAACCTGTTGCCTCCAGTGGTGTTATTAGTCCCCTTCCTATGCAGTACCGGCAAGTGATTTTAGCAACATATATCATGCTCCTTCCATTTCATGCTTCATGGTTTAATTTCATTTTCACTACTGAAGTACAGCAGAGTTGTTAGCTATACAGTATTTCAGATGCCACAGCAAATTCAATTACAGTTTTATTTTGTCATTTGATATGTCAGTGGAACAGAAACAATCAAAAAGATTGACACTGATCATAATCTGAATTGTCATGCCAAATCCTTGACAGAGGCATAACTTAGAAATGATGTCAGTCATTCAAGACTTCTCACTCTCCAACCTGTCTTGGAATGTGTGTCAAAATGGTGAATTTTTCACTGCTTGCGGATAAAACAATATACTATACTTTGCAGAACAATATGTCTCAGACAGTTAAATTATTCTTTCAGTCTCACGCATATTTTAAATGGGTCTCCTGTCCTCTACTAAAGTAAGCTGCATTTTTAGCCACATTAGTATTTTATTTCCCACCTATTTGCATTGCAGTGGTTTCATGCACCTGCCATTGTCAGCAACATGAGTTTTCATAGCATCAAGATTGCTACTTTGAATGTGTCCTAACACCACATACACATCCTGAGATAAGAACAAAAAGGTAAATTAACCTAATTTTTGCCTAGTGGCAGTGAATCATTCTTCGAGGATATCATACTCCTAGGATATCAAAATGGATAGTCATGCCTCAGAGCAAATGAGGATGAGAATAATGTTCTGCCTTACCAGACACAGAAGAAGCACTTCAAGTTCATGTAATATCTTGTTCTCCTATTCTACAGCTATCTGATGTTTTTCAGAATCATGATGGCAACAAAACAGTCAAAAATACACATCTCCAAAAACTGTTAAAACTCTTGTCAATGGAATCTCATGCCACCAAAAATTGCTTAATGGAGAGACCACAGTCTACAGGTGCTAGATATTTATTAGAAGATAACATCAAGCTATGGGTTTATTAAAGTTTAATATATGTGCTCCTTTCCTTCACTCTATGCTATATAGTATATTAAAGCTTTATGTTGTAGATTTACAAGGGAAGTAAACACCAGTATTTACAAGGTCAAAATGAGGAGCTAAGCAAGTGTACATTTACTGCTCTTAAACATTTCTATGCAAAATTATAGCAAATATATTCCCTGCCTGTAAGACAGGGGAGAAGAAAGGCCAAAGAGGCACCAGATTCAAAGTAAGACTTAAGCAGATGAAGACGCATGTGTTCAAAATTATGATAGAAAAAAAAAAAGAAAAAGTGCTCAGAATCATGTAACAATGTAAATAACAACAACAACAACAACAAGGTAAGAGCTTCCTTCATTTTTTGCTCACCTGTGCAGTGTGAGCCATTGTGCCTGCACCCTGGTCACAAGATAAAAGGGTTTTGAAAGAAAAAGAAAGAAGCAATGAATGAAAATGAGGGAAAATGAATATACTAAGCCTGTTGCTAGAAAGAAAGCTTTGTCTTTTACTGACAAGCCAGCTGAGGATGGCTACAAACTATTCTACATATTCATAGTTCCTGAGTTGGGACTTTTGTACAAACATCACTTCCAGGACCACCCAGCACTGTTTAGCTACTTGTATTATGGCAGGGTGGAACACTGAGGCTGTGAATGCCCAATTGCTCCCTCAGTATCAGGCAGGGAGATATTTCACAAGAGGATTTCTAAAGGAGGTCTACAAAGCACCAAAAATAAGGGACCTCTCTTTCTTTTCAGATCTCCCAAAAGATGAAGAAGATGTGACTGAAAAAGCTTAACTTGAACTTCCCTGTAAGGCTTCTGACAAGTCCCTCAGCAAAGGCTTTATGGGAACCCAACAGCCAGAGCTTTAGGTCTTTATGTTGATAAATAACCAGTCAAAGGCAGCCAAGGAAGGAAGGGCAGTCAGGTCCTGTGCAGTGAATGCAGCTGTTCATTATATTTCCAAGCAACTTAGTACAAAGGATGAGCAGTGAGATGAGAAAGTTTTATAATGATATTAAGTTATTCACAGTAATAAAGATGCGAGCTGATGGTGAAAAACTCAGGGAGGCTTTTATGAGAAAAAAACTCATTGGCTAATAAAATAACAGATTAAATTGTAGAAGAATAAAAATTGAGGCACAGAAAAAAAATAATTCTAGCTTAACATATAAAATGATGACCCTGAGCTAACTATTATAGCCCAGAAGCAAAATTTTGAGGTTCCAGTACCATGAAAACATCTTCTTAGTATTCCATATTGTTTAAAAAAAAAAAAAGTGGATATATATCAAAACTGCAAAAAAAAATGTCCAAAGAAGGGCAAATAGCACAGCTCGTTCAGGCAAAACAAGTTATTAAGCTAGAGTTCATCAATCTGAAAAAGAGATGAATTAGACTGAATATGATACATGGCTACAACAGTAAGAAAGAGCACAACGATATATTTTTTGCTGTCTCTTCAGTAAAGGCATCAAACAAAGTTAGCAGGAAACAAACAAACAAACAAAAGAAGGTGAGTAATTGCTTATACATTAACCACTTATTGCCAGTGAATACTGTGGATACTATAAAAGTACCTAGACTGAAAAGGAGATTGGGCAAGTATAGAGTAGCAAATATTTCATTAAAAACAAAAACATACGCAGTTTCAAAGGAAATCAGAGGAAACTATCATATAAGATTAGTTTGCTCCTACTATTATATAGGCTTCTGCTTATACTTGCAGTTGGAGGCAGAATGCTAGCCTGGATGTATTTTTGGTCTGACCAGATATGATTGCTGAGTTCTTATGGATGCACCCTGAACTCTAACCGAGTGCACATGACAGGGCAGGGAAAAAGAAAAAAAAAAAAAGCTTTGTTTCATGGATCTACAGATTTAGAACCTGATTCCTACTTTGTTTTCAGGGAGACATGCTCACTTAAGAACATCAAATGCTGATGTCAACCACGTCAAGGACCACCCAGACAGACTAGTTGTCTAGAACAGCAATAGCGGTAGGTGTGCAAATCTCTCCATGTGGTATAAGTACCACTCATAGCACAATGCCTGTATGTGACCTTCAGAGAGCTCACAAAACCTGAAGACTGAGAGCAACAGTATTAGCAGTCTAAAAGCTGACAATGTTTGGAAAAAAGCAGGAAAGAGGGGTGTTCCTACCTCAGCAGGAGACTGCAAAGGATGGAGGAGACTCTCGATGTGCTCTGCCTTCTACAGCGATACCATCCACTCCTGAAGGCATTCCCTTGAGCATGTTTTACCTGCGCTCAAGGCCTGGGCCTCACAGCTGCAGCAGCTTATTTGTTTTTACAGAGATGGTCAGGAGTCTACCCAAAATTAACTGTCAGAAATTTTAGCCTGGAATCAGTTCCTTCCTCAACCTGCTCACATCCTTCCAAAAGAAGGCCCTAATTGCCGGTTTATGGGCTTGTCTGGGTGAAATCCAACCTTTTTTCAAAGCTATTCTGCTGTGCCAAACCCTGTGCTTTCTGCCTTTAAACCACTGTCTATGATAACAGAATGCACATTATATGAGTGCAGAAGAGCATGTCAAAGCAGGTGCAGTATATACTTCCCTGCCTGCAAAGATGAAAAAGTGCAGATAGAGTGTTTTGAACCTAGTCCCTCCTTCACAGTCCTATTTAGAACAGCCAACACTTCCAACAGACTTCAGAAAGGATGGTTACAAGTCCTAGAAGCTCCTAGCTGGAGGTACAAAGGAAGAAGCTTCTTCCCACACTCACTCCTTGTGCAGCTACAGTGCAGCCCCACTTCCATTACACGCTAGAAGAGTATCACTGATTTTATTGGGAATTCAGTCACAACCTGCCATCAAATTGGCCAAAGGACTAAGAAATGGTGATGGGGGGTTCACTTCTGCCTTTTAAATCCAAAACAAACAGCAATCTAAAATATATTTTCCCATTTAAAGTACTTTCCTGATTTAATAAACCTCTTCTTGCTGTACTGGGGCAATATTATTTTTTACTGATTACTCATTTTGAAAATTGAATTCCATCTGTTTTGTTTTATCTTTGCTAACTTCCAAAGTTCCCAATAGAGAATAAGATCTTAATTCCAGTATGGTTCAGATACAGCAAAGGCAATATCCACTTTTTAATTTTCTGGTGGGTGAGTGACTTTGCAGAAACTCCTTAAACGTTGGAAAATGGAAACACTACAGTGAATGTGAAGATGTACTAAGATCCCTTTTTTTTTTTTTTTTTTTTTTCCGAAACAGGACTGGAGGACTTCATAATAAGCAGTAATCCCAGAGATGATTTGATTCACTTTGATATCACTCCTATTCCGGGTTTTGCATGCAGAGTGTCAAGCAAATTCAAATACCATAAACAACATGAGAATTTATTTTCATCTGGATAGGACTGTTGAAGTTGAGGAAAGATGAGTGCTCTTCACAGTGATCTAAGTTATCAAGTTACGTGACTATATGGGACTAGTTATCATGTGACTATATGACCCAAACGCTCAGGCTGTGTGGCAAGTTTCTACCAAGGCATATGCTCTCCTCTGAAACTAATACCTCTTGGCCTGACATGTCTGTTTTTTTTTGAGCCTTCTTTTTCATTTCATTTCATGTCTCTGTTCTGTTCCAACCTTTATCTTTCTTCTTTATCTGAGCAATATAGCAGACACAAGCAGGTAAGGTACAGTATTGAAGAGGACTTGGGCTGGAAGTAGTGATGGGATAGGGGAAGGTATCTGTTGGTGCTAGGGAGCAAACTGTCTGAGTGTGGGATTCTACATATCCCAAAAGAGGGAAGAAGAGCAGTCAAAGTAATACTGGTGAAAAGATATGTGTGAGAGGAGAGAAACAACTTTGTCAACTCCTTGTCCCTACCCAGAGACTTAAAATTCCACTGAGTTTCCTAACTCCACAACCATGCCTCCATCACAGCTATTAATTCCTTTCCTGCACCCTAAACATTTCCTAAACCCATTGATTCTCCCAGTCCAGGAACTCTGCTCTTCCTGAAAACTAACAGAATGAGCCTAGTTTACCACCACCATTTCCGAACTGCCTCTGCCAAACCTGGTCTCCCTCTGAGTTCTTTATTGACAACCCCATCCAGCACTGAAACCTGCTGTGGCATAATCTAGTTTTGCCTCCATTGCTCAGAAGATCTGAGAAGGCTCTGAATACATGCAAACGGATCAGGCTTCTAACATCCCTTGAGCTCAGCAATTTCCATATCACTTTAAGGCTTATGTGTTTTATATAGTGCTGCATGTTTCCCCGTGACAATACTTTTGCAAGCAAAAAAGAAAAGAAAAGAAAAAAAAAAAGTTTCCTAATGCAGTGTGAGCAGTATTTACCAACGGAGCCCAAAGCATGATGAACATGATCCCTCTCAATTCAGTTTAGCTCATCAATCACTTTTCGTTATATATTTGTTTAAAACTGTGGAAGAGCATTAAAAAGGTGTGAAGCTAGTGATGCTTAGAAGTAGCCATGAATTTTACTATTAATTTGCTAGAAATCCACATTAATTGATAACATCAGTCAATGTACCAATTCTATAAAGTTTGTACTGCAAGCTTCTTTGAACAGATGATTCGCTATGTACTGAATTTTCATGGCCACCATTTCATAAAACACAATTTGTCTCAGAGGAGCCACTGACACATAGTGCACAATATGCTGACAAAAACCTTGATGTTCTTTATTTTCCTTGCCTGTTGTACAGTAAGTTTCAAATATGAAATGCATGGAGGATAAATTGAGAGAAACTCAAATGACTCTTCTAAGATTATTCTTATAGTCTTAGAGACTCCAGTCTTATAATCTCAGAGTCATTTCTACTTCAAATTATTCCTATAATATTTTATCCTAACACATACCACAATCCTGAAATTCCTCCCCCGACTTGTTTCTTTGCTTACACTGAGATTGCTGCAGTCTCTAGCTACATTTTACAAATGCTGAGATCTTTTCTCCATTCTTTTGAATATGATATTTGATAAACATTCACTCTCAGATAATGTTCTCTGTGTTAATGAACCTTTCCAATCTTATGTTATTCATTTTGCATTAATAAACTCAGGCGTCAATGAATCATTAGAAAAAAAATAGATTAATTTAAAACAATTCTGTAATCTTAAACATCATAGAACTCTTCTTTCCCCAATTCAAATTAATATCCTACTAATTTCAACTATTTATGTCACAATTGTAACTGTTAAAATTCTTAATCATAAAAATCTAATCTTACTAAAAAAATAAAAAATAAAAATGCATTCACTTTTCATTACTTGATGTTTAAAAAATGCTTTTCCAGAACAATCAAAACATATTTGCACATAGAGTTAGCTGTCATTTGCTGTTTCTTTGAATATATAGATCTTTGGATTGCCAGTATTTCAGGAGAGTACCTTTGTAAAGATAGTAATTCAAGTGAAAAGCCGCTTCATGAAAACATTTTATCTTTTGTTAGAGTTTACTCTTCTAAAATCTAAATTAGAGACAAACAATCTGATAGTTTCACTTCAAGCAGGCTATATTCATGTTCTGGGATGTAACCGGCTCTCTTTCTTTCATTTCCATCCTTCTTGATCACATCATTCAGATAATTTTTCTTCTTTTCTCCTTTTCACTAAATATGTTTCACTTGGGGCACTACTGTTTCATTCTATGTCAAGTCTTTATGCTAGTTTCATAATAGAGAAAGGACACAGTTCTGTCCTCACAGAAGGCAGTGAAAAGTTTTCACTCACAGCAGAAGGAACAAAGTTGTATTTTGATTCATCTTAACTGACACTCTCTTGGACTCCAACTAATTACATGCCCTACCATTAAGCCTTTGTTAATTCTCTACTTATCTGGATTGAAATACTGGTGTTGCTTCAAGACACTCCGGCTTTTTCCTCCACTTCTCCCAGCTCCTCTCTCCCTTGAAACCAACAAACATATTTTTGTTTTTCTTTTAAAATGTAATAATATCATATTTCTTACCATCCATGCTGTGACAAAATCTCCCATCCAGGTTCCCACTGCAGCTACCTTCATAAAATTTTCATTCCTGATGCCCATGAAGTCTGTTATTATGTATGCGCTGTGGAAACAAGAATGCAGACTGTAAGCTATACATGTTTGCTTGATTCAGTTATTAAAAATTTGCTTTAGCAACAGAATTTATGATTAAGTATGAAAAACTTCCCATTTTTTCCATAATCACTTGTTCTGAGTGTTGGCATAGTATTGAACCAGGATGAATCAATTTCAATTAGAAATGGAAACGTGTATCTGATTTTAAAACCCATGTCCACTTTGAAGAGGCTAAATAAAAGACAGGAAAGGCTTTAGAATTAGATCTAGAAATGTAAACTATTTTACATGTTTTAACTCTTCCTTAATACAAACAGAATTTCAATGTTCACTGAATTGGGGACATTTCAAAATCTTTACAAAGAAAAATGAAGATCTTTAACTACTCTTTATAAACATAATTGATCCACTTGACTTTTAGCTCTACCAGTTATGCAACTACATGTTTTTTAACACAATGTTGTAGGCAAACTTTACAGAATTTTAGTGATAAGCTGCTGTTTCTTGCTTTATGCATCATAATTTCATATGTATATTTTATTTAAATCCAAGGACAGCATCTCCACTCTGCTTAAATAGTATATAGGTAGGATTTAAAACATCATGCAGTAAATTCACCTGTACTCTGAAGTTCAGTATGATGCTATAAGGACAATTTAGGAGCTAAATTTACTTGTGCTGTATTAATATTTTTTGGGGAAAAGGCATAGCTTCATTTCCTTTACTAAAGGTCATTTATAGTTTTAGGAAGACATCATCCTCCTCAAGAGCTAACACACTGAATAACGGTATCCCTTGTATTTTAATTTTTCAGTTGGAATCTGTGTTTTCAAGGCACAGATTTCACAGCCTGTAAATACAGCTTACATAATTGTTGCATATTTAAGGATGCATACAACTGACCCAGTTGCATATAACAACTTCCTTGAACAATGTATTATCCATTATTTAAGTTTTACTATTATTATGTGCCAAACGTTAGCATGTCTAGGAGCAACTGGATCAGTGTGATTTGATCTCACTGTCTTCAGTAGTCCTACTAAAACCTAAAGATTTTGTCAGGATACAGGATCTTGCTGGTACAAATCCCTGAATAGTACTATATCACTGCCTAGAAGCAATTCCATATATTCTGGAGCAGAAAGTATCAATGTCTATGAATGGTTTCGTAACAGAGTATAAAACTGCATACATTAATTGCTCTTTTGATTATACACATTGGGGACCTTTTAGCTAGTATGACACTAATAAAAATAACATTTATTTTTTAGTCATTTGACTAGGAGATAAATGCTGACTTTCTGTTGGGCTTAAAACAGCAACCTTTTTTTAAGCTATTTTTAGTTATGTTCCCTATAGTTCATAAGATCACCAATCCTCTGATCTTTTTGAGTGGTAAAAATGGATTTAAGAACACAGAAATGGCTACTCTCTGTCAGTATAAAGTCTATATGTGCCAAAGTCTTGTCTCCGAAAGAGAGTAACAGAAGATACCAAGGGAAAACTGTAAAAATAGGCAAGCATACATCTCCCAGATAGCCTCTCCCGGATCTTTTGTAATTGGGAAACATTTGGAATTCCCTTTTTCCTGCATCTTCTATGCATGTATTCTTGTAGTATCTGTGAAGGGCAGACTGTGTTCTGTAAGCATACATGTCACGAACAGAAGTGGCCCAGTATGGATGACAGAAGCAGAAAGACCCATAGTTCTAAAAGCTGAGTCCAAAAAATGCCACCACAAGTTGCTGCATATGTTCATATTGTTGCAAAAGATAAGTTAATAGCTAAGGAAATGGAAAAAAATGTAAGAACAGTATGTGATAGATCTCTTTTCTGGACTTAGCAGCAGAGTGTGCACAACATAGGCAAAGAGTAAAACAAGCACTATCATAGAGAAATTTTTCAAAGAAAATAAAATTTCAAAAAGATTTATTCAAATAAGGGTGACGCTGTGGCAGCTGACAAAATAATTGTAACTTGAGAGCAAATGGAACACTTTTTAAAGTTGGATACAGATGTTCAAGGCACTGCGATGCTGCCAACATTATTACATGTACTGAAGAAAAAGTCATGGTTGATGCTCAAACCTAAGGTGCTGCTTTCCCGCTCATCACAGGAATTTAAAGGTAGGATTTAGCTGAAGGTTACATACTTAAATTTAAGCATAAGCAATGGATCCAACTTCCCAAAAGAGCCCTAGTCAATAGAGTAAGCATAAAACAGAGCTTGATTCATCCTTAAATAACATAGATATGCCGGAAAAAGGAGTCAGTTGCTTAATGTTACTGTAGGACCAACTTTTCATGTACCAAAACTTCTCATGCACCAAAAGCCACTGCAAAAGCTACCGTGACTAGGTCCTTCTTAGTGTTGTGACGTATCCTGGACTCCATTTGATAATCCCAGATATTGACACATCTGACAACCCAGACACATCTGATCTCCCTAGATCCATAAATGAGAGGTTAGTCACATAGGGCACGATTCAGTTGCCAAAGTGTAGCAACTAATGTCATTTCAGGCACATTAACGCATGTCATCATGGCCTTACGCCATCTTCAGCTGGCTTTTTAACACATTCCAGGGTATCTAAAACACAGGGCTGGATTATAGAGGTTTTTTGTACAGACTGTACAAGAGCTGCAACATAGAGAGTAATAGCTGACAGTTTTCCTGAAAGGAAAAAAAGACCCGAATGCACAGCAGCCAGGCCCTGTGCTTACTAGACATCCCCTGTGCTTACTCTGGCAGTACAGGTGACACCTTTCCTGTGACACCCGAATGGAGAGAATTAAGAGGCGCTCAACCAGTCAGTTTTTTGCTTGACAAGGTGTCAAAGCGGTAATGGCTGTGGGAGGCTCTGAAGGCTCCTCTCCAAGAGTGAGATAACTAGAATCCAGCAATGGTTTGACCGCAGAGGGGCTCCCTGGAGGTAGCTCCACAGCACAGTGCAAAACACCTGAAACCAATGGACTGATGCAGTATCTCAGCATTGCTGGTTGGGAACTTGTTTATACATGGTTTTGAAATCAAGCAACAGAAATGTGGATCTGAAAATCTCTGCTCATCAGTCTGCAGACCTGAGAGCTGCCTAGCACACCAGAGACTTGGCTTTTAAACCCCCGGGTCATTTAAAGTTCTGCTTCTAGGCATGTACAGGAACATCTTTTCCACAGGAATAAGTAATTTGCTCCAAGCTCACTTCCTATATTGATTGAGATCCATAAAGTGGTTATTCCTCCACTTGGCTTGCCTCCATCTGTGAAGTTTTTTGTGAACTCAACTACAAGAGAAGCCTATTGAAAAATGCAGTAAATGGCATTTCTATCTGTTAACAAAGGAGATGTGAATGCACCAAACTTAACAGGCAGCAGACACACAGGTTCAAATGCCTTTTCCAAAGAACACTTAGAATCACAGAATCCTTATGGTTGGATAAGACCTTTAAGATCATCAAGTATACCTGTAAGCTCTTCAACACCATGCGGGCTAAACCATGTCCCTAAGTGCCACATTTCTTGAACAGTGCCAGGGACTGTGACTCCACCACTTCCTCGGGCAGTCTGTTCCAATGCTGGACTATTGTTTCCATGTAGAAATTCTTTCTACTGTCTAACCTGAACGTCCCCTGGTGCAACATGAGTCCATTTTCTCGTCCTATACAGAGTTATTCTGGAGAAGAGATTGACCCCCACCTCACTACAACCTCCTTCCAGGTAGTTGTAGAGAGCAATGAGGTCTCCCATGAGCCTCTTCTCCAGACTAAATAACCCCAGCTCCTTCAGCCACTCCTCAGAAGGTCCGTGGTCCAGCCTCTTCACCAGCCTCATTGCCCTTCTTTGGACACACTCCAGCACCTCAATGTATCTCTCATCAGCAAGAAATGGATCCACTGCTCAGACAAGGCTAGGTTGTCTCAAGAAGTCTTAAATCTATCGTGGGGGCAGATGATCTTTCCAGGTAAATATCCCAAGCTCAGCCTCTCCAAGCCCATCACACACTCTCACATGCGCAAGACAAAAGCACCGCCGCTCTATTAACAATACGCAGCTGTTGATGTTTCTGCCTCAACTCTAACAACTGTTTAAGTTCTTTCATTGCAACAGTGGAATAAAATACTCTCCGTTGATCTTTATTTACAGGCTTGTTTGTAACTCTGGGAGAGGATTAAGAGATTTATTTACTACTAAAAATAACAAATTGTTTATGGCAAACTGTTTCAGCGGACAATCAAGTTTAAAGAACAGTTTCCCTTTTAACGTCTCTTTTAACAGGCTAGTAAAATTCTGCGGCTAACTCTGTGTGACTGTGCTATGAGCAAACGTCACGCAGCATTAACGTCACGCGCCGCTTGATTCACTGCGTTTGCCGTATACCATGATACGGTGCTAAAGTAAAACAGTCCATAATGCCAGCACAGCTGCTGAGGGACACAAATAGGACAGCTTGCCTTGGGCATGCCCATTTGAAGGGTTTAAAGAGGATCTTGACTTATCATGCTGTAACACATTCTGCAGGACGAAGGCCTGCAATCGCAGCCCGAAGCATCTGGAGAAGGGTAACGCGCGCTGCTTCGCAACAAGTGGCCAAGCAGCATGTTAAACTAAGCACATCTACAGTAAAGGAGACGATTACCAAGAGTTTCAAAAATCTTACATTAAAAGAAATGTTTTAAACTATTTTTTTCTTCTTATTTCCAACATTTTGTTAGACATTTTAGTGTTGCTTTATCTTAAGATGAACATAATTTGTTTCACGAGTGACATTTAAAAAAATAGTTTCTAAATGTTAAAAATAATGAAAAATATACAATATAGAAGACAATGCCTTGGGGATATTTGAGTTATTCTAGAAATATAACAAGACACAGGTATAACAAAACATTTCATTTTAAATAAAGAGAATGTCCCTTTGTTTTTAAGGTTTGCAAAATTGTGTTGAGGCCATATTTGAGTTATGCCACACAAGACAAGGATTCCTCAGGCTGGGAAACTGTTTACACACACGAGTTCCTGGTGCTAACACCTTTTTACAGCTAGGAAGGGGTAAGGACAGATGTGCAGCAATATTCTCAGAACTGCCATTTGAAAGAATAAAACCCTTCAATTAAAAAAAAAGAATTGCTCATATTTTTGAGAGTACATAAACAAAATTACATTATTTCTTGGAACTTAATGATGCAACATAAATATACTAACCAAGTGCTTTGATAATGTGTCAAGTTTTTCTGAACTCCAGCAAAACCTTTGTATTTTCTATCAGATTCAGTTTTAGGGGGTTGCAGAAAAGATAACTGCATTATTATAATGCTGAATTAACTTGTAACTGCAGCATTATTACTATTCACAAAGGGAAATTACAATAATTTGCAAGTGGCAGAAATCATTTTGAATGGCTTTGTGAATAGTAGCCCAAATGGGCAAAAATATATTTTATCATGTTACTAAAAACTCTATAAAGTATTTCCAGGAAATGCAATTCGTAAATATCAATCATTTTTAAAATTATTAAACCTCCCTGAGCCATTGATGAACAGTTTTTATAAATTAAAATAATTAAAAGATAGACAACTGCACAAAATAAATAGTATGTTAATGAATCGAAACTGAATAACAAAGACGTGAGCTTCCAGAATCTCTGCGGACAGATTTTCAGCAGTCAGAACTGAAAACAATTTGATCTGGCTCTGCAGAAATTGTAAGCTTAACATTTAGATTAAATTTGTGAGAATCATTTTTAATGACAATAAATCATTTTTGATAATTTGCTATGGACACCTCCTCCTTAGTTAATGGCAATGTTTTAAGACTTTATAAAGACCTGATCTGAATTTCAAGAGTGAAGCCAGTATTGTGTTCTTCTTTCAAAGTTTTACCTTCAGGAACTACTGATAACCTGTAGATAGATGACAAGTGGCCAGAGGACTGACTTTTCAGCAAGGTCTAGTGGGCTTCTAATGTTTCACCAAACACCAGAACATGTTGTAAAAGGTTAAATATTTGTGACTGGAACAAGAGGATATGCTTCACTACAGCAAATGCTAGACAGACAGTCTGTGCTTTTAACTTAACTCAACCTCTTGGATGAAGTGTGAATTGAAGCAGCAATCTAAACTACGCAGGAACACAACCCACAAATGGACACCCATTTTTAAGCAGTGGAGACTGATATATGATTTACCTTACAATTCGCACCAAAATTATGTCAAAATGTGGGTATATTGGAGAAGACTGTAGTATCGGAGAAGAGTGTGGGTATCTGAGAAGAGTGTAGCTGCTGCCAGGAAGGCTACAAAACTTTTGCGTGATACATCACAGCAGTGTGCTAATCTCTATTTTGGACATTTTTGTTTCCAAAGCTTTGCTGTAGAGATTTTTCAGATATATCTGAGCCAGAGAAGACATCCATTATAGGCTAGAAGCAGGTTTCCTGACAGACAGATCTTAACTGACAGTTTCAGATCCATTCACATTACCTTTTGTATAAGATAAAAAGACATCTGATTTCCAGCATTACTGGAAGCTCTACTTCTTTCCCAACAGCTACCATGAGAAAAAAAAAAAAGGTTAGAAGTTTTTTACCAATATAGTTATTATTCTAAAATATCACATTATGCAGATTGTCAAATCACTTGAAGAAAAATGGGCTTTTTTTTGGTAAAATGTTGAAAAGAAGTAAGCAAGACATTTTCAAAATGTAAAACTTTGCAGGTCTCAAAGTAAAAATAACCTTGAGTTTTGATTTCAAAATTAAAGTTTTTGAAATGTTTAGCTTTAGAATGTGGGGTGAGGAGAGGATGGCACATGAACACTAATAGCTTTTGCACTTGTTTCATGGATTCCACTAATCCACTAGTGTGCCCAGTTTTTGAATCCTAAATTTTACAAAGACCACAGAGCAATAAACAATCAGCCAAGACTACAGCAAATTAAATGCAATATGGGGAGAGAAAGAAAGGTATAAGGCCTGGAAATCCGGTCTGAGAAATCTTCCTTAAGGGAAGTGACAGAATGGGAACATGCAGAAAAAACATAAATACATTTCAAGTACAAAATATTTCAAAAGAAAGAAGGACCAGAGTCCAGAATGGAAAGGGCACAATCATAATCCTCAGATGTTTCTAGGAAGAGTGTTTCTATTCAGCTGTACTTTGCTGTTTCTTTTGTAAAGATTTAGCCATCCAGAATTTCAGCATTGCAGAGCAATTATCACTATCAGAAGGAAAACAGAAAGATGCTCTTCACCAGAGAAGCACTCAAAGAAAATCTGAGTTTCAAACAAAGGTACATGTCCCAGCTCTTTATCCTGTTATTTTAGTGCTTACCTGCTTTTCTGTATGAGGGTGTGTGCAGATAAGCAGGGACTAAAACTGCCATTGTTTCGAGGAAATGAAAGAGCATTGAAAGTTTGCAGCATTACTATGCAGTGGCACAGATGGTGCAGGGGTTTTATAAGGACCAAAAATGGCATCAGCATGCCACCCTTGCTAAGCTATCGTTACTAGCCTGGAAAAGCAGGCAGTTCCTCAGGTGGAAGATTTTTACTACAGTGTGACAGAGCCAAAAATCATCCTTAAAAAACTAAACTACCTTCTGAAACATTTTTGCTGCAAATACTTTTGTTCTATAGTTTATACATATACATAGTCAGTACTCTGGCCCTAAATTAAAATGAATTAGGAAATTATTATATGAGAAAAAGTTATTTAAAAGTTAATCACTTTTGAAAAACAAACAAACAAAAAATGAGAATATCTTACTGTTATGTGTATTTGGTCTGTGGTGAAGATGACTGGATTATCTGTCTTGCTGTAATCCATAAAACCAAATGAGATATGGAAACTCCTGGAGGTGCTAAGAAATAATTTGCTACCAATCTCACCAATCTTTATGAAGAAATGGAATTAAAATGTGGCACGAGAGGAAACAGAAGAAAAATGTGGCACGACAACTCAGAAACTGGTCTGAGGGTATGGTGGCTTCTCTCATAATATAATAGCAGCAGCAGATTGCACGGCAGATGGAAAAGAACTAGACTTCAAGCAATATACAAACTAACAAATTGCGAAGATTGCTTCTCTTCTGTATTACTTGAAATCAGTCTATAATGAACAGCCGGGTCTAGAGCCAGTCATTTGATAAGAGCTGGCATATAAGAAATGCCCAGAACATACTCTTATCTTTTTGAGTTTTACCTTTGTATATTTAGCTCTTATAATAAATATGATTAGAGATTTCAGAAACAAATGATCTACATTTGCTAATATCAGTTATTTATGAAACCAATTCCAGTAGCTCTCTCAAATTCCATTTTCCCATTTTGCTCAGCTTACTTAAACTAGCTAGACAGTTTTTAGCTAGAGTTAAAAACCTGTAGGTTTTCATTTTGGCATTTATGAAGCAGAAGTCTTCACAATATCAAATAATGAAATTCATGATAAATGTATCAATTCATTGAGAAATCTCAACATTAAGTTGGACAGTGTGGATGAACTGCTAAAAGAATAAAACAGAAGTATCCCAGTTAGTTATATTTGTGATTTTATTTCTTGTAATGTTTAAAGAACCTTTTATTTTCCTTTTTTGAAGACTATTCAGTCAGTAGTCTGTCCCTCTGTGAACTCAAGTTCCATTTCTTGTTCTGTACTGCAATCAAAAACAAAATCCTCTGCCAGATCAGAGAAAAAAGAACGGACCGTGACCCTGTCCCCTTTGATTTACTCACCATACAGGCACCTCACGCATTACACTGAGTCACCCCTTTGATTTCCCCAAAGGTTACATCTCACAGCTGGCAGGGGATCTGCCCTTGTAGGAATCTAGTTTCACTTTTTCATGTCCAGTTTTCACATCTCCTGTTATACTACAGGGCGGTCATTTGTCATCACTTAAAGCCAATAGCATTTTATTTCTTCCTGTACTGACTGAAATTGTTCTACAGGTCATTCTTTACTCCAAATAAGAAGCAGACACATAAAAGTACAAAAGAATTAATTTTACATTATTTCCATGTGTTTAGACTTTTCATGGAAACACTGAATAGCTTAGGCTGGAAGGAGTTTGTGGAGGTTGCTAAATCTAAAGTCCTGTAAAGGCATGGCTAACTTCAACATTAAATCAGGTTGCTTCATGCCAGCTAAGTTTTTAAAACCTTCCAGGAATGAACATTGGCAGCTTCTCTAGACAGCCTGTTCCAGCATCTGACCACTCATTTCTTATTTCCCACTGGAACTTCCTTTGTTGCAGCTTGTGACTTGTGACTGTTGTACTTCTTATTCCAGCACTATGCACCCCCAAGAACAGACTTTTCTCTAAAGGCAGCTGAAAACTGCATCTACATACTCCTTAGCCTTTTTGTCTCCAGGCAAAAAAAAAAAACCAAATAATTTCCCTCTCTCTTCATGTGTCAGGTACAAAGGAGCACAAAACTGGAAAGAATACTCCAGATACAGCCTCAGAAGTGCTGCCCAGAAAGAAATAATCAATTCCCTTCACCTGTTGGCTACACTCTTGCTAACACAGCCTAGTATGTAATTAAAGTTCATTACTGCTAGGACGAACTGAAGCTCCACTTGTCTAACAAGACCTGCAGGTCATTTTTCTACAAAGATGCTCTCCAGACACCAAGTAGTTCTGCTGCATGGATTTATTCAACTCCAGGAGCTCCACGTGCAGGACTTCTCTGCACTTGTCTCTCAAATTCTATGAGCTGTTCCACGGTCCCTTGGAGCTTATTCCTCCTGCTTGTCACAGTCTCCCTGATGGCAGCCTTGCCCTCCAGCACGCTGACTGCACCAGATTGCTGTTGGCTTAGGAGCTGATGAGGGTGCACTCTGTCCCTTTGACCAGGTTTCTGATGAAGATGTTAAACAGCACTGGCCCCAGAACTGACACCTTAGGAGTGCCACTTGATACCAGTAACTGGAAAGACTTTAAATCATTGACCAACCATTTGATCCCAATGTTCCATCCAGTTTTTCAACGACTGTGTAGTTCCATCCAGTCCTCACCTCCCTTATCTGACTAAAAGGGTATTATAAGAGGCTGCGTTGAAAACCTTGCTAAAGTCAAGATAAACAACATTCACTGCTTTCCCCTGCATCCCCTAGTGAGTCATTTCATCACAGAGGTAATCAGGTTGGTCATGCATTTTCTGACCTTGGTAAATCCAAGCTATTCTCAATTATCTTCCTACCTTCCTATCATTCATGTAACTGAAATGTCTTCCAGGAGGACATGGTCCTTAACCTCCCAGAGACTATGGTGCAGTTAATCAGTCTGTAATTCCCAGGGCCCTCCTTCCTGCTCTTTTGGCAGAGAGATGTAATGTGTGCCTTTTACTAGTCATAAGGGACCTCCTCACTTCCCCTGACATTGCAAAGATGGCAGAGATCACAATGACATCATCAACACTCTCAGCATCCTTGCACGCATCCCATCCAGTTCCATGATCTTGTTACTTAATATATTGTTATATTGCTACTTAATACTTCTCACAGGTTGCAGTTTACAGGTTGCAGTAGAGCCTACTTTGATCATCCTCTTCTAAGGGATGGACTTCTTTATCCCCAGACTCTACTACATGCAGAGATGCAGGAGCAGATCCCACCACTAAACACCAGTGCAAAGAAAACATTGATTCTGGGACCTAAAAGCTTGCAGACAATACAAACCTGAGAAGAGGATAACAGACCAAAAAGGTTTGCTATCATTCAGAGGGACCTTGACAGGCTGGAGATATGAGTCAACAGGAATTTCATGAAGATTAACAAAAGGAAATGCAAAATCCTACACGTGGGGAGGAATAATGCTATGAACTAGCACAGGCTGGGGGCCGATTGGCTAGAAAACAGCTTTACAGGAAAGGATGTTGTGGACAACAAATTGAGCATGAGATGTTGAACATGCCCAATGGGTCTTTGTGGCAAAGAAGGCCAACAACCTACTGGGTTGCATTAGGCAGCCTGTCACCAAGAGATTGACAGGTTCCTTCCTCTCTTTTCAGCAGTTTTTGAGTATTTAGAATGCTAGGCCCAGTCGTGAGTCTCCAGCACAAGAAACAGTCACACTGGAACAAGTACACAGAGGGCCTTGAAGACATTAAAGTCATCAGTGTCTCCTCATGTCTAACACATGAGGAGAGGCTTGAAGACCTAGGACTGTTCAGCCTCAAGAAGAAAGGGTTGGGGAGGATCTTATCAATGTGTACAAATACCTGATGGAGGGTAGGGGGAGACAACCTAGTAAGACATTTCTCAGTGGTTTTGAGTGATAGGACAAGCAGCAATGGGAACAAACTGAAATACAGAAAAAAAAAAAAGTACTGTAAGGGGGAATGAACACTGGAACAGTTTGCCCAGAGAGGTTTTGGAGTTTTCTTCCTTGGATGTATTTTAAACCCAACTGGACACAGCCCTGAGCAACTTGTTCTGTTTACCCTGTTTTGAGCAGAGATGTTAGACTAGAGACATCCAAGGTTCCTTTCAACCTCAAATATTCTATAATTGTAAGGTACCTCAGCTTTTTCTGTGTCCCTTGCCGTTAGGTCACTTAACTCATCTTTTGCTACTGTCTCAACCAGTTTCAGCTCCAGGCAAGCCTGGTTCTTCCCAATTCCATTAGTGCACCCCCAAGTAATGCTTTTATATTTCTTCTAGTTGGCTCATCTCCAGATCTAACATCTGAGCTGTCATGAATTTCTCTTTGCTCCAGCTGGCTTTCTGCCATATCTACTCATTTTTTTTTCTCTCTCTTAAAAGAGTTGTCCTTGAGGATTAAACGGCTGTTTAGGCTTCTTTTGCCCTTGAGGGCAGACTCCCACAGGACTTCACTTACCAGTTCTCTGCACAAGCCAAAGTCCACTCTTCTGAAGTGTAATAGTATTATTCTGCTGCTTGCCTTTCTCTCCTCCCTCAGGAGCCTAAACTTTGCCACCTCATGGCCACTGCAGCTAAACAATGATTCAACAGATTCCATCAGTACTTATGTCAAAAAACTGCTCCAGTGCATTCAGTGATTTTTGTAGAGGATTTCAGTTTTATGTCATTAAGTTTTCTTACTCCAAACTACTGTCCAAGCTAAAAGGCAGGCTATGAATATACTATGATTATGAAATAGAAATGTAATATTACATTAAATGTATAGATGAGGAGAAACAAACATTTAAAATAGCCTTTATATGAATAAACATGGAACTTAAAGCAGTTTGGTCAAAATTCTGATGGGTTTTCATTGAACTTATCAAAATTCCACATATAGCTCTATTCTATGCCTGAATCAAATCCCTTTAAATCATTTAAAAGTTTTCATATAACCTTAACATAGGTTAAATGGAGTTCAGTATGTGCTCATGTACATTTATGTGATTCACTAGAACAGCTGCTTTGAAACTTTTCATGGGTTTCAGATAACTGAAGAAATCTGAACAAAGAGTTCCCTGAAGCAGTATAAACTCAGGAACATAGTTCAAGCCAAACCATTAAGGAGTCTGAAACAGACCTCTAGATGAGATGATTTAACTTCCCTTTGTGCTAACACCTTTAGCTGCAGCTTTTCCTTTCCTGCTGCTACAGGCTCACACATGGTCTCCACCTCTGCTTTAGATACATCTTTGGATAATAATGACCAAGCAGAAATTTGGAAACTAACTGGCAAATTTCTGAATTAAGACCAACCTTTGCCAACGATTTTACTTAGAGGAAGAATTCACTTTAGTTAATTCCAAGAATGCACTTTTGTTAATTCCAAGAGAGATTTACTTGAATAAAAAGTATCTTCTTCTCGATGCTCAAAACTGACAACGTGTCTTCTGCCACTGTGGTGGGCGTTATGACATTAGTTTTTGTTTTTTAAAAGATTTTATGGGATAAGGTTTTAATTAAGAGTCACCTTTCATTAAGAGGGCTCTTTCCTCAAAAGCAGAGCAGAGCTCAGAGCCTATTGCTGAAGTTTCAGATCTCCACTGTTCCTGAAGAGGTCTGAGATGAGACACAGCACATTGGACAACAACCAGGGTACTGAAAAAGTGACTCGGGAAACTTTTTTTTTTTTTTTTTTTTTTTAAGATAGCAAGAAAAATATACCTTGACCCTCTTTTGCAGACTGGATGACCCTTCTCAAGAAGACTGGCAGCAGCAAGCACTGCAAAAGGAAAGATTACTCTATGCTTTGCTGATTTCATTCCTTCAAGTAAGTCAGATTTGGAAAGAAAAAAAAAAAGAATAAATATGGTGCTTCTCAAAATCTGAATGGAAGTTATCCCTTTTTTGGCTAGATATGTCCCATTTTTCTTATTTTTTAGTTTGCTTTTGAATGAGTTTGAAGTTTCCAGATGAACTTCAATCATGCTGCTACAAAAAGAAAAACAGTTTAAAGTAAAAACAAATTTCTTAATTGCTTTTTGGACCGAAAAGCCTAAGAAGATTTATTCTTAAATAAAAAATTACCAATGGAATGACTGAGAAACAGCTACATGTTTGGACAGATATCGTCATCCCGGGACTGTTCCTGGACTTCAGCTGGACTGCTGAAATAGAAATTTGAGACTGTTTTTTGACATTTCCTTAAAGGAAAACAAGACTTTGGAAAAAACATTAGCTGTCAGTATTTTCAGTTGACCTCCAACACAGAGAGAGGCTGCAAAGCTGGGTGGCTTTGAGATCATAGGGGAATATTTGCTCTCCAAGACAGTGCTGGGAAAAATTCCCAAAAGAGTGAGAAAGGGGGGTAACTTTATAATACAAAGATGATATACATTTGACAGGCGGAATTTGGAATGCTGATACTTTGCATTCTTATTCTTGTAAAATAAAAACTTGCTCATTGTTAAGACTTCTTAAATACATTATCTAGGACATTTTCAAGTAAATCTAGCACTATAGTCAACTTAAGTAAAACATAATAATGCATAAGGTAAAAGTAGGGTCCACATTCAACATATTTCATCCCGATGCAATTCTGGCCAGATTTCAGTGATGAAAAAATACCTGACCTGTTCCACAAGACATAAACAATAGGAAAAAGATAGTAATGAAAAGATTTGTCATTCATCTACCTTATCCTGAGTAACAGAGGCAATACAGTGAGCTTTCTTACTGGAAAGAGATTCTTACCACAACAGCGAGGCCCTCATTACTACTAGCTAGCTCATGTAACAGCTGATGCCCTTGCCTACGGAAAAGGAAAGTTAAAGCAGGCTGAGTGTTTGAGCAAGAGACTGCTGTTTACTGGAATGACAGCATGAAAGAACTATGCAGCAAGTGCAAAAAAAAGTGCTATTGAAAGAGGAATATCAGATTTTGTGTGGCCTCTGCTCTCACCCATCAGTCTTTTCTTAATGGAGTGGAACTGCCCATATCTCAAAAGTTTGTAACTGGAGAAAAAGGAATGGTCCTTTGCCTTGAATTCTGCAGTATGGTTTTCAGGCTCTATTATTTATGTGCAGATGCTGCTTGGTTTTGATCTTATCTGCATGCTGTCCATATGTGCTGAACTTTTTTCACATTTCACCTTCTGAATTATTTGTTTACAATGTTTTGAATGGAATATTTTATATTCAATTTAAAAAGTAAAGCGTGTGATGGTTAGCAGTGTAGTTAATTGTGAACCGTCAGATTTAAAAGCTATAGAGAATGAGATATGATATGCCACTCTCACCCACATCATCTCAGTCATTAAATTTTATATAACAATTCTTGGTGAAAATGGAGTGTTTCTAGATTAAGCAGCTCCTTTAAAAAGACTCGTTTTTAAAACTCCGATACTGATAATGAACACATCATTATCTTTTTCCTGTGGTTACTTAATCTCCTGCAAAATACCTGCACTTTATTTCTATTCTGAATTTGTCCATATTCTACTTCCAGCCACTGCATCTTGTTATACCCTTGCTATATTAAACACTCACCACCATTACCAGAAATCTTTTATTCCATCTTGGTAATTACATGCTGTATTCCAGTTTCCTTCTGACCTGCTCCTGGTTCATACTTTATTCATATTTCTTTATTTCAGCGTATTATTTCATGCTTGCATATCCAAGTTCCAGCATTAGCTTACCTGGCCATCATTTTAAAAATGTATATGAAATTCATTATAATATATCTAATGTTAGACTTGCCATGCACAAAATAAAAGCTATTATTTCTCTGTCACCAATAGTGCAGAATGGAAGAGTGTTTTGCTGGTACAATTGCTAACTTTTGAACTTGCTGATGTGGTTGAAACCTTCTACAAAGTCATTCATCTTCTGTGGGTGCATATAAGAAGCCATTTACACCTCTGTAACAAAGCTGAAAGTAAACAGATGTTTACATTTGTATGAATCTCTGAGATACAAGGATTCAGTGTTCTTAATGAGGAGTATTACAGTTCTCCTTAATCTTTTGATTCTTCTGAAGAGCACAGGATTATGAATTTCTTCCATCAGAGGCAGGAGGAATTTATGTGAGTTTTACTCTTAAAACTAGCTGTCCTTTTCGTAAGGGATGAAGGAAAAAACTGTTACATATATCTTTTATGAAACTGAAGAAAGTGAATCACTCTCCATTTTGTTTATCCTGTCCTTGCTCAAAGTCAACAAAGGAGAATAAATTATTTAAGATGACCTTGTTCCTTCCGTAATTGTTTCAGAGGTGGGAGAAGTATTACAGTAATTGCTACAATCTGAATGAAAACAGTAAAAAAACACATGCCTACCCTGAGAGATCCCTAAGAGAACAAGTCCCATGGTCCTTGAAAATTTAGTTCCTGAAGAACTGAACAAATGAAACAAATAGCAAGAACAGATCCAAAGCACAGACTGATCCAGGATGTAACTCTTTTCTTAATATATAAACCAATTCACTCCACATATATCTTCAACAAATATCATCTAATATAGTTTCCTCTTTTTGTATTGATTTTGAGAGACATTTTTAAGGAAGACCTACCATAGATATTCCTTTTCTTTCTGCCACCAGAGACTACAAATATCCTCACTCAGTCTAAAAGAGCCTTTACTCTCAATTTACAGTCAAGAAATCTCAAAATAATAGTCATTAACAATGAGACAAAAAAGTGAACTGAAAGCTTGAAAAATAGAAGTTGTTGAAGACAAGGCAAGAGAATTCCTTAGGCTCAGGGATGGGATAACAGATCAAAACAAGAAAAGGTTAGCATAACGGCTTGCTGAAATGAAATCGTATTTTTCATCTTAAACTGCCATTTCAGTCAAAAAGAGGAATATGGGCTCTGCAGGTCGGGGGGGAAGGGTTTCACCACCGTGAGCACCCAACAGGCAGGTTTCTAGTCCCCAGCTTGGAATCACTGAAATCTCTAAGTCACCCAAGTAGAATAGTACTTGTTCCCCTTCCTGCAGTATTTTTAATGGTTTTCTTTAATTATGTTGAGTATATTGCATTTTGATTCCTTTTACAATTCTAAATATTAAATTATGCTAATAAAAATGGATAAGAGTAGAAATGAAAATTATACATCTCTTCCGCATTAAGACATTTAAGTTCTGTCCCAGCTGGTGTAATCCAAATAGGCTTTATTATCGTATTCTTGGACAGAAGGGCAATTATGAATCAAAATGAACATTTCTCAAAATTGAGGCACCAGTTCCTTTAAGCTAATCTTGTACATAACTAGCGCTGCTTGGGTGTCAGTAGAACTGACTGCATCTTAATCATATACAGCCAAGTCTGTCTGGAAAGATTTTTACATTACATTTGCTTTTCTTTAGATCACTATTACCGTTAAAATGAAAGATCAAATAACACAGTAACTGCATGGATTTCTATTTAACATCAACAATATTGAAAATGTTTTGTGCAATGAGTTATTAAACAACTGCATTATATTGCCATGAAGTAAGCTTAAAATATCAGTACGTTATTCATTAATTCATTCTGACATGATTTCCTTAATGGAATTGTGATACATGATGTTATTAATCTACTAAGCTTCCCTAAAATAACCTGCTTGATGAGATTAGAGATTTATGTGTATACACACTTAGAGGGTTTGTATCTTGGACTCGTTCCAATCTGGAAATAGATCCCATTGGGAATCATTTACTTTCAAACTGGTAATAGTCAATAATTCCACAAGCTCCATTTAACAGCTTAAATCAGCACAACTAAACAAAAAAAGTTCAAAGTTCAATACGCTTTTTTAAAACTATCAGGTTACAGGATTTAATGATATTTAGACATGAATTTCCTTCACAATAAAATGCAAGTTTGGGAATTACTGGCTCCTATAATCATAAATTGCTTTGGAGAATGTCTAGAGTTTGCACATAGGAAGTATAACAGTTTCAAAATCTCAATGATGGTTTATAACATTTTGAAATTTTTAACTGACCACGTTTTCAGCTGTGTTATAACCTTTGCTCTTTAGAAACCTACACTTGGTATCTTTACAAAACCAATGTGGAGCCAAAGGAAACAATATTCCAGAAACCACAGTATTTCCACTGGTTTATTAATAACAACTAGGGACAAGCATATACAAAATGATGCAGCAGGCATCTAATAACATGATATATACAAGTGCAAGATGCAGCAGTTCAGGAGTTGAACATACATCTGGTCCTCATATCCATGATACTACCATAGAGAGAAAGGGAGAGCTTAGGTATTTTACTAGCAATTGGGTACTTTGGTAAGATCTTTTTGGTTTTGGTTGATAAATTCTACTGCATATAGGCTTCTTTGGTCTGGTACAGCAGAACACTAACCTTCAAGCAGATTATCAAACCTACTGATGGCAGTAAGTGTGCACTTAAATTAAGCATGTTCCTAAGTGCTTTGCTGAACCAGGGCAATCTGGTAAAAGCAAATCCTTGGTACAGTTCTTTGGAAGCTATGTAATAGCTGCAGGGAAAGAATAATCTTTTCTTATCAGTCACTATACAGCAGCTGTTTCTTAGCTGTTTTAGATTATAAAGTCTGCAGTGTCTTCAACATTATCTTAGTAATGGGGAAAAAAAACTAAAGGGAATATACAGACAATAAAGTCCAGAGTGTTATAAAAATATAGAAGAGGTAGGTGTATTTCTCCACCATTTTATGTCATGTACATAGTACACAAAATAAATGTATAGGAACTAAGGAAAATGTTATCTATGTTCTTTGGCAGGTGACAACTACTAACAAGAAACTGGATAATACATCCTTATAGACATAATTAAGCAATACAAGCCGATACAAGGTCATGAAAAGATAGTCATGTTAGGAGCACAGAAAATCAGAAAATTATTTATAATTAGGGTTCTACGAAGTGGTGTATATAATATCACATAAGCATGTCAGAGTTTGCATATAGAGAGTTGCTTGAAGAAATGACAAATGAAACCAGAAGGCACATTGGATCGTATTGGATATCCAGCTCCTGAAAGCAGCATAATTCCTTGGATTCACAGACTTAAGCGACTCACGGTTTTATCTCAGCTGGCCCTGCTTCAAGTGAATTCTTTATATTTCCAGGGTCATGTATGCTCAAAATAACCAACAAAGCTGATTTCTACAAAATGAGCTAAGGCTAAATACGGGCTCTTAAATTCGAAAGTGCAATTCCAAAAATCTTCACATAATTGACCAGATACTAACTACTTAGTTCTGAATTTCCACAGCGAGTACGATGAATAATTGCAGAATTGAGAATATCATCTTTGCAATTTTATCATAATTTTTATTACTTTCGGGATGAATTCATGAAGTAGACCAGTAAGTAAATGCAAATGATCTGTGCGAAACCTTAACTCTTCCTTCATGATTCAGTACTAAAAACTAGATGGCAAATAAATTATTTAAAATATTTCTAGGTATAGCAGTAGTTGCCTCTAGAATTACCAGTTTCAAAACAGAACTTAACATCACTGATTGTTATACAAATGTACCTTGCATTTATTAATTGAGCTATAGCCGCATGGTAGTATTATGAGTCAAAATTAAGAAAAATAATTTTTAAAAAAGAATTGTAAAGCTTTAACTATAATTCTAAAACTCAGCACAAGTCTATGAAGTGCTATAAAGAGGTATGGGCTCGCTGAAATCAGCTGATGTGCACCAATTCACATCCACTGACCAACTGACCCTAATTTTTGCATTTATCTGGTCTCATTAAGGTACATTAGTGACAGTGATTATCCAAGACGTAAAAATAATTTAAATAAGAATCCCAAGATGACACAGATGATGGATGTTAATAGAGCATATCACGTTGTTAATTTGTATAGAGATTGATTTCACCAAATCTTCGAATTAATATAAAAGAGAAGGCTTAATTAACAAAACTAAAGAACACTGCTCTAAAATGAAGAATGAACTCTCTACAGATTTGTATGTATCATATGTTTGAATATGCTCCATTTAAGCAGTGTCATCAACAAAGCACTTAAGGCCATGTTTAATTTAGAGCAATCCCCAACAACTCAGCATGCACTTCTGAGCTTTCTTAACTCAGGTCTAAATATAGCAAAAAAATTATTGCATTTTTATTTGCTCTATTTTATAGCATGTCCCAGTAATTGGCACTGTGTACACTTTCTGTCCAGTATTAACACATAAATGTGAGGAAAACTATTTTCTTCCTTTACCCATTTTTGCATTCTTGATTCTTTTTCTATACCTTTTATTTACTTTCTATCAACTGGTTCTTCTGATTTTCTATTATTTTTCTTTATGCTTACATTAATCATGTCTATTTAAATTGTGGATTACAGTCCTAGTATATAAACTAGAAGATGCTGATATTGCATCTACCTGGCTGAGGAGGAAATAATTCTGTTAAGAATAAATATCCCGGATATAGACCAAGGAAACCACCTGGAGCTGAAAAGAGGTAAACAAGATTATGCTGCCAGAATCACTTGCCCTGCTTGAAAGGATGCCAAAATCAGAAGAGTTGACATTACCACTTGCATCTCAAGGTCACAAACATAAATAGAAATAACTTATTTTAGCTGCTAGTATCAGACACTCCGTTTCAAAAAAGCACTGTGCATAATTCAGCAACTTAACAGATAGCAATTCAAATGAGTCCTAAGGCTAAAAAAAAAAAAAAAAAAAACACAGTACAACTCACAGTAAAACTGTGCAAGAACAAAATTAACTCTGATAACAGAAAAGATTATGTACCTTTGGGTTAATGTATTTTTTAACTTCTAAAGGCTGCTCTCCATCCAAATTAAAACAAGTAAAACTAAACCAAAGCTCAGATGTAATTGGGAGTTTGGGAATGTTTCTGATAAATTAATCCAGAGATCTTTCCCACATTTTATTTGCATAAATGTCTAGCATCTGAGCTGCTGACAGTAAAAGCTTAATACAGAGCACAATACAGATGTGCCTCATACAAGCAATTATTTTAATGTCTCATTTGTATTGTTTGCAGCAGGTTAAGAATATTAAGTCTTTGTTTCTGCTGAGTATGGCAGATACTTTCTATTTGTAATCTCCCAGGCCACTTGTCATAATATCTCTTGTTGTAAGGACAACATATTTCTACATTCTACACTCATGCAGAAAAAGTATCTGCTTGAGATCACTGATGGATTACATATGTCACCTATATAGCAGACATGATAGCTCTTTGAAAGTCTGACTTCAAAATTAGTCTGTAGTTTAAAATCACCCAACTGAATTAAGTGGTTGAACTTCACCCTTCATCTTTTGGCTGTACCTCTTTTTACAAGCCAGTGTGTGCTTGGTGTCTCTTACTACAGTTGCTTTGACTTTATTTTTGCCTGTAAAAATTTAGTACTTAATACACCAAAGGTACAATTGTTAAACAAAAATCTTATTGTTATACTTGCATAAGTAAGTCGACATATGGATACTGACACAGGATATTCTCTTTTGCACAACGTGAATGACTAGAGAGCCACACCAATACTTAAATCAACTACATCATAACTCTATATTGTTTAGAGTTATATATACCGAATCAATCAAAAAACATGCTGCAAAGAGTTAAAGATTTTTCACTTCTATGTCTCTATAGTGGCTCCTTTTCACAAGATCATATCACAATCTAAATGTACTACGATTTCCAAAATACAAATCATGTATAGTGTAAGAAGTTAGGAAAATGTGATTGTTCCATCCTATTACTGTACTATTCCTAGTCCAAGACACATATACTGAATATCTAAAATAATCTGTACTTGCATTCCAAGTTCCCCATAGTTATTACTTTCGGCCTTTTACTTTCAATAATGAACATCTAGCTTCCAAAAAACTTCTGAACTAGTTTAAAAAGATTAATTTTATATGAATATTTAGTTGACAAAAAAACTGTCAGCTTCTGGAGATATTCAATATCTCAGTATTTGTTCTGTTCTGAAATTGGGGCAAAAATTGATACTACCAAACTTTCTGAAGAAAGATGAATTTTGAAAAGTTTAAATTCCAAATATTCCCAAATTTTGCAGACATATCTCTTATGCTGCGCTGTTGATTATGGCTCTGGCAGCAGTGATACAGCACATCATGAGAGGTTTAGTTCAGCTGTGGAGCATTGACAATGGGGAGGTATGAGGACATGATATCCCACACTGAACCTTTTATAATTCCACTATGATGGAATACATACATAGAAAGAGTAACAGAAAATTTCTTTAACAGCCAATAATTTACATTATCTTTCCTTAAATGAGAAGTGAAAAAAACCCCACACTTTTCTCCTGAAAAAAATCATTTTGGTAGAAAACACACTTTGTATTAAAAATTCTAACTTAAAATATGTATTCAGTTCTAATACAAATTCATGCGAGTTTGATGGTTTTCTGTGCGTTCGTTTGTTTTCCTGGGTCTGCCTGTAGTGCCAGTCTTTGGTCAACCCGCACACTGGAGGAGCCAAAGCACTTTTTACTTCAGTCTAGCAACAGTTCTCTTGACAGCAGATGTCAAGACAGCACTGCACAGAAATACAGCCGATACTGAGCAAATCTGGGAAAAGACTTCAAGAAGGGTGCTATGGAAAAACTATTAGGGAAATACTTGTTTGAGAAGGGCTGAACACCCTCAAGAGTTCTGACTCACCTGAGAAAATTGTTACTTTTGTCAAGAAGTCAATTCACTCAACTCTTCTGCTTCACCCTTCTCTGCTAGCAAAAGGGAGAAAAAGAAATAGGAATATTCTGTTTGCTGGATTAGTGGCTGATGGAAGATATAACTAGGTAATGAATGTAAATCTTTTTAGATTAAAGAAATTACATAAGTGCTTAAGAGCATTACTGATATTTTAACAAAAGGAGTCTGTTTATTAAGAATCCCTTTTAGACTTTTTACAAGGCTTTATTAGTAGAGTCTTGGTAAGAAACCATTAGCAGGACTAATCTCTTTCTTCTGCTGCAATGGTGAGGGCAAAATGAAAGAATTAAATACAGAATATGAAGTATTTTTAGATGCATTTCCATGTGTATCCACAAGGAAATATGAGAAAGTTCAATGACAATAAAATGTCATTTAGAAGTATTTATATCATACTACCATTTATTTTCTTTATTTTTTTCTCCTGTTTTCAGCCTAGCTCTTACTTTCCAGTGTCTGGAGTGAATTCCCAGGAAACTTTCAACATTTTTCCAGTTTTATGACTGCTGATGCCAGCACTATATATACATACCATACTAGTAACAGTCTCAACAATATCCATAAATGGAAATAATTTCTTAATAAATTCTTCATAAATAGAAATAATTTCTTTCCCTGCTTCCTCTCCTGTATTTACAAACCCACAGGCAGACGCTGTCACCTCTCGCCATTTCACAGTCCTATTTCTTTTCTCTTTCTCACAGGTCAACAGGTAGGAAGATATTCTTGGTCTGGAGGTGCTTTCAATCCCTTTCAAAGCCTTCAGTATTGAGTAGCAGATCAAATTCAAGTCACATTGCAAAACGTGCAATATGCACGCTCTGTTGTGGAATTCAATCATCTAATGTTCTTTGTCATAGAGTAACCACTGATCTCAGCAGAACTCATCACCTACTGCATAAAAGGAAGTAGTATATTTCTACACAATTACAGGCTCAACTATTTTATTTTAATGTAATATGGTAAAAGCAGCACAGTGTTACAGCTAAATTTCATTGCTTCTACTGCAGTTCAAGGCATTTACGCTTGAAGGTTTCTTCCCTGTTATCTCGAACTGGTTTCACTTGCCGAGAGCAAGATAATTTTTTTTAAAAGGAGTGCTTTGTAATGGAATAAGCAGGAGAAGGAAAAGATTTTATTATTATTATTTTCTTTTCTTTTTTCTTTTAGTGCAGATATAACTGCTTTGCAAAACATAAGAAAATAGTCTAAATTGGGGGTTGTCAGCCCTAATAACATCCTGTCCATTAAGAAACACAGACAGACAGAAGGCATTTATATTGATTAGAAAAGCAGCAACAATTCAAAACACATGTTGCCTTGCGTAAGAGCTAGAAATAAAATAAACAAAAAGAAGAAAAAAAAAACTTATTTAAAGCACTGTGTTTTCAATATGACTATTGCTTCCTGAGCTTTCCAGTAGAGGGAATAATGCTGTTTTATTTGTCATGAAACAATGCTGAATAGCTGAATACAGGACACATACACAAAAACTGTTCTTTGCTCCACTCCATTCCGAGTGTTGCAACGTTCTTTTTTCCTTTGTCACTAAGAAGAAATTACTTTTCTTCTGCAAGGTGTCTGGCTCCAGCTCTGCTGCAGCACCGGTACACGGAGGAAGTTCTAGGGGACCTACCTGCAAGCATGAGTAACAACGGGCAGGCAAATGCAGGTTGTGATAATTTAGGACATTTCTCTGCTTAAATTGTTTGGATTTCCCTTTGTAGACCCTTTTTAATTTAAATTTCACCTGGTCATGATTCAGGAGAAACAATAATGTCAATTATTCAAGATGGTCTCTTTTTCCACCACTCCCTTTTTTTTTTTTTTAATAAAGAAGTTCCCGCTTCTGTCTATTGGCTACTTCTAAAGATAACCCAATTTTTCAACCCTAACCTGGGTATTTCAGAAACAAGTAAACAAACAGCAGCAGCAGAAAGCATACACAGGAGAAGCAGTAAGAATACAGAATTCACTCTGACCTCTAACACAATGAAATTATTATTATTTTAAAAGATATATTTCACAGAGTGTAAAATGTGATTTGCTAGGTTATGAGTTTCTAGGTATTTAGTGATCAAAGGTTCAGGTGAGTCGAAAAAGTGATATGATAAACTCACTGAAGAAATCCCAAGAAGGGCTGCTAATGAAGAGATGCATCGTTGAGTTCAGGAAACTTGTAAGCGTTGCTGGAAACTGCGGGTGTGGACATAGCACGTTATTTCATTTCCCTCCATTTTGGTGCCAATGGGAACATGCAATGCGAAATATATTCAAAGACCCATTAGAAAAACTCAGAGCAATGGCTTGTGTCTGGGCTGCAGGCAGCTCTAGCACTTTTTTAACTCTGTGACACCATTGTGCTGATTTTAACCACAGAAAATTTCACCAGCAACGATCCCTTCGAGAGAATTTTCTTTCTCTAAAAAGCAGAGCAGTGCAGCACAGTCCCCGTGAAGCTGCACTGACCTTTGATATGCTGTTTCCATTAAGTAATCAGAACTTGGTGCCTCTATTGAGCAAAAGCTTTTTTGATAAAATTTACACACTGTAAATATATAGGAATTGAAACTCACATTATCTCAATCTAGCCCATGCTTATCCACACCCT